>JARHVA010006859.1:742500-814895 GCA_037957365.1 Torreya grandis
CTCAGACTGGATAACTCAAAATAAGCTAAGCCATATTCTCTCTTATTTATTACTATTTTTAGAAAAATAAACAATACAATCTATTTAAATAAATCAATGGATTAATTATTACACATTATTTACTGATGTAATTTTCTCTAAACTTGTTTATTAATTAGGAATATAACTCCATTATTCTGAAAAACAATACAAATTTTGGTGAACCTGACTTACTTTGAATTTTTACACAAAAACCCTAAAAAACTTTGGGTAAATTATTTTTGATTTATCTCTATTGTTTACTAATTTTTCATATATTTAAAAATAAAAAATATATAAATTAATTACAAAATTATCATATATTTTGTTAAAACCCTAGTTTGCACATACTAGGTCCTTTTTGCATACAAAAACATTCCAAACACTAGGAAAAATATATTTCTAATTTAGAAATATTTTATGATTTTTTCCTAGATTTTTCAAAAAAAATTATAAAAAATTCTTTAAATTCATATCAAAATTTTAAAATTATCATACTAAATTCAAAAATTTATTAAATAACCCCTAGTTGCATTAACTAGCTCCTAGTTATTTTTCAGTACTTTTCCAATCATTTTCTAAATTTTTAGTTACATATCAAACTCAAAAAATCAATTTTAAATTTAAAAAATCATAGTATTTTTCATAAATATTTTTAAAAAATCCTTAGTTGCATGTACTAGCTCCTATTTTACTTCTTGAGGTATCACCTTACATGTTTTGGAGTTTTGTATCCTTTCTATGCATATTCTAGTTCCTTGTTTAAATTATATTAGCTTAATATTTTCTACTATTATCCAAGTTGTTTTCCTCATGCCACGTAATTTCCTTGCATCTCTTCCTTCAAGATGAAGTTCAAGACTTAGTATAAATCCTCTTGAGTTCACCTAGATTCTTACAACTTGGCCATATACCACGTATAAACAACCAACTCAGGTTCCAGTCATAGATTCTACACATCCAAATTACACCAAGTTCAATGAGGATAATTTTGACAAATAGCAGTATGAAAATAAAAATGATGATGTACACACAAATGCTCATGCTCCACCATAATGGACTACTGATCCATTTCCACCCCTTATTGATAATGAATTTGTACTCAACAAAGATTTGATCCTCCAAAATTTCTGAGAAATATTGAAGGAATAACCTAAAGATCATACACTAATTTTTCAATCTATCATAGAAATAAAAAAGGCTAAACAATTTGAGTTTTCCATCCCCATTGAGAAACTAGCTGAAAATGACACAATGGGGGTAGTTATAGCTCAACAACCCCTATAACAACCCAACCTACCTCCATGCCATTAGTTACAACTAGTACATCCCTTTTTCTTGATGTGGAAACCCTTGTACAAGAAATAATATCTCTTCAATCCAAGGTGTTACATCTTGAGTAAGGTACCACTAGACCTACATAAGCTTTGGATTATTTTTCTCTTCTACATACACCATTGGCATATCACATTATTTCTACACCCTTGCCATAAGGTTTTATTCAACCCAAGCTTACTCTTTATGATGGTAAGAGTGATCCAAAGACACACTTGAGAATGTTTCATGTAGCATGCTTAGACTATATACCCAATAACTGTCTACTTACTAAGTTATTTCCATGGAGCCTAAAGGATTACGATTTACAATGGTTTTATAATTTATAAAATTAGTCAGTTCATGCATTCAATCCTTTAGCTGACATGTTATAAGCACACTTTAACATTAACATTGGTGATAAGGTTTCATATGCTCAAATTACTCAGTAGAAATAATGACCAAATGAGCATCTCATGGGCTATGTTCTTATATATAAGACCATCTTGGCTAAGATGACTAGTCCCATGGTAGATTAAGAGTTACATGACCTATTCAGAGTAGGACATCACCTTAAAAAATATAATTATCAATAGATTTAGTAGGCACATATAGAGTTTATTGGATGAGATTGTACTTACTTTAGAGACTGGTCCAACACATGTGACCACACATTTCACTATAGTTCCTAGTGTAGGATTTTTTTATATGTTACTTGGTTTCCCATGGATTAAAAAAATTGAGTAGTACCATCTATAGTTCATAGATGCATGAAATTCATTCATGCTAATCAGGTTATTATAGTTGGTGGAGTTTTATATGAGTTACCACTACCCATTTTAGACCCATCTACTTTGCAGTCACTAGTTCTAGCTTCTCCACTTGTTTTAATTTCCCCACTAGTTATAGTTCTTCCTCTGTATAGATTTATACACAATTGATACATCCATCACTAGTATAGAGGGTTTATACATTTCCATAGTTTTAGAATTCTAGACAGCTTCTAGGTACAATTTTCACACCCAAAGTAGTTTCATTGAGATCTCATGGGTCTACACATAAAGCACATGTTTAGAGAGCATCTCCTACTTCTAGATAGGTCCCTCAAAGCCCTATAGTTACATCCACTTGTTATAATTATAGTGGTACCCCATAGTAGGTTTCCACTTTAGAGATTTTAGAGAATCTACAACATATACATATTTTAGAGCCACAGTCTCATTTTCATCATGCTTCACATTCACACATGATTCTACTCCTTTATACATGACACCATGATAAGGAGTCTCCCATGAGACTCATCGGTTAGTATCATCCTATCCCAGTCTACTTATAGATAATCTCTTTTGCTTGATTGTACATAACTTATATAAAAATACAAAAAAAATATAAAATTTCAAAATACAAAAACATTTAAATTTATCAAAATACCAAAAAAAATTTAATTTTATGAATCATCTGTGATTTATATTATTACTATCATGTTAGGACTTACATTTGTTGTTTCCTACTATTGTTTATCGATTATCTATAATACCATGCTTTACTTGATCTTGTTTGAATACGTGCAGTGACATCCAACTACTTGATTGCTTCACTCTACTCATTGAGGGGGAATTCCTACTTATACCTTTAAGAAAGACATTGATATACATACCTACTAGGGGAATATTGTACATAACAAAACCATTCAAGTTATGTCAATCCTACACTACACACTTTAGGTTATCTTACTGATATACATTACTTACTAGATTACAAGTTTACTATATCAACATTTCACTAGTATCTAGCACTTGTGTATATCTTAGCATATACCTAGTCTTGTACTAAATGTGTTTTACATACTTTCACTCTTGGTTTGATTAGTTAGATGTGAGAGTAGCTTTCTATTTTTTACATTCTCTCCTTTCTTGCTTTATGTAGCTAGATGAGATTGCATTTCTAGTTCCAATTTTATTTGTTATGTGTGCCTTAAGACATCTACCAATGTGATTTGATTCTATTCATGTGTATATACCTTTGGATCTTTGCCAATGTCCCTTATTTGTACTCTTCTATGTGCTTATGTCCCTCATGCCAATCTTTGTTTATTTCAAATTGTATGTCTATATAGCATTTGAACATGCCTTATATTCCTGGTTTCTATTTTGAGTGACATGTGCCCATGTCCCTTATTTATGTGGCCCCTTGGCTAACCTTATATGATTCTTGTTTCTTGATTTGTATGCTTGTTTCTTGATTTATTTTCCTTTTTTGTATTTCATGATTCATATCATGCATTAACCTTTTTTTCTTAGATGTCATGATGGACATCATGTTCCATCCTTCCTTGACAACTAACAACTAACACCTAACATTTCTAGTTTTAGTTCAGTACATTGCACATGATTTTACATTGTTATATCTATCTATGCATAACCCTATTGATCTAACAAATCTCTCACTATAAAATTGCTACATCTAGAGATATATTGTCAAATATCTTTGTTATACCATGTATATATGAAACATAACACACTTGTAGGACTCTTTTATTTTGAGGGAAGTAATTATAAGCTCATCATACCTACCCTAAGAAGAGGGGGAAATAAATAGGGTTTTTATCAAAAAGATCAAAGCTCCTAATAGTCAAAATAATAACGTTCAAATCACCTAGTTTAGAATCTAGAGGTCAAACTAGTCAAAATAAAACAAAAAATAGTGATAATTCTAGATCAACAACTAGTTACAACATAGAAAAATAACATCAAAAATAGATAGTAGTGCCAAACACAAGGGTGTCCTCATTTTGGCACACTTGTCTAGGTAGATAAACACCTAGGTTTTCTAGTAATAGGCAACAAGTTTAACTCATCTACAATTTTTTACACATTCAAATTAGTCAGAATCAATAGTTTTAGTATAGTTTTCTCAGGGAATCTAGATATAAGAGGGTATCATGCATGGCATGATGGATCTCACTTTCAATTTTAGATTAGACAGTTGACATAACTTCCAAATCAAAATCCATGTTCCAAACACTAGTGATTGATGGAAATTTCCACAATACATTAGCCTTATTTTGTTTTTGAGTTCATTTTATTATCCAGGCATTCTCAATAGTTGTGTGCTTTACTCCATATGTAGGTGGTTGGCATATTTTTCAAGTTGAAATTTAATATAAGCTTAACTTCTTGAGTTCTCAAATTGGCTTTCACATAAGTATATTGCATCAGTTTTAGAGTGGCTTTCATACAAGCCTAACCTCCATCTTTCAAAATGGCCAAGAGTGGTCTAGTTTCTAGCATACATTCAGCTATCCACACCACAGTGTCAAATTTTTATAACATCCATGTGATCCATGAGCCATATCATATGATATCTATTCTATATTAATATCTCATCATAGCTTCACTTCATGGGGAAATGATGGAGCCAAAGGACTAGCTAGCCTTTGTATTCTTAAACCACCTATTTAGAGGGATTGAACACATAACCTAGCCATTGACTATCACACACATGATTTGTTAGCTTCAATTAGTACACAAAGATGGAGTCAAAGGACCTAAATTTGCATTCTTGAGCAACTTTATATGGAATTAAGCACTCATCTCTATTTTTTATATAACTTTTGGTATAACATCATCCATCACAATCCAACATTACTTAGCCTTACTCAGGATCACAATAGGTTTTGTATTGGTTCGCATACCCAGTGAGGTGTATTCATTCCTTTCTCTTCCTTTTTATTTTACTCAAATTTTGTATGTTCTTGTTTTATATCTCATATATTAAGAATGATCTACTCTTTATTTTATTTCATAGATTCACACTTGCATAATGTGCTCCTTATGCACTATCCAACATTACTCAGCATAACACAAGCTTCATGGCCTTCACCTTTGCAAGTAAATTCAGGTATGCTTTCTATTTTTTTCCTTTATCTTAGTATTTCACTATTATGCATCACTATAATAAAGAGGCGGGGGGGGGAATGTATTCATATAAAATATGAAATTTGGTTACTTTAGTGTGTCTAATGACACCTAATCCATAGGTCCTCTTACTTGCTGGGACAACCCTCATAGGCTTTTCTTTCACCAGTTTTTAGACATCCACAACTTTTTAAACTTAACCTTTATAGACCCAAGAAAATTTTTTAGGCCTAGATCCATCCCCCGAGGTCTCATTCCCTCTAGAAAATAGTGCCTAACTTGGAGAGGAACATTGAAACCTAGGGTGTCCTCTTTTAGGTGCTATTGTCCAAGTGCAAATTTGGTTCAAATAGTCATATTTTCCTAAATCCTTATCTTAATTCATGTCATCCAAACATGAATTCATTTAACCCATGATCATTAGGTTCCTTATAAAATACCATTTAAAGTCCATTTAGAATGGTTGGTACTCATTTACAAGAGATAATAAAGAATACAAGCATGTACATTCAATCAGTTTTCCCTATTCTCTACATACAACCTTCCAATATTATTTTAAGCCCATTCAAACCTTTGCACCAGTCCCTAGCCATCTAAAGTACACCTAGTTTTGTATCTAGTTGCATTTTCATACACAATAACACTAAGCACTTTAATGGGAGAACTACATTAGCTTGATCCCTCCTCAAAACATGGGGTGTGAAGTGCGTCTAGTGTATCCTTTACACACTAACCATTTCTCTCTCTTTCCCAAATTTCCTTTTAAGTTCAAGCCAAAAGAGCTCCTATGTCTTTTGAAGATTAAAATAGATGCACAATGAGCTTCATATAATTTAAATCTTTGATATTTCACTGATAAAGTAACACAAACCTACTAAGTAGAACCCAAAAAACTTAGATCACCTAGACAACAATACCAGAAAAGGATTATAACACTGAATGGTAGGGTGTCCCACTTTTAATGCTCCTATGAAATTAGAAAATGAAGTTTAGGAACCTATTTCCAACATTGTCCCAATCCTTATACCTAAATCCTTAGACCTTATCTTAGATCAAACAACTCAGAATAATTTAAGCCATATTTTCTCATATTTATTACTATTTTTAGAAAAGTCAAAAATAAAATATATTTACATAAATCATTGGAATAATTATTGAAAATTATTTATTTATTTAATTTACTCTAGACCTATTTATTAATTAGGAATAAAACTCCATTATTTTCAAAAATAATAAAATAACACCTTCAAGCCTTTTGAAAAGCTTTGCCATCTCATGCGAGTTCTTTGATTCTACTCAAATTGTTTCATCAGATATTAATGGGGGAGGTATATAATTGGTTCTTTCATCTACTCCCTATTTTTCACTTACACACATATGATGAATTAAAGGAGGAATTTATTATGTATTACATAACAAACATGGGCCCTCAAGTTACATATGAGAAACTTACCACATTGCATCAAAATACGTTAGAGCTAGTTAGTGATTATATCTTACGATTCAAGATGCACATGTTAAGACTGATCTATAAACTATTAGGTTTAGAGATTCAACATAAATTTATTAAGGGGATTATTCAACCTCTCCTCAAGTATCTATTATATCAGATAGAGTCCTCTTTTAGCTACTTATGCTATATAGTTTTAGCCTTAGAAAAGAAATTGGGATTGATTGAGGTAGATTTAGTTGATCACATTAATATAGATTTCATACTAGTACCTCCACCTACAACTCCTAACACATAACATCCACCATGTCCTAAAAAATATAGGAGACCTCAACCAAAAAAGTAACCAGTTAAGAATAGAGAGCTAGTCTCCAAAGTACAACATACATTATGCACTATAGAGAATAGTAGTAAGGCACCACTATAGTTTGATTCAGAGTGGGATATCCCATGTGTTATATTATTAGCATTACTTGATATGAGGTTAATCACATTACCTTATACTCATCGATGAGATCCTCACTTTTTATAAAAACAACCACATCAGCCCTTTTGTAACTATCATCATATCTATGGATATAAAGATAACAATTGTTATGGAGTCAAAGATTGCATTGATAGATGTGCTGAAAATGTAATAATAGAATTCACATGAGGGGAAATGAGATATATTCAATCATGGAACCTTTAGACCTCATTTATCCTTGACTAAGTCATCCCAAAACATTCCTTCATAAGAATCATCTGTCACTCATCGTGAGAGTAATGTGGATTCTAGGATAGAGCCTCATAAGAGATATCCAATTCCACTTACTCAAAAGGTTTGTAAGTTAGTACAATAAGAGAAACCTAAATATAGTAGTGTAATTTGAGGAGTAAATAGTGCATTTCCATATACATATCCATCATAGTCATAGGCACTATAATAGATTACTGCTCCAAAGAAATATTCACTACAACCAGATTTTAAAGGTCTTATCTCATGTAGAAACATGTTATGATTAAGATTAAATGAGACCACAACATATATTATTAATACAAATAGATAATCACTATGGCCATATTTTTAGAGACATATTTCATGTAGAAACCCACTATGATTGAGATTAGATGAGACCCCATCATAGGTATTAGCTCCATCTCAATCTATTACTCAGTCATATGCATCATAGTAAAGGCCATAGGGTGTTATTTCATGTATTAATCTAATATAATTATGGATAGATGAGACTTCTCCACAACATATTTTTAGTTGCACATCTATTGAGATTACATTTTGTAGAGTCTCCATTTACAGCTAGAGTTAATGCATCACATATTGTATCAGATATAGAGCACATTCCTATACAATATGAGTAGTTGTTTAGTTGGCCATCAAGGTTTAGATAGTGATTTGTCACACATTCATACCGCTATTAGTTCATAGATTCACTTAGTAGTGTAATGATGGAGCCAAAGGACCAACCTTTGTATTATTGAGCCACTCCCAATGAATTGAGCATAGAATGCTCTCTTACATCCCCTTGTACTAAAAACTAACATTCCTAGTTTTGAATAATATCCATCCCTTACCAAACCAAATTCTCCAAATCCAAACCTTACCAAAAATACTATTTTACCAATCTTAAACCAATTCACTTTATCAAATCAATTTCTAAATTATAAAACCAATAAATCTTTTGCTCACATATGATTACAAATCAAACATACCATCACACTTATCAACATATCATGAACAATCAAAATCACATTACAAATAACATTTTGCCAAAACATATGCAACCTTGAAATCAATACCAAAATAACTATTTATAATCAACCATTTGTAATGAGTATAATAATATATTTCAAATCACATACATGGTACACATGAGTTGAAATCAAAACAATATCCATATATATAATGAGTTTTTCAAAACATATACATCATATCAAATACAATGAATCATGAATGGGTGTCATTCCCTCACTCTTAATCTCACTCTCCCCACTAGTACTGGTCCCATAATCCACTCAACCACTTGATATCCCCACACCTCCTCAAGCTCCCAAATGCCTCTTATGACTCTCTCTCTCTCTCTCTCTCTCTCTCTCTCTCTCTCTCTCTCTCTCTCTCTCTCTCTCTCTCTCTCTCTCTCTTCTCTCCAACAATTTATTGTACTCCTCACATAAATCCACATCCCACCTTTGAAGCTCAGTGTACTCATCTATAATCCTCATGCTCATTGAACCATAATCTGGTGGAGGTATTCTATGCCTATCTATCTTATCCCTCAGCTCATCTCTCTCTCTTTCTCACTACCCTAACATATGCAATTGTAGCTATAACAACTCTATAAAAAAATGAGCATAAACACTAGTTATAACTATCACTCACTCTATCAACCCCTTCTCCAAATCATCATCAAGTATATGATATGTAATCTCTTGGAGTGTTGGATCAATGATGGTCTCCCAAAACCCATCATCTCCACTCCCTACACTATCTTGTACTTCATCCTACACACCTCCCACTCCACCTACACATAAATTACAACACTACATTAGATATATACTTTTAAATCAAACTAAAGCATAAAATTGTACAAAATTCAAATATAATTACTACTTACCTCCCATCGTCTCAATCAGTGTAGGATCCTCATATTTAGGAGCATCCCCTCCATCAATAGGATATAATGGAGCCCACCAATTCCTATCCCACTATGTGGTACATGCCTCTATAAATCCAAAATCATCTACATCAAGAATATCTATATCCACATCCTAAGTATCCAAAGGTAATGGTGCTTACTTAACCTCAGTAGGCCTCACATGAGCTCCTACACTCACTAGTGCTCATGCACTCCTCACCCATACCTATGTTACTAGGGGCACATATTGTGGTACCCAAACTATCTAGTCATGCACTTATATTGAAATCACTCATACACTCCAACCTAGTGGTCATGTAACCAATAGTTGACCCTCATATACTGTAAATGCACTCTATCCTTAGCCCACCTAGGAAGTCCTCTATAAGGCCTCCATATGATATCATGAGCCACCAATTTGTATAAAACTCATCTATAGTGATCTATCCTAGGAGACCAGATAGCCAATATACTCATCCACTACTCCCCAAATGGTCATGGATGTGCCCACTCTATCCTAGGTAACCCAATCAAATGCATAACTACAATGTGTTCATAATCTCAATAATGTAATAAGGTAACTACACTCACACCACCACTAAATACCTCTTATGTAAACCTATAAATATCCTTGTATAGGTGGGAAATCATAGTCCTACCCCATGAGAACATAGTACCATACACCTCCACACTATAAATAATCCTATGCATCTTATATGCAATTGACACCCCACTCCCATCCACAACAAAAAATGAATCCAATGACATGGCCAACCACTTATATAGATGTGGAACACTATATTGTACTATAACTGATAGAAACACATAATTATCACTACCTCTCTAATGTATACCTAAAGGTACACTAGTAAAGTACAAGGACACTCAATCAATACCCTCAACACCCATATCATCTTGTAATGTCACATACCATTCACTAAATTAAAAATAAAAAATGTGATACACATCCTCTAGAGTCATAGTAATCTCCCTTGTTAGAATCCAAAAAGTACATGTATCTACATTCCACCTCTTACATAAGGTGGTAATCAGATATCTATCTCACTACACTATGCCTAGGTCACACACATTATCCAACCCAACCCTATCTATGATATCTCTCTCATCAATATATAATGGTAACATCCTTAATGTCTCCATCACCTAAACTTTATATAACACCCTCATCCATACCTTTCCCTAAAAAACACTAAAAAACATCATATATATCAGCCAACCATGTCCAAGTAAACAACCATGCTACACAATAATAGGAAACAAAGAATAATCATATAAAATCAGCACCAATAGAAAATAGTGCTACAAAAAAGACACTAATGCTGGACAGGAGTTTTGGAACCTAGACAATAGTGCTAACCCTAGACAAGAGCACTAGAACTAGTCAAAATTTTCCTAGCATACTTTAAACAACTCAAAAACATCAAAAATAGGCTTCTAAATAGGCAAAAATCATATATATTTTGGGAAGTGTGAAGATTCAAAAAGGTGATTTCATATGACATGTGTCTTAAGAGGTCCTAATAAACTATCAAAACTAAAAATTGGTAGGTTATTTAGAGGAAAGAACCTTTTTTTAGAGAAAAAGGTGAGTTTTTCACTTTTACAGTCCATGGGGAAGTTTTCCATGTGGGAGATTATCATGGTATGTATATTCAGCTTCCCCAAGCTCAAATCCATGTTTGAAATGCTTTGGAACTGCCATTTTAGGTCCAAAACTATTCTGCTTCTTTTTCATCCTTATTGATATACATAACCAGTCTTCAAGTTTGTACTTGGTATGGATAGCAAGGGAGGTTTCAGATCAAACACCTTGGGGAAGTGAAATTAAATTCAAATAATTTCATTTCAATTATAAGTTTTTTAATAATTATGGAATGTTCTTGATGAACCATCCTCCTAAAGTTGACTATGTTTTTATGAGTGCTAATTTGTGTACCCTATAGGTTTTGCCTTGGTTTGAGAAATTCCATATGAAAAAATTTATAAGATTGATTATAGATGATTTTGGATTCCTTATATAATTGTATTTTTTTTTTTAGTTTTTTAAGGTGTTTGGATATGTAAACCATCTCATATTTCAAGAGGATACACCATTTTGAGTTACAAGTAGTTTGTCATGATTTTCAAGAAGTTCATGCTTGATCATGATCTCAGAGAGTGGATATGAGTTAATTATTATGTTTTACAAGTTATTTTTTATCCTTTCCTTTCCAATCTCATATTTTAATAAATACTCCTTATAGGTGTAGTCATAAAACATCATGTTGTCAGTTTGCTAAAAGACTTTCATACACAGTTAGTTTGGAGATATGAACGGTTATAAATCATGTCCATAAATCCATAGGGAGTTTTAAAATGTTTATATATCTCTTTAAAACATGGAAATGTTATTAAGTTTCTATATGGTGTAAGAAGAGGGGTTTTTTTTAGTCATGGGCAACTTTTATATATAGTCTACCATTAGTGAGCATCTACTAGTGCTTGGAAAAAATTCCACATTGAATAGGGTGTGTTTACATTTGTTTCAGACCTTTTGATATGTAAGGAGTAAATTTTGAGGAACTTTAATGAATATAAAATCCATTGGTGGGCAAGGTAATGCATACTACCCAAGTTGTACTCACTAACTATACATGGAATGCAACCACCTATAGGTGGGATCATAGAGATGTAAAGGTACTTGAATGGAAGAATGGGAGCATGGTGAGTCATTTTTGGAATTATAGAATGTAAGATTGAGTATGGAGGACCTAATTTTATGTGTCAAGTTATATTTTTTAAGTGGAGAAACCTTTAAAGCAATGACTGTGTTTTAGGCCCCTTATTCCTAAATGGGCAAAATAGAGCACCTATGGGTTTTGGGGATAGCATAAAACATAGTCTCAAAGACTTATAGTGCCTCTAATTGACTAAGATTTATAGCCTATATCAAGGAAATTAACCTCAAAATTTTTTAAGGGTAGAGGACAAATGGGAGGTGGTTTTTGGGAAGCCTAATAACCACTTTTATGTAGTAATTATAGTTAGTAACATCTACAAGAATTTGAGCCCTTAAGAAACTTTGTTTTCTAAGTTGACAGTCTAAGGCACATATTCATGTGTATGTGACCTCATTGATTGAATTTTTTTTTCAAGGATCAAAATGGTCACCTAAATAATAATTTTATATTATGTTTTGCCTTCCTTTAACATCTATAGGTCTCTTCCACCACAAAATGTCTACCTATAGCTTGCCTGTAGGTGCCCATAGAGCCTTAAGGTGAATTTGGAAGATTATGAGCCTATATACCTAGACACATGTATTTAAAAGTTGAATAGAGTTTTAAAATATTCTCCAAAGATCATATCATAGTTTCTAATTGTGATATTTTCACCTATAGATCTTGAGACTCTTATACAGTCAGTTGAAAGTGTTCAAGACAAACCGTGAGCTAAAGACATTGATTAAGTGATGATCTAGCCATGTAGGGTGAGTAAACAAGTTCAAATCACTGGTAAGGTATATTATAAGATATTAAGAGGACCATTGATACTATAAAACACACCTATATATATCTCTTTATCTGAAAATGATCACCTACAACCATTATAGTTGACTATCACAAACAGTGAGTAGGATTAAGGTCTAAAGTGATGATCTAAGCTCAAAAAAAGTGTTAAATGGGTCCAAATAAATTTATATTATCATGGAAGCTTAAAGAGTGGTATTTAATCATTTATTTCATCTTGAAATATACATTCACCTATAGGTGTGATGTTTTGAGGCTAATATAGTCAGGGTTTGTGCATATAGTATTGAAGTTTCAAGGGTAGGAAGAGTTATGTAAAAAGTCATAAGTGGTAAAATGACCTAAGGAACATCCATTATGAGTATAATATCATCTTACTGATATTTTTAATTTAAAATAATTAGATAAGATCTTATGCAACATAGTCAAGCAGTCTACTCTCCAATACCCTTGCATAGTCTGCTTTCCCATAAGGTATGTGTTAAAGATTGAAGGAGTAGGGGTATTTTAACCTGATCATAAGCCCATTTTTGGTGTAGAGGCTCTCCATAAATTGTATAATCCTCTCAAATATTCATTTTTTTGAGGAAAATATAGGAGTTTCCTCTATTTTATCTTAGACAGAGGGTACTCCCCTTAGGTGCAAATTGATGGGCTTTAATGAAAGGAAGTGAAAGGGAGAACCTAAATTTGTTTGAAACACTCAAAAAGGTTTATTGATATAAAATTAACATATATAAATATTTAAAACTTTTCATAGATAGGATAAACCCAATGGGATAATCTAGACCATCATGTTTACAAGCAAGGCCATTATGTAGGGTTTGGGCCTAAAACCAGATGAAAAACTACATTACAATCCTAACATAAAAAAAGAATTCCCATTAATTGAGACATGGTTATGAGGTAAAAATATAGGTATATATGGTATTGATAAGTAATTAAATATATCAAAATTCATTTTGTGCTTTAAGGAAACTCAAACCTATTAGGCAAGGTTTAAGCTTAATACCTAAATGAGAGGTCATTTACACTTCTAACATGATATATGCTTTCTAGCCATTGGAAAATTATTATAGGATTTTTATATGTGTGATAAATCTTTTAAATTTCATACGACTCACAAGATAGTCCATTTTGAGCTCAACACTCACTCAAGCTTACAAGAAAGGGATGGAATATCTTGATATGAGAAGTTTGATTGGTCACATCTTTCATGAGACTGTGCATGGATGACAATGGAGTTTAGATGAGTTATAATAGGCCTTAAAATTTGATTTTTGGTAATTTTTTTGAGTTTCCAACATTAATTTTTTATGAATAATTCTTAAGAGTGAAAATAGGCCTAAAACCCTTGAAAATCCTCAATCAAGACTAGTTTGGAGAAATGGAGTTGGAAAGCTGATATAATGGAATATTTTGATCATGAAAGTTATTTGACTTGTAGGGTAATCTCTCAGGATCCTCCTCACCCTCATGAGTTGTAAAAAACTATATGAATAAGGTGTAAAATAGGGTTTTCTTGATAATTTTATGTATTTTGTAAGCTAAAAGAGGTTTCAAGAGATGAAATCATGTTTTGGGGGAATATTATCACTTTTAATAACTACCTATGGCCATTTTATTCTTTGAAAAACTCCTAAGTGCCTCAAAAGGAGATCTCATCTCAACCAGTCAAAACTAGCATAATGACCAAGCTAGTGAGAAGTGTAAAAACTTCATGTGTGAGCATTTTTAAGGTGTCTTTGATGATTTTAAGGACATGGAGGGTATTTATAAGTGTCATACACTCCATCACATGTATTTTCATGGAAAACTAAATCCAAATTTGAGGCAAAGTGTGTAGGGTACATGAAAGAGGAGTTTTTTAGACTATAGATGGTGATAGCTCCTTTCTAGATGATTCCAAATGATGAGGCCTATAATTAATGAATGGAGAGGCATATTTATAGCCTTACCCATAATTACAATAATTATACCTATCCCTAATAATTTTTGGGACATTCAAATAGGTCCAAATCATGAAGGCATTTTTTCGAGCTAGAATGAGGAGTTTTATGCCACTTTTCATGAGTTTTATGACTTGGATGGAAACTTATGCTTCTTAACCTTGCATGTTTCATCCCACATCCTCTTCCAATGCACAAGTAACTTATTATCTTAGATTTAAAATTTTCCTTGTGACCCTTGTACTTCTCTCTTCTCCTCTCTCTCTCAAGTTTTATAAGAGCTAGCCATTTTGGACATTGTAACTCATGATCCACCTGAGTATGGAGAAGCCATACTCATTTTCATACCATTTGATCAATAATAATACTAATGTTTACCTCTTCATGACTATTCATAGTGTTTTATACTTTAATTTTAGATCTTGCATAGTGAAGACTATGGATTCCTTAGCATGTTGTCTCATTCTTTCATCCTTTTTTAGTTGGAAAGATTCTTCTTGTAGGGAATGTGAAGTGTTCTTAGAAATTTCAAGGATTGAGTGAATTATTTTATTCATTAGTGACATTCAAGTACTTTTTTCTAGTCATCCTTATTTTTCACATTCATCCTTAACCTCATAATGTAACATTGATGTGAGAAGATGCAGATTAAAGGAGTGTATGTTTGGTTATTCCTTTGTTCTCATATGTAACATGTTGCTAGTTGGGATTCATCAGCTTATTTGGTGTATCACTTCACTTATAATAGTTTGCTTTCAGTTATCTCTCTCCCTTTCCCCCCCAAAGTTTAGGTGTAGTTGTAATATAAAGTGGTACATCAAAGGAGTTATCCCTATCTATATATTCACCTCATCCGTAGGCTACCCACAAGCCTAGGAGTGTTTCGACTATGCCACTTAGATGAGGAGAACATAAAAATCTCCTCAAAGGGTATAAATCTAAGTGATAATCCCAATTTAATGTAAAGTCATAGTTACATTATAATTAGAACCTCAATTTTAATTTTAGTCTCAAAAATACATGTATGCATATAGTTCACTATCACTATGTCTAAACATAAGTCAACTTGTACAAAATAATGTAACGTTTTCATGCTCACAAATAGTCAATGCAACTTTTACTTTCCAATTCTAAATATAATTAAACTATAAGTATAATATTTAGTTATTTTTACATGTATGAATATTAAATTAGCATTCAACTCAAGGCTAATTTGGATGTGGGCATGGCATTACTGACTATTATAGGTGTTGAGGTGGATGCTAGGATTTAATTGGAAGTTAAAGTGCCAAATTTATTCTTTACTTCCAAAACATGAAATTTCTTGTCCCCAAGGTCATCCTGATATTCGATAATATCCATGTTTAATAATAAAGGCATGTGCACCCTTTTTACTTGTTTTATGAGCCTTGCATGCTCATTTTTTATATTTTTAAATTTTAATCCAAAAAATCCACCTTCTTCCTTACAAAACTCAGCTCAACCTCAATCTCTTCCAGTGAAATTCCTTAAATATATTACTTGAAGTTTGTAGAAGTCTGCTAAAGAAGTTGATAAAAAATGATTCTATTTATAAGCATACATGTTGAGTCTCTTTCTTATGAGAGATTTAGCTCTCGTAAGATCTAAAAAATTAGATCTTCATGTTAGACATACTTAGGCATTGTTGTCTCAAATACCATGATCTAATCCCAAGCTTCTGGAGTCTTGATGACTCTGAAGCCAAGAACATTTGAAGCCTCTTGTGATGCCATTAGGTCAAGGTGGATATATGCCTTATTAGTTATATAAAGAGTAAAAATTTTAACTTATTCTAATCTTGATTCAAAGAATTAAATAATTTACAATTCTCAAATAAATGAGGGGTCAACTCTACCCTCCTTGAGATAATGGCTTCAAGAATGTCATATAATTTGGAAGTAATAATTTGGCCTTCAGTTTAAATTTCATGAGGAAAGTGAATAGTCCATTGTTGTTCCTTTATTTACTTCAAATACTAAAAATATTGTTCCTTTGCTTTCTCTAATTCATTCTTGAGATCTTGTCTATCCATTTCTATTCCCTAATGTAGTTACAACAAAGCATCCTTATGTGTCTTGAGATAGGACTTTAAGTCCTCCATGTATGGGGACTATCCCAATTTCCTATTATTTATTTTAGATAAGGTAAAGACCTCTTATATATCTTCTAGGATAATCCCTCTCCCAGTATTATCTTCCAATTTTCTCTTTTTTACCCTATAAACACTCCCTATAGATTTATCGAATATAGAAATCACTGTAGCTAGCTCTGTGAATGTGAGGTTTGGCTTCTATGAAGCCTTTGACACTAAATTAGCTACCCACTAAGGGATGACCAATTGGGATGAGTTTATTAGTTAAGTGTCCTTATTTTTAGTCTTAACCAATGTTTTCTTAGATGGTTAATTTAGAGCTTCTTGAATTAATTGGTTGGGTAGGGAAGACCAGATGATTTTAGACCAGTCTGCTCCCCCATATTGAGACAGTGTGTTGATGGTGTATATTGGTTTTTTATTTGCAAATTTATCTAAAGATTTCACAATGGTTCATTGAGAAGAGTTGGAGGAAGACATTTAAAAATCTATTTGAGTGGATGATAGATGAATTTGGGAACTTTCCATTACTCCTGTGACATTCCTAAAGGCCTTCCTTTTGGATCTAGGGAGTGCTAGGGTAGTGGAAGATGTAACTATATAAGTAGCGTACATCATTAAATATGTGAATATAATTAGTGGGGTGGAAATATTTAGGAAAATGGATATAATAGGGGTAGATGATACATCTACATTAGGAGTGACTAGGGGTGGTTGGGATATGAGATAAAGAGGAAGAGAATGAACAATAATAAGGGAAACAAAAGAGCAAATTGTAGTAGAGATAAGAGGTGTTTTATCCTTAATTTATTAATTATAATATAGAGGTGCCTTTCCTTTATTGTCCTAGAGGCTAAAGAGTTTTTATCTTTGTAAGTCTTCCTCTTCTTTTAGCTATCTTTCTTCACTGATAAGATTTCCTTCTATATCCTACTTCTGAGCTGAGGGATCTTCTTCTAGTTGGGTCCTTTGGAAGAGGATAAGACCTTGGTTTTATCATATAAAAAATTGTAGTCTTCTCAACTTTGGGGGAGGGCTTTTGAATTTGTTCAGATGAAAAATACACATTTTTAAGTTCTTACATATGTGGAGGAATCAGATGGTTTGGGCCATCTAAATCTAATGAGTAAAGGTAAATTGGATCTCCTTAAGATTTCCATATTCAATTATTTTGAGCTCCTTATTAAAGGTATTCAATGTCTATAGAGCCTATTGAAAAGGATTTCCTTGTTATGATAATAGATATGAAGTCCTATTGATATAGAAATCTAAGGCAACCCATCTTCTTTGAGGTGGGAGCCAAATTCATGCATCTAAAATAGAGATAGAGGGTTCTCCTTTTATGATATTTCAATATTATCACCTTAATCCTTCCTTTTGTGCCCTTTTAAAGACCTAGGCATCATCCTTGGCATTCAAAAATAAGAAGTCATGATCATAGGGCTCATGTTTATATGGAATATTGAGACCCTTGATATGATTTTACATCCTACCATAGGGATCCCAATCCTTATGAGGAAAGGTGGGAAATGAATAGTAATTTCTCATTTTGACCACTTATCCAAAGTGCCTCCAAATTATGTAGCACATTCAACCTATCATCACATGAGATCCATATAATGTACTCTTCTTATTTGTCAAATCCTCATCTACACGCTACCATAGTTGAAATGTTATCTCTTGTTTTGATAGCTTATCTACCATGTACTTGGGAATATGTAAGGGGTTAAATTTATTTCCAATGACCATAATCACTATGTAGTCTAGGTATAATCAATAGTCACCCCATGGTGCCAATGAGTTTGTAATTGACTTAGAAACCCTAGGTAGTGATGACAAGATTAGGAGCACAATTGATTACCTTGTATAAGCAACTAAACACAAAATTTAACAAGAAATAACAAGTAACAAGAAATCAGAAACAACACAAAATTTGAGAGACAATACAATCTTGTATTCAACTCATCTAGAAAGAAAATACAATAAGTAAGATGCCACTTCTTATCACACCTCTAAGGATTCCCACACCTCTAGGGCTCCCAATAATTCTCAATCAAGATTTCTCTCTCTCAATTATGGTCACAACAATCAACTCAAACACAGAGTTTTTGTTCACCTCCAACTAGTCGGTAACAATACTGCTAGTACAAAAGTACTCAAAGTACTTCAAGTAGATCTCCAATGAACTTGCAACAACCTGAAAATCAAATGATCTTACTTACCATGTAGATCTAACATGATCATGCACAACCTGCAGATCAACCTGATCTTACAATTGGAAGGATCTATTCCTTGCCTTGCTTACAATACAACCCCATGAGTCTATTATATAGATCCCATGCAAACAATAATTACACACCTAATTACAATAATTAGACACACAACTCAAGACTAAAATTAGCCTTTTACATGCAAAAAATTGGTTTGTTAACAAACTATTCGTGAACTAACAGTTCTAGAACCGCACAGCCGACCGACGTTGGTTGTTGTCTGTCTGGAGATGACCGACATCGGCCAATCCCTAACCAATGTTGGTTGCTTTTTAACTAAATGTGATTGACATCGATTGTGCTTGCTAACATCAATTTCCCTATAACTCAACAACCTCCTCCATGTTTGCAACAGTGAAGCTTTTAGATCCATAACCTAACAATCTCCCACTTTGAGATAAATAGTTGCACCTGTACCTGTACCTGTACATCATCTAATTTGTTTCTTGGCTTGTATCCCTCTTTAAGATCAATCTTAAAGACCAAACACCACACAACCTATGGTGCAACACCTATCATTTAAGTCCCCTACCATATCTGAATCTACATCCACATGTAGAGAAGTGCTTGACCTTGCATAACATGTATACCTACTGCTTGTCCCTCTCAGATACCTGAGAATCCACTGAACTACTTTCCAGTGCTTCTTTCCTAGATTGAACCCAAACTTTCTGATAACACCCATTTCTTGGGTAAACTTAGGTCTAGTACATACCATGCACTTAACCTCATTATGTGAATTGGGACACCGTTATGTGAACTATCCATCCATAGGTGTGCAAACTCGTTCTGCATCCTGCATCTTGAACCTTGCCACTACCTTATTCACAAAATCATCCTAAGACAACATCAACCTATGATCATCCCTATCTCTAGGAAAACTCATGCCAAATAATCTTGCTGCTCCTAGATTCCTCATGACATACCTCTGAACTAACTTTACCTTTAGCTCAGTAACTCCCTGCATGTGTGACCCTGGAACAAGCATACACACCACATATAGTAATAGGATAATGTAGCTAATATTATCTAACCTGGTAAAGTAAACACAATGGTTAAACCTCCATTGTTCTATAGCTTGCTCAAGACCATATACCCTGGCCTTCTATCTCACGTGTCCATTCTCTCTCTTCTTTGACCTGGGAATCCGTTCATCTCTCAGTGCTTTCTCTCTAGCTAGAAACTCTACCAAATCTCTTGTTTGGCTCTCATCCAAGGAATTGAATTCCTCATTCATGCCATGCTCCCATTGTTTCTTGGATTTTACTTGCTCTACTTCTTTAAAACTTCCTAGTTCTTGACCATTAGTGAGCAACAAGTAATCTAAAGAAGGGGAACAATGAATTCAAGGCTCACTTACACTTTCAGTTTTCCTCATGGGCATTTGAGACTCCTTGATAGCTCACTATTTGCCCAAAATCCATTCTGACAGTGACCATTGTCAGTCACCCCTCAGTCTACATCTGACTGATGTTGGTTCCATGCGACTGTCCTGACTACCAAAGTTAGTTCCCTGACCGACACTGGTTTTTACTGGTCACTGATGTCAGTTCCCTGACTGATGCTGGTAGCCACCCTACCTGACACCACTAACTCTAGTCTGCACATGACCGATGTCGGTACCTATCTATTTGATGTTGGTTCCCCTTGACTGACATCGGTACCTATGTTTACCTATGAGCGATGACTTTTTACCTGCGAGCTTACTTTGAATCATTCCCTTGTTAAAACTGCCCTACTCAGAATTTTTTAGCCCCTGTGACTAATTTTTATCTGTCATCCTCTCCTTGAACACCAAGGCTTTCTTGTTCTTGTCAAAAACATCAAATTTCCTCTTTTTGCAATAGAACTGATCCTTTATTGTAGCTTCAGTATCAAGAAACCTCAATTTCTTTTGTTGATTACAGAAATCTCTATCTATGCTTTTCAGATCTGAACCCTTACCCTTTGACTCAAGAACATGCATCCCCTTCTTATTCATGTGACCAAGCCTACGAAGCCACATCTCTAAATCTATAGATGAAGTAGATAAACCAGAAGGAGAATCAATAAGACAAGTAGATAGATAAAGAGTACCTACTTTCTTACCTCTTGCTAAAACAAGTGGACCCTTGGAAACTTTCTAAGAATCTACTATGAGAGTTACTGTGCATCCCTCATCACCCAAATTTCCAACAAAAATCAAGTTATGCTTCAAGACTGGGACATGCATGACCTCCTTCAACACCCATGTGTTGCTCGTCTACAATTTCAGCTACACTTTCCCTTTGCCAACCATTTGACAAGGCTTACCATCCCCTAAATAAATTTCTCCAAAGTCTCCCTGGACATATTCATGAAAAAATTCCCTATTTGGGGATGCATGGAAAGAGGTACCAGAATCTAAAACCCAAGATTCTAATTTATCCAAAGAACATACTAGAGCATCCTGTGTAACAATATCTGCAACATCTGCTTCTTCATTTCCTTCATGCTGATCTTTAACCAACCTATAATCTTTCTTTCTGTGCCCTGCCTTTCCATAATTCTAGTAGATAATCTTGCCATACCTAGATTTGGATCTCCTACCTATCTTGGACATTGATCTCCCTTGTTCGATCTTCTCTCTTTGCCTTCCCCTGTTTTCAACACTTAAAGCATTCCCTGATGATTCACCCGTGATTTTCTTGCGAATTTCTTCATTCAAGATTACACTAACAACATCATCCACTTTTAAGATATTTGAAGCAGATGAAATATTACTAACTACCATTACCAAACTATCCCAACTTTTAGGTAATGGATTAAGAGAGCCTTAATTTCATCATCAAAAACAATATTGACTAAAACTAACTAGTTTACCAAACCATGGAAATCACTAAGATGACTATGTACAGATCCACCTTCCAACATTTGCAAATTAAATAACTGCTTCATAAGAAATATCTTATTCGAAGCTAAGGGTTTTTCATATAAATTTGCCAAATATTCCATCAACTCTACCATTGTATTAGCCTGTGATAAGTTGGAAATCATAGACGATGCAAGGCTCAACCTTATAGATCCCAGAGCCTTCTGATCAAGAACCTTCCATTCTTCATGTTTCATATCTATGGGTTTGCATGCAACCCCACCCAATGGTAAGTAAAAATATTTCTAATATAGATAATATTCTATCTGCATCCTCCATAATTGATAATTCTTGCTGTTAAACTTCTCCATTCTAAGCTTACTTTCTTATGCCATTGCTATACTCCCACTCAATCAGAAACCCCTGAGAGTGACCTGTAATCAACAAACACTTAACACACTCTGAAACCAAGGTGTTAGTAAACTTGCTCCTACAACCCTAGCTCTGATACCACTTTGAAAAGATTAGGAGCACAATTGATTACCTTGTATAAGCAACTAAACACAGAATTTAACCAGAAGTAACAAGTAACAACAAATCAGAAACAACATAGAATTTGAGAGATAATACAGTCTTGTATTCAACTCATCCAGAAAGAAAATACAATAAAGATGATGCCACTTCTTCTCACACCTCTAAGGCTTCCCACACCTCTAGGGCTCCCAGTAATTCTCAATCAAGAGTTCTCTCTCTCAATTACAGTCACAACAATCAACTCAAACACAAAGTTATTGTTCACCTCCAACCACTCGGTAACAATACTATCAATACAAAAGTACTCAAAGTATTTCAAGTAGATCTCCCATGAACTTGAAATAACCTACAAATCAAATGATCTTACTTACCATTTAGATCTAACATGATCATGCACAACTTGCAGATCAAGCTGATCTTACAATTGGAAGGATCTCTTCCTTGCCTTGCTTACAATACAGCCCCATGATTCTATTATATAGATCCCATGCAAACAATAATTAGACACCTAATTACAATAATTAGACACATAACTCAAGACTAAAATTAGCATTTTACATGCAAACAATTGTTTGTTAACAAACTATTCGTGAACTAACAGTTCTAGAACTGCACAGGTGACCAATGTCGGTCACTGTCTGTCTGGAGATGACTGATGTTAGATGATCCCTGACTGATGTCAGCTACTTTGTAACTAGATGTGATTGATGTCAATTGTTCCTGCTGACGTTGGTTTCCCTATTACTCAAAAACCTCCTCCATGTTTGCAATTGTGAAGATTTTAGCTCCACAACCTAACAATCTCCCACTTAGAGATAAATAGCTGCACTTATACCTGTACCTGTACATCATCTAATTTGTTTCCTAGCTTGTATCCCTCTTCAATATCAATCTTGAAGACCAACCACCACACAACCTATGGTGTAACGCTTGTCATTCAAGTCCCCTACCATATCTGAATCTACATCCACATGTAGAGAAGTGCTTGACCCTGAATAGCATGTATACCTGCTACTAGTCCCTCTCAGATACCTAAGAATCCACTGAACTACTTTCCAGTGCTTCTTTTTCAGATTGACCCTAAACTCGCTAAAAACACCCACTACTTGGGCAAACTCAGGTCTAGTACATACCATGCACTTAACCTCATTATGTGAATTGGGACACCGTTCTATGAATTGTCCATCCATAGGTGTGCAAATTTGTTCTGCATCCTGCATCTTGTACCTCGCCACTACCTTATTCACACAATCATCCTGAGACAACATCAACCTATGATCATCCCTGTCTCTAGGAAAACTCATGCCAAAGAATCTTGTTGCTTCCATATTCCTCATGACATACCTCTAAACTAACTTTACCTTTAGCTTAGCAACTCCCTACATGTGTGATCCTATAATAAGCATACACACCACATACAGTAACAAGATAATGTAGCTAATATTATCTAACCTGGTAAAGTAAACACAATGGTTAAACCTCCATTGTTCCATTGTTAAACCTTCCATCTTACGTGTCCATTCTCTCTCTTTTTTGACTTGGGAATCCATTCATCTCTCAGTGCTTTCTCTCTAGCTAGTAACTCTACCAAATCTCCCATTTGGCTCTCATCCAAGGAATCAAATTCCTCATTCATGCCATGCTCCCACTATTTCCTGGATTCTACTTGCTCTACTTCTTTAAAACTTCTTGGTTCTTGACCATTAGTGAGAAATAAGTAATCTAAAGAAGGGGAACAATGAATTTGAGGCTTATTTACACTTTCAATCCTCCTCATGGGTGTTTGAGACTCCTTAACAGCTCATTATCCACCCAAAATCCATTTTGATAGTGACTATCATTACTTACCCCTCAGTTTGCATCTGACTGATGTTGATTCCATGCGACTGTCCTAACTACCAAAGTTAGTTCCCTGATCGACACTGGTGTCTACTGGTCACTGACGTCGGTTCCCTGACCGACGTTGATAGGCACCCTACCTGACACCATCAACTCTAGTCTACACATGACCAACGTTAGTACCTATCTATTCGATGTCAGTTCCCCCTGATCGATGTTGGTATCTGTGTTTACATGTGAGTGATGACTTTTTACCTACGAGCTTACTTTGAATCATTCCCTTGTTCAAACTACCCTGCTCAAAATTTTTTAGCCCCTGTGACTAGTTTTTGTCTGTCATCTTCTCCTTGAACACCAAGGCTTTCCTATTCTTGTCAAAAACATTAGATTTCCTCTTTATGCAATAGATCCAATCCTTTCTTGTAGCTTCAGTATCAAGAAACCACACTTTCTTCTATTGCTTACAAAAATCTCTATCTATGCTTTCTAGATCTAAACTCTTACCCTTTGACTCAAGAACATGCATCCCCTTCTTATTCATGTGACTAAGCCTACGAAGCCACATCTCCAAATTTACAGTTGAAGTAGATAAACCAGAAGGAGAATCAGTAAGAAAAGTAGATAGATAAAGAGTACCTACTTTCTTACCTCTTGCTAAAACAAGTGCACCCTTGGAAACTTTCCAAGAATCCGCTATGAGAGTTACTGTGCATCCCTCATCACTCAACTTTCCAATAGAAATCAAGTTCCACTTTAGGACTGGGACATGCATGACCTCCTTCAACACCCATGTGTTGCCCATCTACAATTTTAGCTACACTTTCCCTTTGCCAACCATTTGACAAGGCTTACCATCGCCTAAATAAATTTCTCCAAAGTCTTCCTGGACATATACATGAAAAAATTACCTATTTGGGGATGCATGGAAAGAGGCACCAAAATCTAAAACCCAAGATTCTACTTTATCCAAGGAACATACCATAGCATCTTGTGCAACAATATCTGTAACATCTGCTTCTTCATTTCCTTCATGCTGATCTTTAACTGACCTATAATCTTTCTTTCTATGCCCTGCCTTTCTACAATTCTAGTAGATAATCCTGCCATACCTGGATTTGGATCTCCTACCTATCTTGGACCTTGATCTCCCTTGCTTGATCTTCTCTCTTTTCCTTCCCCTACTTTCAACACTTAAAGCATTCTCTGATGATTCACCTGTGCTTTTCCTCCAAATTTCTTCATTCAAAATTACACTAACAACATCATCCACTTTTAAGATATTTGAATCAAACGTAGTATTACTAACTGCCATTACCAAACTATCCCAACTTTTAGGTAATGAGCACAAGATTAAGAGAGCCTTAATTTCATCATCAAAAACAATATTGATTGAAACTAACTGGTTTACCAAACCATGGAAATCACTAAGATGACTATGTACAGATCCACCTTCCAACATTTGCAAATTAAATAACTGCTTCATAAGAAATACCTTATTCAAAGCTGAGGGTTTTTCATATAAATTTACCCAAGATTCCATCAACTCTACCATTGTCTTAGCCTGTGATAAGCTGGAAATCACAGACGATGCAAGGCTCAACCTTATTGTTCCTAGAGCCTTTCGATCAAGAACCTTCTATTCTTCATCTTTCATATCTGTGGGTTTGCATGCAACCCCACCCAATGGTAAGTACAAATCTTTATGATATAGATAATCTTCTATCTACATCCTCCATAATTGATAATTCTTGCCTTTAAACTTCTCCATTCTAAGCTTACTTTCTTCTGCCATTGCTATACTCCCACTCAATCAAAAACCCCTGAGAGTGACCTATAATCAGCAAACACTTAACACACTCTAAAACCAAGGTGTTAGTAAACCTTCTCCTGTAACCCTAGCTTTGGTACCACTTTGACAAGATTAGGAGCACAATTGATTACCGTGTATAAGTAACTAAACACGAAATTTAACCAGAAGTAACAAGTAACAAGAAATCAAAAATAACACAAAATTTGAGAGATAATACAATCTTGTATTCAACTCATCCAAAAATAAAATACAATAAAGAAGATGCCACTTCTTCTCACTCCTCTGAGGCTTCCCACACCTCTAGGGCTCCCAGTAATTCTCAATCAAGAGTTCTCTCTCTCAATTACGGTCATAACAATCAACTCAAACACAGAGTTGTTATTCACCTCCAACCAGTCGGTAACAATACTGCCAGTACACAAGTACTCAAATTACTTCAAGTAGATCTCCCATGAACTTGCAATAACCTACAAATCAAATGATCTTACTTACCATGTAGATCAAACATGATCATGCACAACCTGCAGATCAACTTGATCTTACAATTGGAAGGATCTCTTCCTTGCCTTGCTTACAATACAGCCCCATGAGTCTATTATATAGATCCCATGCAAATAATAATTAGACACCTAATTATAATAATTAGACATGCAACTCAAGACTAAAATTAGCCTTTTACATGCAAACAATTGGTTCGTTAACAAATTGTTCATGAACTAACAGTTTTGGAACCACAGGTGATTGACATCAGTCACTGTCTGTCTGGAGATGACTGACATTGGCCAATCCCTGACTGATGTCAGCTACTTTGTAACTAGATGTGATTGACGTTAGTTGCACCTACCGACGTCAGTTTCCCTGTAACTCAGTAACCTCCTCCAAGTTTGCAATAGTGAAGCTTTAAGCTCCACAACCTAACAAGTGAGGCTTCATGAATTTCCTACCATACTTATGGGTACACATCCTTTACAATGTGAGTAATTTTATTGATGAATTCATATATGTGTATGAATTAATAATAATCATAAATGTAAATTTTTATGTAGTCTGGAGTAGGATCATAGAGTGACCCATAATTCACATATACTATTCCCATCACAATGTCCCAGAGGTATCACATCATATAGAAGTAGACACAAATATGATGCTTATTTTTGTGTAAAACCTATTCTCTTATCTTGATGCTAATTATATTACCCAAGGAGAAGGTCAAGTCTGAAGTCATCATCATAGCCAATAATGAAACCCATTCTAGGTGAACAAAATGGATTCGATAGAAACCATATAGTCTATTTAGGAGGTCCATCCCAATGCAAAACCCCATTCTAAAATTGATGATAGGTGTGGGGTCCTTATCCTTTAAACTAATAATCTTGGAGAAGCCACTTGTTTAATATTTTAATTGAATTGTTTTCTTCCCACCCTATGACCTTATGTAAATCATAATTGACATCTAAAATTGGCAAAAATAAATAACTTTGGAATGCATATCTTGAGATGTAAGTCATGATGGTCTTGTGTTACAAATGGTGCAAGTACTTATCCAACATTATCTTTATATAAAATAATATATCCTATAGCAATTCTATGAAATACATCACTTTGGGCTTGGCTTCCATGAAATGTAGTCTTTGTTTGACCAAAAATAGAACTACCACCAATTGCTTTTGTGTTGGTTTTATGTTTTCCTCTTAAGTGTGGGCATCTACTGAGTTAATTTAATCCCATAGAGATCAATAATTGGTGTATTTATCATTTAAAATGGTGGATTAAAAAATAATATCTTTGTATCTAGTGAAATCCCTAATTGAAAATAGGGATGGTTTGAAAAACTCCTCTAATTGTTCTTGATGATGAGGCCATGGTTAATTGACTGATATTATTTTTTAAAATTTGATATATCATATTTAATTATTCACTTTTATGATTCACACATGGGTCACTCAGTCTTATTTTCAATGTAGTAATTTAGTTTGAAGTTCATTTGTGATGGATGAGTACAATGATGGTCTCAAGTAATTGATATAACTTTAGCATTAAACTCCAATTCATGAACCATTAATGTCCAACATATATGAATTATATTCATTTGAGAAATTATGATTTTAACACTTTATTTGGTGGATATGCTACTTTAAGTCATTTTTTCATTTATAGGTTGTGCCAAATAGGATTTCAGTAGTTGGGTATGGGTTTTGTGTTGGGACTGAACTGACCAATTCTGATGAATTAGGGATTCTAAAAAAAAATTACAAATAAAAATATCGATGACCAAACTTGTCTTGATATAAATACCCAATGATAACCTCTTATGTACTTTATTCAAACAAAAATATTGATAACCAAACTCATTTGCATCAAATTTCTAGTCACAAGTATCAATAATAAATATAAAATATTTTTGCATAAGACCAAAATACCAAAGATCTAATTGTTGACCACCAATTCTAAATCATAAATTTTGACATAATTTATCAAAGAGTAAACTCCAAAACATATATAATAAAAATAAAATCTAAGACTAAATAGTTGTGGGGAAAAAAAACACCAAGTAAATGCATAACATAAACGCTAAAGAACAAATTTCTAAGGAACAAGAAACTATAAATAGAACCTACAAATAAATATGAAGACCAAATACCTAATTGGAAAATTTATAAATAATTAATTTCAAAAGACTTCTACCAAGGACCGAGTTAAACCAAATGAAAAATATTGACCAATTTCTCCTAAAAAAACCTTTGAGTACTTGATCCAAAGACCAAATAGTAAAGGCAAAAATATAGGATTTTAAAAAAGTAAAGACTGTAAAAAAAATTATTGAACAATTTGGAAAAACACCAAATTTCAAAGACCAAAATGTGTATGCCCAAATAAAAACCTATGTAAATACAAAACTTCTAAAAGAGATTAATAAGTTAGTCCAAAATGCAGAACACATTCACTTGTATTTACCAGATGACAAAATTTAGATGTAACATGTAATAATTCTTATAATGAAAAGACCTTAGATAAAAGTCTTGGACTTTTACAAGGCATATTGGGTCCTTATTATAAAAAACTTAAGGGGGTATGTTAATTACAATATAACCCTTGAAGGTACTACAAGACCCTTAAAGGTATCCAAAGGTATTATAAGGCCCTTTAAGGTATATCCTAAGAGATACCTTTAAAGAAAATTACAATCATGTACATTTTCAAGGATTCCATGAACTAACATGGAATTAATAATTATAGAACATAAACATGATAATATAAGATATAAATAGATGAAACAAAATAGAGTAAACACTATAATCTTCAGTAGTCTAGTTACAGACTTCAATAGTCTAACTATGAAATTCAACATCTAGCTACGGACTTTAGTAGGGAAGCTATAGACTTACACTATCCAACTATGGATTTCAATAGTCTAGATATAAAATTTATTAGGATAGCTACAAACTTCAATAGGCTAGCTACAGACTTCAACAATCTAGCTATGAACTTCAACAGTGAAGCCACAAACTTTAGCAGTGAATCTTTGAACATGTAATGAATGATGTTAAATAGATATAGGCACATAAATAAAAGTTACAAATATGTTTTGAAGGATGAGAAAATTCCTATAGAAAATGGTTAAAAGGCCAAGAATAGGGGGTGTTAAAATATTATTATTTCCCTATCCTCCTCACCTACCCATCCAACTCTAGACTTCTATAATAGGGGTATTTAAGACAAAAAATAAATTAAATCCACAACAGTTTAAATTTGAATATTTGGGAGCCATTTGGAATTTAGGGGGAAAAATGAATTTAATTGAAAAATTAGAAGCTAGTAAAGACAAATATATAAGATGAAAAAACAAAAAGTGAAGGTAGAAATATAGGATTTCAGTGTAATAGTTATTATAATGAAAAGACCTTAGAAAAAAGGATTGGACTTTTACAAGGCATAGTGGGTCCCTATTCCAAAAAAAAAGGAAGGGGGTATGTTGATTACAATATAACCCTTGAAGGTACTACAAGACCCTTTAAGTTATCTCTTAGGAGATACCTTTCAAACATGCATAAGGGTACTTTTGAAGGCATTACAAGGCCCTTCAAGATATCTCATAGGAGATACCTTGAAATAAAATTCCAATTATGTGCATTTTAAGGTATCTACTAGGAGACCCCTTGAAGGTACTAAAATAACATTCAATGTATCTCCTTACCTTGAAGGACCTTGTATTACCTACAAGGTTACCCTTATGCATGTTTTTAAGGTATCTTATGAAAATTTATGTTGATTCAGTGCTTCCTCCCAAATTCTAAATTATCTTAATGAGATCCTATTACATAAACAATAAATGAGATCTATCAAAAAAGTCACTGAGATATATCAACTAGAATTGTTATGACACATTCTTCATTGATATAACTTAAGTAACTCACAATAGAACATTTAAAAATTATATTGCATATATCAAAAAACTAAGGTATGAGATCAATGACAAGAAATGGAAGAGACTAACATACAATACAAACTTGCAAAACAATATGGAAGATACCTTGAAACTCTTGGGTTCATCATAGAGGTTCAAATCACATACAAGATCTCAAAATATAAGTAGCTAATCATTTTCCATGATTTTCTCAAAACCCCCATTGCTCAATATCATTTTGTATACTATTAAAATATACATGGTTGAATGTTGATTTAATTAGCTATTTTTCTCTACTAGGCTATTATGTTCTTATGCATGTTTGAAAAGTATCTCCTAGGAGAAACCTTTAAATTAGGATAAAATGGGGATTGAAATATAGGTTTCAACATATCTCCACGATTATGTTATATTATAAATAAAATGTTATCTCCTACATATAAGTATAAAATGGAGTGATTTTATAAATAACCTTATTACTAAATCTTATCATGTCTTTTGCAAATGTCTAGGATGAAAAATCATACATCAGAGGATTTCTAATGTGGAGACTATGTTTCACTCATAAATAATGGTAAGGTTGTTGGAAAATAAAAAATACACAAAGTAACAGGTCTAGATTCTAACTCTTTAGAATCCATAAATCTCACTTTCATATGTCATAATGAGGAAATACCTATTGAATGTGTAAGTGTTAATGTGACAAAATAATTAAATCTAACTCTACCACTTCCATTTCCTAGAGATTTTGTGGATAATTTAGGGGATGCATTTTATAATTTTACGATATGGATCATAATAATGATGCAACACATCATAGATAAGATTTGTAGAGAGGATGACATAGAAAAAGGTCAAAATAATTTTAGTTTAGTTATGCATATACAACCATTACAACAAGAAACCCCTATCTTAGATTTATTGGTTCAATATATCTATGAACCTACCACATTGTATAGCCTAAGAAAAAAATTTACTGGGAAAAGGGTATATTTGTTGCACAAATTTACAACTCTTGCAAATGATAAAAAAACAATTGCTATTAGTTATGTTGAGTTTGCATAACCAGGAGATATTTTTGGTTGCATTCTTGTCCCAATGTTATAAAAGGAATTGGGAATTTACATAAGGCACATTATACAACATTATGAGACTTGTAGTAAAAAGTAACTTAAACATCTATCGTTAGATGGCCTTCAAACAAGATAGTAGACATGGAATGTAGAGCAATCAATTTACCATACATGAGACCAAATAAAAAATAAATTGGAAATGTTTGAGATGTTTTGGATACTAAATTCAATCCTTGTATGACATTCTTAGACCAAATTCATCCAAAAAAAATAAATCATTCTTACAACTACTCATGCCAAAAAAGAAATCAACCAAACACTTCACTCATCCAAGTGGAGTTTGATGAAAGCAGAGAAAGTGAGATTACAAAAGTGTATGCAGATAAGTGCTGTACCAAAAAATGTTTTTAGTCAAGATTGTCATTTAAGATGCTAAAATCTACAAGTATAAAGTTGATTGATTCCACCATAATAGATAGGAGGCAACATGTCTCAGATGCCCTTTTTTTTGGTTGTTTAATAAAAATAAAAATAAAAATAAAAATAAAAATAAAAATAAAAATAAAAATAAAAATAAAAATAAAAATAAAAATAAAAATAAAAATAAAAATAAAAATAAAAATAAAAATAAAAATAAAAATAAAAATACCATTAATTTTTAGGATAATGAGGTATGTTTGGAAGTTTGGATTAAAAAATATAGAATGAATTGTAGTAAATTTTTTGACATTAAAAATTTTCATAAAAATGGGGAATAAAATGCATTCCATGGAGGGAGGTTTCAACAAAAGCCATAAAAGAAAATAATTACAGCTAAAGATTTATTAGACCAAATGTTGGATGATTTTATAGATGTTTATCCAAGACTTATATGCTAGGTAGATATAAATGACTCATGATAAAATGCTGAACATCTTCTAGCATATTTCAATCAAAAATTTATGAGGTGCCACATCAATATACAAATAGTAGATATGGAATATGAGCTAATATCCCATCCAAAATTAAATAACATGTGGATAAATAATTTTCATGATGTGACCATTGAAAATTTTGATGACTTCACTAGATGTAATACATATATCTTGTTGACTCAATAAAAATGCTCTGGGTCCCTCTCTAGATATCAAGAAGATTGTATCGATCAAGAATTCATGTTTCACTCAAATCATATACTTTCTGTAAGACAAATGTATTACACACATATACAAATGTTAGAGCAATACCCTAAAGAATGCCTTAGTTCAATTCTTGACAAGGTGGAATGTCCAAAAAACATTTGTGTCAAGGTCATTGATAAAAAGAAAATCAATTATTGAAGAATAGTAGAGTTGTTAATGGCAGGGATTATTAAACATGGTCATGGTGTAGGTGGATATGGTCATTTTTTTTACCGTATGTTATTGGAAGGTCTAACTTTACTATCACCTCATTGAATAAGTACTTCAAGGATATGGAAACAAAAATTATAGATATTTACTGTATAAACCTAGATCTTCAAAATATCTATTGTATATAACTACTACCCTAGATATAAGAAATGCATAGAAGAAGCACAATTAATTGGTGCCTTTAGTAAACTTACATCCAGGTTATACCTTTAACTAGACATTGTTGTGGGGAAAATAAGAACATGTACTTCCATCCATAATTATATCTAAAAAACTATCTAATCTTATATGGAACTAAATATAATTCTATTACATTTAGAAATTCACAAAATCATGTTTTTTAATATAGGTTTGTGTTGCAATATTTATCTCTCCTTGTCTATAAAAATATTTTCATCGATATCGAGGTTGGATTTCTCCTAGTATGACATACCCATGAGAACATCGATGACACATTTGGAAACCTATGTAAATGTATAAAGAGGAAGGATGTATGGAGTGTGGTAGAGATGATGGACATTTATAGGACATGTGAAAATATAAGAAACTTCTTACCATATTTGATTGAATAAGTAGTAGACTTAAAAGAGTATGTTAATAGTTACAAGTTGAAGGGAAGAAATGAAATAATAGGCTTGATAAAAGGTCAATATTTTGTTTTATGCATGGAGCAAGGTCAACCCATTATGCATTTTAAAAACTCTATAAGAGATATAAATTGGTCCCCCCTTTGATTGCATTATGGGGAACAAAATAAAATAGTGAACCAAATGTTTCAGAAGGTAATCTAACAAAAATATTTTTCAAATAATTGGAAAATAGAGCAACATCACAAGATTCCATTATTGGAAAAATATCATAAAGAAGCAGAAAAGAGTAAAAACTAAATTAAAAATAACTTGATTATATAAAATAATTCAATGAATCTGGTTTCATCAAAAATAGTAAGTGGGAAAATCTAGAATATTACTTTCAAAATATCCATGACATAATTAAATATGACATGTTACCTTTTGAAGTTGAATGTACAGGGGATTTTTAGCCTAGAAATCACCATGACATGCCCTTGCATAGATATTTTCATAAAATGGTTCATGATAGGACCCTTGATTTTGGAGTGGCATATACATATACATATGTTGGTCCAAGAATCAAAACAATAAAAAGTGTATTTTATCAAGCTCAATATGTGGAAATTGGAGATATGTTATTTTTTAGATCTGACAATTCTACATGAGTGAACTACACATTATGGGTTGATAGATTTGAAACTAATATTGAGATAGAAAAAAAATAGAGATATAGAATGAAGGGTTAAATAGCTTGGTTCATCCCAGTTCATGTAAGAAAAAAAGATGTAGAAGTAGAAATTTATTTAGGTTATTTGGGCTAAAAATGGAAGTCAAACCCAACTGACACCTCTTTACCATCCATTCCTACAGATAATATCATCTATGCTTGGAAACCAAATAAAAATTGGAGAGGTCAACAACTTACTATCAATGAATTTTTTAAAGGCATTGTAATAGAATATTTGAATGCATCAACACATTAGGCACTATCAAAAATATTGATAAATAATTAGGATATATTATTTTATTTCATGGCATTGGCAAATTTGAAATCATGATTCCTTAGATTTTGGAATGAGAAATATGAATGGTTTTTTTCAAAATTGTCCTACTTTTTTTGAAAAAGTAAAATGTTTTATTAGACTCACTTAGGAGATGACTTACTTTTTTATTTATTTTTTTAGATTTTTTATAGTCTTCTTTTATAGATTTCTCAAAAACCTCACTATTGTGGCAATTGTCTATCAGTATTCCATGTTGTGCCTTATTGTTTTATTATTTTATTTTTTATTATGAAAAACTCAGTATTTGAAAACTGTACATCTATAAAAGGTCTTTGGAATTTGATTGTTAGAATGTGCACTTAACATTTTGAGTATTTAAAAATGTTCTTCAACTTTTGTGTATTCTAAATAGCAATTTTGCATTTTGTAAATCATTAAAAGGTCTTTGGATTTTTTGTTTTTCTAATTCAACTTTACATTTTCCAAAATTTAAAAAGGTCTTTTATAAATGGTCTTCAAAATTTTAACATCATAATTTACTCTTCACCATTTGTGCTCTTCAAAATACACTTTGACATTACCATGTTTATGTAATGGTCATCATATTTTATGCCTTAGAATGTCCCACTTTGAAATTTATGTCTCATGGATTTTCCACTTCACTATTATTTTTTTTCAAAAAGGTCTTCTAGGGTTTTCTACATTGGCATTATGCATGTTGGCAATTAGAATTAGGCATTCCATAATTACACATCAAGATTTGTTCTTTGGAATTTTCATATCAACAAATAGTCTTTGGATTTTAAGTTTTTCAAAGTAATATACATATTTCAAGTATCATAAAATGGTCTTCATCAACTCAACACTCAAAAATCCTATCTATCACCAACTCAAACTATGAATGGCCGAACACCTAATATCATAATCTTGGTATCTTGACTATGTGTCAGGATGAGTAGTCAAAATAAAAGTCCTAAACTACATGAGCATTTGAGATTTTTACATGTGTCATAATCTTGGTAAATCTATTATGTGGGAGAGTATATAAATATGTAGGAGGTGTCCAACAACCTGAGTATCCATGATCATGCAACTTAGCATAATCTCAGAGACTCTCTCATGAAAACCAAAGTCAACATGGGTTAATTAGTTTTTGAGTCATCAACATGTGGCCTATGCACAATATGAGATAAAAATTTATGGTCATGGGTACATCACATGAAGATTAAACAAATAGTTCACGATCCAATCAATTGTTGACATGTAGCATCCCAGTCATACCAAGTGACCTAATCACATATTGCCCGAGCATTATATTGATGTATGAATTATTTTTACTTATGAAATGAACTACCCAAGCTTAATATATATGTAAATTCATATTTTATGAACCAATTTGAATCACCATATAAATTTGATTGAAGATAGAAATACCACATGCCTTCTAATGGTGTGACCTAACTATTTTGCACACTTAGATAGATGTGATTTATTTTTAATAAGTCCAACTAATTCTTGATTAGTCTAATTAATTATTGATAAATTCCAATTTATTTATGATAGTTTTCAAAAATTTGACTACTAATTATTTCTAATATTTTTAAATAATTTGGACTTATTACAAATACATTAGATAGATGTCATTTATTTGTAATATATCCCATTAAATCTTGATACAGTCTAATTTATTTCTGATAGTTTTAAAAAAAAATTGATAACTAATTATTTTTGATTATTTTAAATAATTTGGACTTATTACAAATACATTAGATAGATGTGATTTATTTGTAATAAGTCTGACTAATTATTGAAAAGTCCTATTAATTTTTTATAACATCCAATTTATTTATGATAGTTTTCAAAAAATGAACTGCTAATTATTTCTAATCATTTTAAATAATTTGGACTTATGACAAATACAATAGATAGATATTATTTATTTATAATAAGTTCAACTAAATCTTGATACAGTCTAATTTATTTTTGATAGTTTTCAAATATTTGATTATATAGATGTGATTTTTTTGTAATAAGTCTAACTAATTATTGAAAAGACCAATTAATTCTTGATAAAGTCCAATTTATTTCTCATAGTTTTCAAAAAATGGATTACTAATGATTTATAATCATTTTAAATAATTTGGACTTATTACAAATACATTAGATAGATGTGATTTATTTGTAATAAGTCCAACTAAATATTGATATAGTCCAATTTATTTTAGATAATTTTCAAAAATTTGGATAGATGATAAGTTCATATTATCTAAAATAGTCCTTTCAATTTCATCATGCCTTAATTTCTTATAGTAGGCACATGTGAATCTCTCTTTATTGAGTTTCCCATCTGAAAAAGAGGACTCTTTTGATGCTTTGGACTTAGCATCATATTTTCAACCCTTTATTTGCTTTGGTTATTTATTGATATATTTCTTCTTGTTTTTATAATCATTCTATTTTTTATAACTCAAAATCAAGGCATGTGATTTTTAAGACTTTAGTGTACCCATTTGAATATGTTTTTCTTGCTTCTGAGTCAAGTGGGTATAAAAAATCATCCAAGGATGGCATGGTCCATGTAATTACAAGGTCATTCTTAGGGAATGGAAGGTATAATTTAATATATAATATTAATATTACAAGTTAGAAAGGATGGAGAGAATCAATTGATCATTTTTTTTATCAATACTACATATTTTTAACTATAATGTAAGTGATTTGAATTTTGTGAAGAATTTTTGTATAGTGTTAAAATTACCTGGGATCAAATTGATGTGCTCATTCTCTAGTTCATGACCTCTCATTATGTCATTCTTATCCAAGAGTGTTTCCAATGTGGACCATACTTGATTAAGAGTAATTGAAGATTTAATATGAAAGAACAAGTTGGGAAACATTGATAGGCATAATAGACCATAGACTTCATCAATTCTATTATACCACTTTACCTTCTATGCTCAAGTGATAATTATGTTTTTGAACCCATAGTGATTTGGTGTAAGACCTTACTCCTTAATAGGATTTTTATTTTGTCTTTCTACTCATGATATTTTAATAGAGTAAGAAGTGGAACTTGAGACTGATCTATTATAGTAAGTAGGTACATGTTGAACTAAGTGTTCTCAAAAGATAAGGATATAAAACATCATTAAAATATAAAGGTTTAATTTTACAAGGAATGATAATATCATTAATAATTAGGGATAAAAAAACTTTTACTTTTAAAACAAATGGTAGCTAAAAAGGGGATATAGGCTAAAAGTTATGGGAGTTTTATGTTTCTCGCTCACAAAATAAATATCCACTTTGCAATTTTTTTTTGTGTGTGCACAAAATTGGCTCAAATTTTGAGGAAAATTTAAGCCCCTTGGTATGATTATTACTAAGGAATAAAATCCCACTTGGGCAAGGGTCTAAGGTTTAGGATGAGTGCTCAAGGAATAAATTTGACACTTGTATATATGTCATTGAGCTAGAAAGGAGTGTTGATAGAATTAATTAACTATATAAACATGAGGTCATATAAGTAATAGGTCATGAAAAAAGGATCTTAGAGATACAACTTGGTGAAAACATGAGTTTATCTATGTAGTGGGTGGATATCAATGGATGTCTAGATAGGGGGAAGAAACTAATGGATATCTAGCCAGGGGTCAGAGTCTGAGGGTGGTTTGAGCACAAAGTAGAACTTGTACCTAGTCTAAGTAGGAGGTAGATTTTGGTGTGGTCAAATAATGAGGTGGGATCTGATATCAATTTAAGTACAAAGTAAGATCTAAGGCCTATCCAAGCATGAGGTAGAGTCTGTCATATGTTACAATAGGTAAAAATGTCTACCAAAGTCAAAAAACTTATCGAAGGTCTCAAATCTATCAAATAAAGGGGAAATTTCCATCAAGGGGGAAATATCTATTAGAGGTGAAAATTTCACCAAACCCTACAAATTAGGGTGTCAATATCTACTTGATATTTTAGCAAGGGTCTAAATATGATAATGTCTTTGTAAGCTAGAATTTTGCCAAGTTTAGAAGACCCCAAAAATATTTAGATCTAAAATAATAATGTAAAATCTTATGAATATCAACTATGTTTCTTGATAATCCCAAAAAATATATATATATATATATATTTTGTAAGTCCTTATATGTATGATTTTGAGAAGATCTCAATAAAATGCCTCTAAACCCTCAAAAAATCTCTGAAATCACTTCTCACAAAACTAGGTCATGTATATAGTTGAATCTATGGCTTTGGGACCTTATAAGATCAATGGTACAAGATATTTTTTATGGAAAAATAGTGGCAAAGAGATAACCTATTAAAACATTTTTTCCATTATTATTTTTATGAATCTGGATCAGCAAAGGACTCCAAAAGAAGAGTAAAATCTAAGAAATGGAAAATATTCAATATGTAGGGTCAAAAAATGTTAGACATGTGGTATGTAAGATAAAATTAAATATTTCACAATATGATCTATGGTATTTGGATACTATAAAATCTCTAATACCATGTCAAAGTGGGCCAAAATCAAAGATCAGGTCTAGATAGTATCGAATGCATGAAGAAATTACCTATTATAGAAGTGAAATCAAACATGAGCAGAGAAAAACTTATCTTTCACAATCATAAATTATATTATTTTCATTATTAAAATTATCTAAATAACTTTAGGAAAGGTATATTATATAGAGAATCAAAAATAACTCACAACTAGAAAACAGGGTTAAGCCATATTTTCCATAATTACCTAAAATGACACCAGGTGACACCTAAGCAAGATAAACATGTTTAGGTAAAAACTATTATCATATATATTTTGCACCTATCTTAATGTTATAACTCATTGTTAAATAATCTAATGATACAATGGGATCATATCCAAGCTATAGGACCTTGGTGAATTGAGGTGAACCTCTAGAGAAGGTTAGCTTTCTTTCACTAAATTTGATGCAACTGATAAACTACCAGTTCATATAGAAATTTTGCTTCTTAGTGATCTTGCTTCTAAACTAGGGTTTGACGGAGGGAAAAGAGTTTTAGAAATGAAATTTTAAAACTAGAAATGGTGATTTCACCAAATATTTGTAGTGGATTTTAATTTTTACTTTGAACTAACACAATATAATAATAAATATATTGAATATTATTGGAGCACAAACTCATGCAAATGTGAAACCAAAGGTAATATTAGGTATTTTATCATACAAGGGACAAGATTCTTTATTTTAATAAAATAATCTTTCAAAAGGGAAAAATAATACCACAAATGAAATTTAATGAATAAAATAAGAATAAAAACATCCACAAATTTGATAAATATGCTTGCACACACAAATATTACACAGATAAGAAAGGTAAATATTCAATCTATTATCATTCCCCAAGTTGCAACATGTAGATAAGTTACTCAAAAATGAAGAATAATCTCTCTAATAACAAAAATATAAATGGGATATTTCATAATACCCATATTTATAAAAATAATTCTCTTGAAAGAGATGTCATTAATAAAAATTTCATGCCAAATTGAAGAACATACAAAATCTATAAACTCCATGTAAAGTGGGCATGATCTCCAGCTATAATGGCATCCTCAGCAAGGTCAACAATTAGAAAAGAGAATGCAAGTGTTGGGAATTCCACTTAAATTTTGGATGTGTGGGAGAACTTGTGGAATCTTCATGCAATGCCTTTGTCTTCTTCAATTAACCTGTTCTAGTTTCTCCATGCAATGAGGTGCCAAAGTGAAAATCAAACTTTAGAACAATAGATATCTTTAGATAGGTTATTTTTGTAAAACCTAACTTGTACTTTTAAATTGATACTTTTACAAATTTCAATTCACATAATTTTGATAAAAGTAGAAATGTATTTTATAATTTGTGATTTTACAACTAAGCAACTCAGACTTCTCAAAAAGGAAAGTGTAGTTTACAAGTTTGCTTTTTACAACTTTCAACTTGTCAAAAAGAAACATGGAAATTACAAGTGTCTCTTTCTCAAAAAGAATTATCAAAATGACAAGTGAAATTTTAAATATGTAACTTTACAATATTTATTACAAAAAGGAATTACAATATATAGATTATGATTAAAAGAATTAATCTACACCCAAAATCTCTGAAGACTCTTTATCCTTCTTCACCCTTGTCTTCTCAATATATGTAAAAAAACTCTTAAATATCTCTAAAATATGATTTCACTAGGACCAAAAGAATAGAGGTGGCTTATTTCACATCCTATATTCATGTTGGAGAGTTCCTTTCGTGTATTCCTATATTCTTAAGTATCTTTATCAATTTGATCCAATGTATTATGGTAACTGATAAAATGGTGGATAGAGCTCAAGTTAAATGTTGTGTCCCATGCTGACTCTCCTTCAAGCATTCCTTTGAACTTATCTTGAATATCCTAATCTGAAAGGATCTATTATTGATGATTTATTACTTGTCATGGTAATTGATTCATAAAATATTCAATGTCTTATAACATATCTATGGCTTTGTCATGTGAAGCCTTAACTTTATTAGTAATCTCTATATGTATTCTTACTATGAACTGAGCTACTCTATCTAATTCCTCTTACTCTACATCATTTATTGGTATCTTTTCTACAATGAGGATATCAATTTTAATTGTATCCATAGCTATCAACTTTTGATAAAATAGGTTCAACCTTTCTATCTCTTCTTGATACTTGCTTGTTTTCTATCTCAAAGTTGCCTATTTCTCTTTCAGAGTTTTATATTGATCCATTACTAATTCAATAACTTTTTTTCCATTTAAAATGAGCTCTTATATAAAGTTATTTATATCCCTTCCCATACTACCATTCTCTATCACTGCATCAAGGGTTTCTTGGTCTATGATCTGAGTAATAGATTATGTTGGTTGAGCATTGAGCTCAATGAACTTCTTTAATACATTTATTAATTGTTCAACCCTATTATTTAATTCATCCTTAGTGACCTTGTCACTATCTATTTGATCAAAAATATATTTAATATTAGATTGAACATCATTTTTCTATCCCTCTCTTTTAGTATGACCAAAGTGAACCTTTGATATCTGGTAATCCCCCACCACTAGATCTTCCTTTTATTGTTCTGGTGGGGGGACTGCAGTCTTTACATACTTCTCCCCTACTAGATCATATAATATTATTGATATGGTTCTAGGAGTTGTCTTATATTTATTAAATGCATTTATGAGGACAAAATCAAGTGTGTTTGGGGACACCATATATTTCCATTTCTTTTCCATTGTTTGTACTAGCCAACTAGGAGTAGTATCCTATTGTCCTGATTCTAACACTTATGAGTCTATAGTTGACATTTTTACAGTAAAAATTATGGTAATAGGTGCTAAGTTTATTATTTTTATAGCCATTAAATCTTCATCAGATGTTTTTCCAATCTCTTCCCCATCTATGGGTAGAGTGGCCACATTTATATCAATGACTTTATCTATCTTTACCTCCTTTATGGTGGTTGGGGTTACTATGAAAATGGAAGAAATGGGTGAAGTGGAAATGGATATCCCTATTGGGGGTGTGGGAGATGGAAGTGACATGAATGGAGGATTAGGCACAAAGAGTTGGAAAATGGGAACCTATGAGAATGTGGAATCTAGAGCTATGACTAAATCAATCATAGTTGTGGGGACACTTAGGGTTGATGAAAAGGGAAAAGTAAAGGGAGATTAAAATGATTAATTAGTTATCCCAAGGGCTAGGATGGCTAACTAGATTGTAGTCAAGATGACTAAATCTATGGCTATATATAGTTGTGTAGTGTTAGTGATTAACAGGGTGAAAATGGTGATTAGAGATGAGATGGAAGGAATTTTAGGAGGGAGTGAAATTGTGGAAGAGGGAAGAATTATGGAAGAGGGAATTAAAAGTGAGACTTGAGTATCCAATTTAATTGAGTGAACTATCAACAATGGACTTACTAACATAGGTGAAATGGTGGGAACAGAGGGGACAATTACTTAAGGTGAAGGTAGAGTTGAGATAGGAAAAGGAGGTATTGAAGTTGATGGAATTATAGAGATAATAAGAGGGACTATAACTTAGATAGGAGTATTATATTATGACTGAGATAAAATTAGAAATTATTGGAGTTTTAATGGTAGTTGTATCTTTAGATGAAATCACTATCAACTGATCTGTTACTACTCCTTAGATACTTGATTATCCTCTCTTGGCCTTTGAATTTTACTTTCTCTTGTGGAAAATCACTAGCCTATCTACCTATTGTAAGAGGTTTTCATTACTAAAACCTTCTACTAATGGTGGTACTCCATTATTTTTGAGATCTCATAGCTTTTCACTGATGCTTATTATTTCCTTGGTCACTTTGACCCCTTTACTTCTAATCTAATTAATTATTTTATTTATTACATTGGTGGTTTTACCCATTAATGAGAAAGACACAAGAATGGACCACCTTACTACTAGAAGAGGTTGAACATAGATCTTATTATCATAGTAGATATTGTATACCAAGGAATCATCATCTACCACATCTTCAAAGACTAGTTCCTTGTTAAAAGACCTTATTTGATAAAGGATCATCCTAGAATAGTTCTTCAATCCTAATTCCTCTTCAAATTTAAAGTATTACTAGTAGTATTGATAGTAAGGGACATGGGAATATATTTAGATTCCTAATGCACTAGTAATGTTGCCATTTACATCATAGAATGGCCTTGCCTCTAGAGCCTTCAAGGTCATCTGAGTCGTTTTAGCCTCTTCACACTTGGATTTGGATAACGAAGGGAATTTGTACCTCTCTATGTTGATGGGGAATGAATTATTGCCATGTGTTTACTAGATAACAACTTGTGAGTCATCATGATATACCTCACAAGTTTTATTAAGGTCCATTTATCACTCACATACCTTGGAAGGGTGTAAGGACAACTACTAAATCCCCCTACTATGATGTATGAGTATGTGGGGAACTAAATTAAATAAGATCCCCAATTAGTAATCTATGAAATGGAAATATCATAGAATCTCTTCTTCTCCATCTCTTTATCAAACATGACTATGATGTAGTAGATGAATTCATCATTTACTCTTTTGAAGTGTTACCTACTTGCCTCAATAGTGAGGTCAGGGTAATAATTAAAAACCTAGTTTACTTGGTTAATTACTATGTTCAGTCCTCGAAAGGATATCCATTTGACTAATATATAAACTAGATAAGAAGTCATATAGAATTTTCTTATATTATGGACTTCCATCAACTACTTATGAATGGAGTCACTTATTAGCTATGCCCAGTGGATGTATTACTTATTTTGGTGGATTACCCATATGTATTGGTACATCAAGTCTTGGAAGTTCTTTACATCAGGGTTCCCAGTGATTCTATGTATTAGTTTGATTAGATCACCCACTTCATCCTTAAAATCTATTCTAGTGAATGTTTTGAGTAATCCTGTGGATTTAACCCTAAGAACCCTTTACCATTGCTTATTCATTACCCTTTGAAATCTAGTGTTATTTTCTTTATATAATTTATTTAATGATTTAGGAGTTATATCAAGATAACTCTCATATTTAGGTATCAGGAACACTGAGTCTATAAAGTCTGGGTCTAGGTTTCAAATCCTTTCTGCTTTGTCATTAAGCACTTCTCTCTTATGTACATCATAATGTTTTTCTAGTGTGAGCACTAATTTAAGGATCTACATTGATAGTGGGAAGGCTACTACCTAGGGTAGTCCATAATCATAAATACTCTAAATCTAATCATTTTTGAATTCAACATTTATTTTGGTCCAGAAGTCACCTAGGTCAATGTGACCTAGGTTTGTGTTGGATTCCAAGTTGAGTGGGATACCAGGTCCCTTGGATTTGACTTTCATCTCTTTTCCAGACATGGATTTTGGAGAAATTTCTAAGGTAAAACCAACTATAGATTTGGTGGTTTTTGAAGGTGCAAAACACAAGTGAAAGCTCTAATGGAGAATTGGGATGTAATTTGCAAGGAAAATCTCTAATGTAGATGGTAGTTGCAAAACACACTTGCATTTTTTGGTGAAAACATAGATGGAGATTGGAATTTCTCTATGTACTGGAAAAGTATAAAAAGTTATGAGGTTGTAATTATAGGTAAAAATCCTATGGGTTGTGGAATTGTTTTAGCAAGTGAAAAGTCCATGGGGATTGTTTAGGGAATATTCCATTGATTGGTACAAAATTTTGAGAAACCCTAGGATTTTAAATGGTATAAAATGGAATGGATGACTCAACATGAGTTTTTTAATATATATGACCCTAAAAAACACTATAAAAATAATTCAAAACCCTATAGATTGCTAAGTAAGGAAAAATTTCCTAAATTACAACTAGATCTACTTAAGTGTAGGAAATTGAAAAATGACTAAAGCAAGCTTGAATGAAGAAAATGATATCTTGAAAATATAGGAAGTCAATAATAATAGCATGTAGGGGGATCAATGGAATTGTGGCTCAAGATTCATGGCTTGAATGCATGGCTGCATGGCTCAATTTTATGGATTATAAGGTCGAATGCATGGATAAAAGTCACTAGTAGGGTTTCAAAGCTCCAATATAAATTTTATCAAATTAATAACGAATTACATTAACCCTAATTGGATTTATATATAACCTTTACAATAAATTCCCTTAGGTCAATGGTTGATAGGAGATATGGAGTCTATGAGCAACTTTGTAACTTTGTAAATTTGTAATTTGTGCTTTAACCTCTACATTACATAGGATGGATTAGTTCTTTGGAAACAAGAAGGAAGAACTCAAGGTGAAATTCATAAAATTTAAAGTTTCAATTTTCAACTGGATTTTTAGATTCTATAGGAAGGGTAGTTAAAGGGAAGCAAAACTTGAGTTATAATTTACAACTTTGTAAGTTGAAAATTACAACTAAAGTTCTAGTTTTTGGTTGGAGTGATGTGAAAGAATCAGAGATTGGGAAGCAGTTTAGAAATTTTAAACTTGAAAATTTCATTTTATTATCTAATTTCCATGAGGTGTGTGATTTATGGGAATCAAAACTTCGTTTGTAATTTATAGCTTTACAAGTTATGAATTACTAGCAGGGTTTTGGTTTTTGTGAGGCATGAGTAATGTGTGAGAAGCAAAGGTTGGGAAGTAATATTCAAGTTTAAAATTTTAAAATTTCATTCAAATATAGGGTTTCCACTATCTATGAGTTTATTAAGAAGAAGAGGTATAGATGCAATTTTCAAGTTTGCAAGTTACAAATTACACCCAGATCTTTAGTTTCCATTGGGCTTTAGGGAAATGAGTGTCATGGGTCATTTTAAGGCATTTTTTCATTTAAAAAATTGGTATCCTTTAGGGTACTTGACATTTTTACATTTTTGGGACAAAAATACCAACATTTTTAGTGACCTCTATAGGGTGATTACCTGTTAATCAGTTTCTTTTTAGTAGCTTTCTAGTTCATTGGGCATGGAGTCATTTTGCACTTAACACACTTAGTTGGTGAAGAACAAAACTAGTATTTGATTAAACAAGAATGAAAGTGGGAAAAATAGAACAACCTAAGGAAATAAAAATTCCTAATGAGTTGACCTATATGAAATCACTTACTTGGAAAACACAGCTAACCCTAATATATGCAAAACTTTTAGAATTAATTACAACCATGAAAGCAAGCTTTGAGGTATATCCCATTGACTAGAATAGGTAGTTATGATCCATCATGATTGGATATCTAGAATACATTAGCTCCTTTTCACTGAGTTATAATATATGGAACACTCCATATTACATCAAACTTTGTGCGCTTGCCTAGTTTAGCTCTATCTGCATCCCATTTTAGAATCATGTCTCCTTCACTGAAGCTTCTATTAGATTATTTTTTATCAAAATTTATCATTATTTGATCCTTATTTACTTCTATAACTTTCATTGACTAGTTCCTAACTTCTTCTAGTTCCATGAATTTTTCCAATCTTACTATAATTTCATCATTGTCAATCAAATCCAACTGATGATTGAGTTACATAGATGGTAACTCAATTAACAATGGGATTTTAACTTCCCTTAAATATACCAACATGAATGGAATAATTTACAATGGCTCTCTTAGGAGTGATCCTATCATCCCATAGTGCTAATTTCAACTTTCTGTGCCATGTCCTTTGGCTATCCTCCATGGTCCTTTTGATAATTCCTATGAGATTTTTGTTGGTTGACTTAGCTAAGCCATTACCCTGTGGGTAATAATTGGAAGAATTAATTAGATATAAATTTTTATTTACAACCCATTAACTCAATTGAGTGATAAAAAAATATTTGGCATTATCTAGGATAATGGTATAAGGAACACCAAACCTCGTGACTATGTCATCCATGAATTTTAGGATATATGTCTATATGGCATCTTTTAGTATAACTGATTCAATCTTATTTGTGAAATATTAAATTTATATAAGGACTAATTTATGGCCTAAACTCAATGGTGGATTGATCATACCAATGAAATCCAATCCCCATTCGACAAATGGTTGGTTAGTTTGGATTGCTTTGAGAGGGAAAACTACTAATCTTTGCTTGCCTATGAAGTAAGTACAATTATCATTATTCCCTACCCATTTATGGGAATATTTGAATATTTCAAACCCATAATAAACCCTTATCATTATTTTTATGGCCATGGTTCTTATAGATAAGTGTCTACCTGACAGACCATCATGAAATTCATCGAGCACCTTGGGGACTTGATCATGATCAATACATCTTAGCATGACTCCATTCATATGTTTTCTAAATAATATTACATAAAAAATAACATAAAGAATGGATTGGAGTCTGAAACACCTCTTCTTGGGCTGTTGGACATCATATGGGTACTTGCCAATCTGTAGGAAGATGGTTATGTCATAGATCCAGTTGTTGAATAGAGGTGGATTGGCTAGCTAGGATACACTTTGAGTATATACTACATCAGATACAACTTCAACATTCTTAATATTATAATACATCTATTCACTTAAGCCCTTACCTCTTAAAATATTTGTAATTTTGATGTTCATGTCATATTCCATGACATTTGTGATCCATCCTGCTTTTTTTTTAAATTTCTCAACTCAATAAAAACTCTTTGATACTTTGATGACTGACCATCAGATGAATTTTATTATTAGAGAGTATATGCCTAAACTTTTTAAGAGATTTAATTACAACATATACTTTCTTCTCTATGAAATTGTAATTTTATTCATAATCCTTCACGGATTAACTAAAAATATATATTGAATATTCCAATTATTCTTTATTCTACTGGGTTGGAATACCTAAGATGTTGCCTTCCCCTCCAAAAGCATAGAGAATAGAATATTTCTCATATTTAAGGTTGAACAAGGTAGGATCCTGAGAAATAGCCTAGTTGATGGCTTCAAAATTGTATTTTACTTCCTATGTCTAGCTAAAAATGATACCCTTCTTAATAATTGTAGTAAGGGGTTTAGCCATAGAAATAAAATTTGGATCAAATATTCTTATGAAGTTAATTTTCCCAAGAAACTTTTCAATCCCTTTTTAAGGCTTAAAAATGCTAATGTAGATATAACACTTATTCTCTTTGGGTCTATTACATGCCCCTCTTTTTAAATAATGTGTCCTATTAGTTTCACTTCATTAACTATGAAAATTCACTTTTTTGGATTGAGGGAAACTCCAAATTCTCTACACCTTTCAAAAATTACCCTAAGGTGATCCAGGTGTGCATCAACATGTTTTGTGTAAATAGTGATATCATATAAGTATACTAGGATCATCTAATTATCAAACATATAAAATCCATATCCATGACTCTCTAAAATGTTGCACTATCATTAGTCAGACCAAAGGGAATCTTTTTATATTCATATGTACCCCATTTTATGGTGAAGGCAGTATTGAATTAGAACAATTCTTGCACTAGGATTTGGTTATATATAGAAGAACCATCTATAAGGTAAAAATATTTAAAATATTGATATAGTTGAAGAATTTACTCCATGGTTGGAACGGGACAATGATCCTATAGGGATGTTTTCTTTAGGTCCATGAAATCTACACAAATCCTAATTTCAGCATTCTTTTTCCTTACAAGGACTAAGTTAGCAACCCAAGATGAGTGTTTGATAGGGGAAATGATATTATCCTCTATAATTTTGGATAACTCACTCTTCATTATGGGTTTTATTTTTATATTTATTGGTCTATATTTCTATGTAACAAGATTGGTATTTGGGTCAAGCTCTATTATGTGTTGGGATAAGCTAGGGTCAAACCCCCTTAGATATTGATAACTCTGAGCAAATTTATCATAAAATTCTTGTCACAACTCAATAAAATCCTATTTTTTATAATCATTACATACATTTCCAATCTTAAATTTTTTGTCATCTAAATTGACTACTGGCTCATAGTCTTATTCATTGACCATGATGTTCTTATTTTTACCTTTCAGATGATCATCTGAATTAAAGATACTCTCTAAAGTAACAAGGCCCATGGTTAATTTGTTTATCTTCAACTAAATTATTTTATATTCATATTGATCTTATAGTCTTGACTAGTTTATATTAGATAATTCAACCTCTTCTCTCAAAAAATTCACAATTTGTTGATCACTATTGAAGACTTGCTAGTTGGTTTCATTATCAAGAACATATGGCCTTAATATCAACATTACATAATGGATATTTTTCTTATTTATTTCCTTAGGTAGGTTATATTGGTAATCCATTGAGGCCATATGATTAGAATCTTTATTTTATTCTCTTGGTACCACTTAAATTTTTAAAGTGGTACAATATTATAACAATTCCCAAACCCTAGGTTTGTAATATCTCAATAAATTATTCTTGGCTATGATTCTAGATCTTAATTGGTGAACTATCAAATCACTATAATAAAATATTTATAGGAACTGTATTCCTCAGGCCAATTCTAGACTTGAATCAAAGCTTCATATTTAGTTACATTGTTCGTGCAGTTGAATTCAAATCTAAAATAATAGAAATAACTCTCTTTTTGTGGAGAGATCAAGATAATTCCTACACCTGCACCATTCCTTCTTCTTGAAAAATCAAAGAATAGTTTCCATATTCATTAAATATCTTCATCTAGTTTTATGAGATATAGGATGATTTCAATATTTTCATGGATGTAAATGTACCCAACCTAGTTTCCTATAGATAGTCATAAGGATCAAATTGGAGATTTGATTCCCATTCATCCAAATGAGTTTATGAGATATCTTCCATAGGTGTTAAAACTTCATGATCAATCTCTTCTTCCTGATCCTATAATGTGCAATTCATGTCCACAAAGATATGAGTGTATGGATCAATATGGTATTTAATTATTAGCTCAACTCTTATTATTACTCTTGTTTCATATATTGTCTTAAGTAACATGTGAGACTAGTTAATAGATAGATACCCTCCCATTTTTTCTATGAAGTCTCATGAAATGCAAGTGGAAAAATAAGGGGGGAGATCAATAACTGAGATATCTTGGGAAATTGACAAGCTTGGACATGCATGGATAGTGAGGTTTAAACATTTTATTATCCCTATTATTTGAAAAATAATCCCATCCAATTAAACCACACATTTTGAGATAGATATATACTTAATACCAAGAGCATCAATTATTTTCTTGGGCATAATAGAACTACTAGCCCCTAAATCTACAATGTAATTATGAATGAGATGATTCCATACCATGAGTAAAAGATAGAAAGGGGAAGGCTTACCATTTTTTATCACTTTAGTGTCAATTTGTGGTTGACACAAAATAATTGTAGCATTAGGTCCTTTTATGGAACTTTGTCTATTATTTGAAAGTTTTTCAAAACTTCCTATTACAAATCTCTTTGTGTTGGAATGGATAGTGTTTCCCAAATAATGACATTCAAATTAGTTTTATTCATTTATTCAAATAATAAAATTAATGTTACCAACCTTCACTGGTGCCTTTGTGGGAGATATTTCTTCTTTCATGAGATTCAGGGTCAACACTTTTGATTTTGACTAGCCCATTGGCACAAAGGGTGGCCTTTGTATTGTGTTGCCTTTTACAAGTTCTTGCACCACTTTAAAATTTGTAGCTTGTTCCACCATAAGGGGGTTCTTAACTTTTTATTACCCTTTTATTTGAACATGTATTTGGTACCATGCTATTGAATAATGCTTCCTCTTGATATACACCACAAAAGAATTCCTCTTGCCAGTTTAGTAGAGTAACCTCATTCTGATTAGGATCTTGTGTATCTTTTTAATGGGAAGTGGTTTCCTCTTGTTTATCATGAATGTTTTATATGCCTTTTACCATCAATGCTTGACCGATGACACCATTCAAATAAGTATTCTAATTATGTGGTTGAGCACAAGGATAACACTACTTGTACTCCTAAGCTAGGTTGTTTTGAATAGCTAAAATAGCTTTGGACGTACTTGGTATAGGTAGAGCATAGATGTTAGGAGGTTTTTCTTTCATATTTTGACCTTATGATTGTGAATTACCTTGGTATGGATGCCTATTAGTTGATTGGTTAGCTTGATAATAAGGCTTGTAGTTATGGGATTACTACCTTTTCATTACTTCTAACTCATTACCAAAAATATTAATTAATGAATTAAGCTCATATAAATCATCATTAGGTTTGGGAGTTAAATCTGGTGATTTTCTTGTGATGGGAATCAGAGAAATTATAGGTTGTGTAGGAGGTTTTTTTGAGAATAGAGGCATTGGTGGTCTTGGGGTAATTTTTACAGCTTGAATCAGGAAATTTTATGCCCTTATTGTACTTTCATAATTATTGGGAAGTATGGTGCCACTCATTGACTAAATCATAATAGATATATCACTATTTAAAAATATTAAGTAATATAAGAAAGCATTATTTGGGGTTGGCTTGACCAATACTAGAATTCTATTCCATGCCTTTTGAAAATGAAAATTAAAATCACTCATGAACTCATGAGGATCCCATTAAATAGTAGTTAGTTGTTCAACTAGGGAGAGGTGGTCACTCTTATCTTCAAATCACATGCATAGTGTAGTCCCTCAGTCATCCCAAACATGGATGGAATTGGGAGGTAGGCCTATATACCATTGGAGGGCTTTCCCCTTAAAAGAGGATACTTGAAGTCTAATTGCAACATTATCTTGTACCACATTATAGACTAAAAAAATATTAATAAGGTATTATATATGCTCCATAGGAGTGGTGGAAGTTTCACCAGTAAAATATAGAAGGATTTTAAAATCCAAGGTATGTATATCATCATGATGGGCTAACTAAATTAGGTTGCCTCTATTAAAGGCTACAAAATCTTGATTTCTCATAACCATAATGGGAGGTATGAAACTATTTGGTATATTTGAAGGATATGTAAATAGTTTTTTAGGATATACTCTATTATAAGGTATGATTTATCTTGATCTCTTTTATATGGAAATAAAAATTCCAAAAAATTATCTTTCTTACCTTTAATAGATGATCTTATTTATTTCTTTGGAATACACAAACCTTAAATTCTTATTTGTAAGCTAGTGAAATCACCATGTGTATTTGAAATGTGTACAAGGATCATACAATGCTTGTTGAGAATAGCACCAATCTCTTAGTTGTAATTTATGTGTCCCACCGGGCATGTCAAAAACTATTGTCATGTATTTTTTTCACCCATCTTGATGTTATAGCTCACTGTGTAAAAATCTAATGATTCTATGGGATCACCTCTAAACTGTAGGACCTTGGCAAACTGAGGTGAACTTATAGAGAAGGCTAGATTCCTTTCACTAAATTTGGTGCAACTAATAAATTACCAGCTCATGTAGAAATTTTTCTTCTTAATGATCTTGATTCTAATCTAGGGGTTGATGGAGGGAAAAGAGTTTTATAAATGAAATTACAAAACTAGAAATGGAAATTGCACTAAATATTTGTTGTGGTTTTTTATGTTTTCTTTGAATGAACATAGTATAATAATAAATATATTGAAAATTATTAGAGCACAAACTCATGTAAATGTGAAACCAAATGTAATATTAGGTATTTTCTCATACAAGGGACATGATTTTTTATATTTAATCAAATAATATTTGAAAAGGGTAAATGAAATCCAAAAATGAAATTTCATGACTGAAATAAGAATAAAAATATCTACAAATTTTATAAATAACCTTGTATACACAAATATTACATAATAAGAAAGGAAAAACTTTAATCTATTCTCATTCCCTAGGTTACAACATGTAGATAATGATTCAAAATGCAAAATAATCTCTCTAACAACAAAAATATAAATGGGATATGCCATAATACTCATATTTATACAAAAATTTCTCTTATAAGAGATGTAGTTGTAGACACCAGAATTGTGTCTAACCCTTGTCATCCTCCCTTTAACCCCCATTTTATTCTCCCACACCTATTTAACCCCTGTCGACCATTTTCCCACAAGCCTTGCCCCTGGTAGCATGTCAAAATGAGCAAAAGGCTAAAATTAGCCTCTGTCCCCATTCTACATCTGCCGACACCGGTCACTACTCAATCGACATCGCCGACGTCGATCACCCTTCGGCTGACGTCGGTAGTTTTGCCAACGTCGGTTAACCTTAAACTACATCCGTTAATTCATTTCTTAATCCGTTATTCATTATTCAGTTGCCAATCAGTTTGGCAACCGGTTATCAGACCTTATGCATCAAAACACATTCTTTTCATTCTACCTTCACCGAACGATCAACTAACTTTTGAAAAAAGAAATGATCAACCAATTCTGGCATCCAACCAATCTGCATCCAATCTCTTGCATTCTCTCTCTCTCTAGTATAGGTATTCTACTTTAGTTAGCTTGCTCTGCAACATAGAGACAACATCAATCATGTCTCTGACTTTTATCTTCAGCATATAACAGGTAAGTTTTTGCTCTATGTTTTTGTTTTACTCTCTGGTTATTATTTTTTATTTGATATCATTATCCAGATTTAGAGTTAGACCATAACCCTGACCTTATTTCCACCCATATCACCTCTATCCACCCTGTCTAAAAAATAAAGTCTGTAACTCTGCCCAGATCCCTATACAAACCCTCAAACAAATCCCTCTGACTCCTAAACCGGCTTGCCAAATCCTCAAACAAAAACTTCAGACCCTTCTTTAATCCAAAAACTCTATCCAGACCCGACCAAACCCTATCCAAAACTATTTCCCTGACCGACACTGGTCATTACCCCTACCGACACTGGCACTTTAACCGACGTCGGCACCCTTCCCTGACCGACACCATCACAGAGACTGACACTGGTGACTATGCAGAGCATTTTGCTGCATATCAGGTATGCATTTTGCTTTTTGTCTTTTATTTGCTTTCATTTTGTCTTTCATTGTTTCTACTTCAGTCAAATATTCTGCTTTTTATTAGTGGGTTGATATCCCTTAAGGAAGTCTTCGTACTTCAGGGATCAAGCGTTTGCTTGACAACCCACCGTCTCTTCGTCTAACATTTTTTGTGTTTCAGTCTCTTTTTCTTTGCAAGTGTCATTCCTCCACAGCCAAAGAGGAGTACCTTCCAACGTCTAATTTCAGTGCGCACGACTACATCTAGGTAACATCTATCCTTGACCATTTCTTCTAGTTTCTTAATTCTTCTTTGAATGTAGAAAGCGATATAGCGTAGAAACATTCTGGCATGCTCGGTGGGACCTTAGGGCCTTCCTTGGGTTCCTTTCCTTTTCTTTTCATATAGGTGCATTAGGTTTCTCCCTATTTGCCTCTTTTGTCTCTTCTAAACGACATCATAAGCAGGAATAAAAAGAACTTTTCTTTTCTTTTCTTGCACTTCTAGACTAGTCAAAAATCATATTCTTCAACCCATTCTCAACTTGTTTTCATTCCAACTTCACATTTCGACTTGGGGCTTAAAACACTTTGCATTCATTTCTACTTGCTTGCATTTCTTAGACCACACCTAGTAGTTAATAACCGCATATTGAATTAATCTAATCCACTTGATGTTACACGACCAAACCACTTACACAAAACAAACATCTTAACTTACCTGAGACAAGGTCTGACTGGGATTTCATCACCCAGCGGATACCTTACCCGTCCTAGCGATCTTACTTGGATTTCATCACCAAGGGGAAAGCCCACTCTATTTTTTGGCGGAGTCTAATCTCTAGGGGAAGTATATTTTGGCTAAGCGAGACAAGCTTATCACTGGACTCGTGAAGTGAGGGGAGCTTGCTCCTTAGCACCAGGCCTTGTATGGAACCTAACATAGACTTTTGAGCACCATAACTAACCTGAAACCATCCATAGACTACTTCTTCTAGGACCCAACTCAAAAGCCAATCTTCCTCTACACATATTATAAGGCATAAGCCACTATAATCCTAATAATTTACTCCTAGGGTTTTAGGATCTGCTTGTGTTCTTCATCTTTTTTGTTCTTATCTACTTGTTTGAGCTTGTGAGGACGTCCTTTCTTGCCTTGAATGGTTCTGACTCATAGCCAAGCCAAGGCTCTAGTCGATCACGCGAGGCATCACCCACTTCCGTCTACCCCATCCATAACCAGTCCTATAATGGAGTTCCACTTGGAGACTGAAAGAACTCCTACTTGACCATCCCCAACCCAATCACCTATGGTCCCAAAAGGGGACCAAGATTTTGCAAGACTCTTGGACCTCAATATCACAACCCTCCAAAACTATCTTGCAAGGAACCCAATGCGAGACCTTTCGGGTGAAGCGGCGGTGACATCGACACCATCTGCTACCCAACCTTTTGCCTCAACTATTAACCTGACCATGGCCTATACACAAAGTTTGGCCTCCCCGTCTATTTTTAGACTGACCTCCATCGGGGTTCCATTACCCCCTCAACCACCTGCAATTCAACCAAGTTCTACATCATACCAGAACTTGATTGTCTCGACCCCACACACTCTTGCGCCCATATATGTAGGAGTGCCTACCTTGCCCTTTGTCAATGCCATCACACAACCACCTTTGGTGATATCTACTCAGCTTATGCCTTCTACCTTCATAACCCAACCACCTTTGGCCTCCACTTCTATCCCTGCGACTAGTCATCCATACGTTGCACCCTTACTAGTACAACCGACTACGTCGTATGCCTCCTCTAGCCTCTTTCAAGTGCCTTACAACCTAGGGGGCACCTCGTCTGCCAATCCATCAATAGATCTCATCAAAATGCTGATGGATAAAATGTCTAGTCTCGAGACCTCTATCTCCGGCACACACAATGCTCTCTCATATGAGCAAATTTGCAATGAGCCCATTCATCCTTCTGTCCCTATCAGGCCATACCCCAACCAGTGGGAATTTCCTAAGTTTTCTTCTTTTCAAAGCAAGGAAGACCCACAACAGCACTTATGGGCATTCAGACATGCCTGTTACCTTATCGCCCATGATGATGCGTTACTTCTACGCATGTTTCCTATGTCTCTTTCTGGCCCTGCCCTTGACTGGTATAGCTCTCTTGCCAGACATTCTATCTTTTCATTCATTCAACTCACCCAATTATTCCTTGACCATTTCTCAATCAATATCACTAGACAAGTCTCGATCACAGACCTCTACTCCATTAGGCAATTTGACGATGAATCAATAGTCGATTTTGTCACCCGTTGGAGAGGCTTGATTAACCAACTCTCCTTCTCCTTGCCTCAACCTGAGTTCATTGAGCTCTTTTCTCAAGCATGTGTCAGCCACATCTCCTCCACCTTGTGGATTCAGACATTTTTCACTTTCGACGAGGCTTTCACCATGGCCCAAAAGCTTGAACTTTGCACCATTGAAGAAGATAAGTTCAAATTGCATAATACTAACGCAAGAACCAATGAACATTCTTCTTCCAGACCTTCTTCTTCTGCCAATTCTGAATCCAAAGGAGTGGCCAACACTGTGGTCGTTAGATCACCATCTTTGACAACAACTAATCAACCTCAACCTTCAACATCTCAAAGCATCATAAAATAATTCTAACAACGGTACATACAACCCTTCCCTAACCATCCTCCTAGCCACAACAACATTCAGACCATGACCAATGACTCTCATGACCATCATATACACACAGTCAACACGGTTTCACCTCTTGTCCTTGACCAACCTCCATCACAGGTAGAAGAGCCATCTTCTCCTATTTGTCTTTCACAGATAAAAGAGCCATCTTCTCCCATTCGTCATCCACAGGTAGAAGAATCTTCTTCTCCTATTAGTCCTCCATCGACCTCTCCCATATTGGAGGATGCTTTGACCACATCAACACCAGCTGCCTCACCTTCATCCTTCTTATCATCCATAGATGATCATACCTTTTCGACTCCTCAAACACATGCAGAAGCCATGACTACTTCGGTGCTCTTTCCACTTAAAGAGCCCACATCTTCAATCCCTTCTCCATTGAGAGAAGAACCGTCCACATCTAAGTCCAAACCTGCGCAGGCATCCATCATGCCCAAAGAGATTAAACCTCTTGGTGTTTACCCCACATCTAACCTCACCTCACACAAAGGTGGCCCTCAACCCAAACCAAAGAAGGTTACTAAACCACACCGGAGGCCTCCTCCCCCACCTTTGTCATTACCTTCAATTTTAGGCCCGCATCCATCCACTTTAATAGGAGTTCTTCCTACTCCCATACTTCATAGAGGCAAGTCGCCTCCATTACTCTATCAACCCGTCAGACTTATATCTCCTCCAAACCATCGACCTATGCCTCTTATGCCTCTCAAACCAAAGTCATCAACCCTCACTACAACAAAACTTCAAGACCCATTAGCAGGTTCTTATGCCTTGCTGTTACAGCAATTATTGCAGTCCTCTCACATCTATCTCCCACCTCTTAAACCATATCAATCTCTCAGACCAAAACCACCCTAGTTCGATGACACTCACATTTGTGCATATCATCGCATGCCTGGGCATGACACCGAGCATTGTTGTGCCCTCAAGGTTGCCATTCACCAATGTCTGGGGAATGACACCCTTCTTCTCGACCACATCATTAATAAACCTTCAATATCGCCCCACTCATCAACTCTCAGATCAAGGCCATCTTGATTCGACAACTCTAAATTCTGCCACTATCATCACACTCTGGGACATAACACTGAGCATTATTGTGCCCTCAAGGTTGTCACTCATCAACATCAGAAAAAGGATTCCCTTCTCATCAAGGATCCTCTTGACCACCCCTTCGACAAATCATCAACACTGACCCATGCTTCTCCAACCTCATCACCTAAATTGGGATCTCCACGCCAGACTATGGTCCCTTTGCCACCTTTAACCCCCTTATTCAACATCAACACAGTCCATCTGACCACTAAACCTCAACCAACCTTAACCAATCTGTCAAACATTCTCCCTAGCCACTGGGGGAATTCAACCTTCATCCAAACCTCGACCAATTTTTCAACCCAGTCTCAATCAAATATCAGTCACTCCTTTAATCCTAAATCTCGACCAAGTGTCCATCGACCCTACCTTCGATTAAAAATTTGACCAGTCTCGACCAATCAACAATCAAATATCAATCAACCAAACATTCAACCCAAACATTCAACCAACCTTTTTATCAAAACATTCAACCAGTCTCGACCAATCAATGACCATATCAACCAACTTCACATCCACTCATCAATCAACACCTGACCAATCTGGAAAGATGCAAATGGGGCAAGTTTGCTCCTAATTGGCTCAGACCTTTCATTATCATGCACAAGTATGGATCAAGGACTTATCATCTGTCCTCTCTTGAGGGACGACTGAAACCTGAGCCTCTTAATGCGTTGCATTTGTGACCATTTTATTGCTAGTCAAGTACTCGTTCACTTGACACTTAACTTGAGCTCATCCCTTGAGCAATCCCCATCCTCTTAGTCCTAATTTCTTTCATCCCTATTCCTCTTAACAATTCCTCTATAACCCTTTTATGATGTATGGATGCTTTGTCCTAATAAAAGGGAGCCCTTAACCTTCTATAATCTTGTCCATGACTCACATTTCTATCAAAACAAATCAAGATGTCAAAATATCCATGATCACCATATCAATATCAAATCAAAAGGCAGACTGCTCCCTCGAAGGACAACTATACTATTATTGCTGTAACTAATAGACTGCTCCCTCGAAGGACAGCTATTCAAAAGCCCTTATATTAAGCAAAATTCTAGACCACTCCCTCGAAGGATGGCTATGACTAATCTGGAAATAAACAACACTATCTTAGAAGATTCCCACATCGATCAGCTTCACAACTGACCACCAAGCGCAATGACATCTCTATGCAGACTTCCCACATTGATCAGTCTGTACCCAAAAAAAAGAAAACGAGTGATGGACTTGACTTATAGTTGTCTCAGGGTCTCCTATAAAAAGGGGCAAAGTTATCTCTACTCTTAAAATGGGTTACCCTATTTCCTCCTCCTAACACCTGCTCAAGGGACTTCGAGCTCACTTTAATGTCAAAGTGATTCGATTACTATTCTAACACAACATCTGGTCAACGACGTTATGCATAAATGGGGCTCTTGGTTCTAATAACCCCTATCTATGCTGTCATTTTGGTCCTTGTCAATGAAAGAGCAATATGCTTTTCACTTCATCTACACTTTGGTCACATTCACCTTCATCACTTGTCAAACCTAATCAACTCAACTCAACTCTCTTTTCAAGCCACTCCCATAGCCTATTCACACTAGTTTCTATGGACACCAATACACATGGAAACTATCAACCAGACGCAATTTATGTTAAGCATAAACCAATACTTGCTGACGCATAAATAGACCTCAATTCATCTTTAGCATACATCCATCGCGACTATGGAAAATTGCTAGGGATGAAAGACCCCTCCACCAATGTTGCAGAATACACCATTTGGAAAAGGCTGTAACATCTTTTTCTCCTCATCATTTCGACACATGACCAAAACCAATCATCGACCACTCTTCTCAACTAGTCTGAACTACATTGGTCTGAGGCCCTAAGACTTGGGCTATGTAGGCAGCACTTAGATGATACGACATCATCTGGGGTTAGCTCGACCACCCTCGTTTGTTCATCTCCTTGATGGATAAACCCTTCTTTCCTTTGACCTCCTTTTGACCATGACCTTGCCCTCGACCAAGACCAATTCCATCCCTTTGACCCTTCCTCCCTTCTCAGGAGAACTACATTAACCTGAGGCCCTTCACACAGGGGCTATGTAGGTAGCACTCAGTTGACATGGGGTCTTCTAAGGTTAGCTCGGCCACTTCCTTTCATCCATTCATCCACCTTGACCAATGACCATTGGAGATCATGCCTATCTCCTCCGACTTCGACCACTTCCAAAGCAATGTTGCCTTGGTTGTTTTTACCTATATGCTACCTCATGACTGGTTAGCAGAATTATGCATAGACTATTTTTGACCCTCACAAGTATAGGATCACAAGCCAGTTGATCTGCATTACTTGTGATGTTTTCATGTTTCTAGGAGCACTTCCTGAGCCTGGGATACCTGGAACACGATAACCCATTGGAGCTTTAGCTTCGATTGAATAACCCAATCAGAAGATGACTAAATGTTGGGGCCTAGTTATTTCAATTTTGGCACTCCTTGACCCTTGACCTGTGACAATTTGACTCAACCATCTCGTGAAGTGGTGTACGTGCAATCACGACTTTTGCAGTGTTCTCACTCTATCTTCACCATCTTCATCTACTCTTTGTCAAATCAGCACCTGATTCCTAGTTCCCTTCCCTTGGCTCCTACTTTGAGGGGGAATACCTCATCCATAATTAGGGTAATCCACCTCCTGTTTTTGTCTTGTAGTTCATTCGAACAACCAACAAGATGAAATCGACCTTATCCCACACCTGGGGAAAACCACCTCCTATTTTTGTCTTGCAGTTCATTCGAACAACCAACAAGACGGAATCAACCTTATCCCACACCTGGGGCAACCACCTCCTATTTTTGTCTTGCAGTTCATCTAGAACAACCAACAAGACAAAAAGGGGCAAATGTAGACACCAGAATTGTGTCTAACCCTTATCGTCCTCCCTTTAACCCCCATTTTATTCTCCCATGCCTATTTAACCCCTGTCGACCATTTTCCCACAAGCCTTGCCCCTGGTAGCATGTCAAAATGAGCAGAAGGCTAAAATTAGCCTCTGTCCCCATTCTGCATCTGCTGACACCGGTCACTACTCGATCGACGTCACCGACGTCGGTCGCCCTTCGGCCAACGTCAGTAGTTCTACTAGCATCGGTTAACCTTAAACTGCATCCGTTAATTCATTTCTCAATCCATTATTCATTATTCAGTTGCCAATCAGTTTGGCAACCAATTATCAAACCTTTTGCATCAAAACACATTCTTTTCATTCCACCTTCACCGAATGATCAGCCAACTTTTGAAAAAAGAAACGATCAACCAATTCTGGCATCCAACCAATCTGCATCCAATCTCTCACATTCTCTCTCTCTAGTATAAGTATTCTGCTTCAGTCAGCTTGCTCTGCAACACAGCGACAACATCAATCATGTCTCTAACTTTTATCTTCAGCGTATAACAGGTAAGCTTTTGCTCTGTGTTTTTGTTTCTCTCTGGTTATTGTTTTTTATTTGATATCATTATCCAAATTTAGAGTTAGACCATAACCCCAACCTTATTTCCACCCGTATCACCTCTATCCACCCTGTCTAGAAAATACAATCTGTAACTCTGCCCAGATCCCTATACAAACCCTTAAACAAATCCCTCTGACTCCTAAACCGGCTTCCCAAATCCTCAGACAAAAACTTCAGACCCTTTTGCAATCCAAAAACTCTGTCCAGACCCGAGCCGACCCTGTCCAAAACTATTTCCCCAACTGACGCCGGTCATTACCCCTACCGATGCCGGCACTTTAACCGACGTCGGCACCCTTCCCTGACCGACACCGGCACAGAGACCGACACCGGTGACTATGCAGAGCATTTTGTTGCATATCAGGTACGCATTTTGCTTTTTGTCTTTTATTTGATTTCATTCTGTCTTTCATTATTTCTACTTCAGTCAAATATTCTACTTTTTATTAGTGGGTTGATATCCCTTAAGGAAGTCTTCGTACTTCAGGGATCAAGCGTTTTCTTGACAGCCCACCGTCTCTTCGTCTAACATTTTTCGTGTTTTAGTCTCTTTTTCTTTGCAGGTGTCATTCCTCCACAGCCAAAGAGGAGTACCTTCCAATGTCTGATTTTGGTGTGCACGACTACATCCAGGTAACATCTAGCCTTGACCATTTCTTCTAGTTTCTTAATTCTTCTTTGAATGTAGAAAGCGATATAGCGTAGAAACAGTAGTTAACAAAAAATCCATGCCTAGTTTAAGAGCATGCAAAATCTGGAAAATCCATGAAAAGGGGGTGTGATATTCAACTGTAATGGCATACTCAGCAAGGTAAGCAGTTGGAAAAGAACATGCAAGTGTTAGGTATTCCACTTAACTACTAGAGGCATGGGAGAACTTGTGGAATCTTCATGCAATGCTTTTGTCTTATTTACTTAACATGCTATATTTTTTCCATGCAATGAGGCACCAAAGTAAAACTCAAACTTTAAAACAATAGATAGATTTCAATAGGTTATTTTTATAAAACCTAACTTTTAGTTTTAAATTAGGAATTTTACAACTTTCAAGTCACACAATTTTAACAAAAGTAGAAATGCATTTTATAATATGTGTTTTTGCAACTAAGCAACTCAGACTTGTAAAAAAGGAAAGTTTAATTTACATGTTTGATTTTTATAAATTATAAACTGTCAAAAAGGAAAATGGGAATTATAAGTTGATCTTTCTCAAAAAGAGCTATAAAATGATGTAATTTATAATGTGTAACTTTACAATATTTTTTACAAGAAGGAAATACAATATACAGAATGTTTGTGATGGAAGTAATTAATCTGCAACCAAAACCTTTAAAGACTCTTTAGCCTCCTTCACTTGTATCTTCTCAATATATGCATCAAAAAACTTGAAGATATCTAGGATATGATCTTCATTAGGACCAAAAGAGTAGAGGTGGCTTATTTCACATTCTACAATCATGTCAGAGAGTTCCCTTCATGCAACCCTATATTCTTGAGCCTCTTTCCCCATTTTATTCAATGTATTATGGTACTTGATTAAATGGTGAATGGAGCTTAAGATTAATGTTATGTCCCTTGATGACTCTCCTTTAACCACTTATTCAAACTTATTTTGAACTTCCTAAGTTGAAAGGATTTGGTTTTGATGATTTTTTTCTTGACATGACAATTTATTTAGCAAATCTTCAAAGTCATATAGCACATTTATGGATTTGTCATGTGTAGCCTTAGATTTATTGGTACTCTCTGTGAGTATCCGTATTATAAATTAGGTTGCTCTATTTAATTCCTCTCATCTGCATCATTTCTTAGTATATTTTTTATAATGAGGATATCAATTTCAATTGTATCTACAGCTATCAAATTTGGATAGAATAGGTTCAAACTTTCTATCTCTTTCTAATACTTATTTATTTTCTCTCTCAAGGCTACCTATCTATCTTTTAGATTTTTATAGTGGTCTATTACTAATTCAATAACTTTGTTTCCATTTGAAATGAGCTCTTTTACATAGTCTTTGGTAGCCTTTCCCATGCTATGAATATCTGTCACTGCATCAAATGTTTCATGGTCTGTGATCTGAGTAACAAATTATGTTAGCTAAGTAGTAGGCTCAATGAACTTCTTTAATGCATTCATTAATTTTTTAACCCTATTCTTCAATTTGTCATTAGTGACCTTGTAACTATCCATTTTCTTAAAAAGAGAGTTAATGCTAGATTGAACATCATGTTTTAGTCCCTCTCTTATAGGATGACGAAGGTGAACCTTTGATATTTGGTAATCTCCCACAACTAGATCTTCCTTTTGTTTGTCTAATGGGGGGACTTCAATCTCTACATACTTCTCCCTTATTAAACCATATAATATTCTTGATATGGTTCTGGGAGCTATCTTAGATTTATTAAATGCATTTAAGGCCAAAATCAAGTGTGTTTAGGAAAATCATCTATTTTTTTTTCCCCATTGTCTATATTAGACAACTAGGAGTAAAATTCCATTGTGTTGGCACTACCACTTATGAATTGTATCTTAAGTTGCTATAATGGAGCTTACAATGACATGTAATAATTTTATTAATATTATAGATGTTAAATCTATGGCTGATGTTTTGAAAATATCTTCCCCATCTATGGGTTGAGTGGCAACATTTGTATCAGTGACTTGCTCCATCTCTACCTCCTTTATGGGGGTTAGGGTTACTATGAAAATGGAAGAAATGGGTGTGGTGTAAATGGATTTACCTACCAGGGGTGTGGGAGATAGAAGTGACACGAATGGAGGAGTAGGCATAGGGAGTTAGAAAAGGGGAACCTATGGGAGTGTGGAATCCAAATCCATTAATGAATCAATCAAACTTGTGGGGACACTCAAGGTTGATGAAAAGGGGAAAGTGAGGGGATAGGAAAATGAAGTAGTAGTTATCTCAAGGGTTGGGATGGCCAGCAAGATTGTAGTCAAGATGACTAAATACATTCCTATATATTATTGTGTAGTATTAGTGATTAATGAGGTGGGAGTGGTGATTAGAGATGAGATGGAAGGAATTATAGAAGGAGGGAGTGAAATTGTGGAAGAGGGAAGAATTGTGAGAGAGGGAAGTAGAAGTAAGACCTGGGTGTCCAATTGAATTGGTTGAACTATCAACAATGGACTTACTAACATAGGTGAACTAGTGGGAGTGAAGGGGGAAATTTATTGAGGTAAAGGCATAGTGGAGACATAAGGAGGAAGTGTTAAAGCTAATGAAATTACAAAGATAAGAGGGACTATAATATATATAGGAGTAGATATTATGACTGAGATAGGATTAGAAACTATTGGAGTTTCAATGGTAGTTGTATCTTTAGATGAAATCACTATTGGTTAATATGTTACTACTCCTTTGCCACTTGATTTTCCTCTCTTGGCCTTTGAATTTTGATTTCTCTTGTAGCAAATCACTGGCCTATCTACCTATTTTGGGAGATTTCCACTACTAAAACCTTATTCTGATGGTGGTACTCCCTTCTCCTTAAGTTCTCATAGTTTTTCATTGATTCTAACTATTTATTTGGTCACTTTAACCCCTTTAATTTAGAGTTATTTGATTATTCTATTTATTACATTGGTGGTTCTATCCATTAATGATAAAGAATTAAAAAAGGACCACCTTATTACTGGAAGGGGTTGAGCATAGATCTTATTATCATAGAATATATTGTCTATTGGGGATTCATCATTTACCAAGTCCTTAGGGATTGGTTCTATGTTAAAGCCCTTGATTTAATCAAGGGTCATCCAAGGATAGTCCTTAAATCTTACTTCCTCTTCATCTTACAAGTCCTCCTAGTAATATTCATAGTAGGGGACATGGGAATATGTTGAGATTACCAATTCACTAATAATGTTGCCATTTACATCATATAATGTCCTTGCCTCCAGAGTCCTAAATGTCATCTGAGTCATTTCAACATCTACACACTTGGATTTGGATAAGGAAGTACATGTGTACCTCCCTATATTGATGGGGAAATAAATTCATGTATTGTATTTGTTAGATAACAACTTGTGGGTCTCCACGAGCTACCTCACAATTTCTATTAAGTCCCATTTATCACTCACATACCTTGGAAGGGTATTAGGACAATTGTTGAATCCCCCTACTCTAATGTATGAGTATGTGGGGAATTGGATGAAATAAGATCCCCAGTTGGTAATATCTGAATTAGAAACATAAGATAATCTCTTCTTCTCCATCTTTTTGTCAAACACGACTATGATGCAGTAGATGAATGCATAATTTACTATTATGAAGTGTTGACTATTTACCTCAAGAGTGAGGTTAGGGTAATAATTTAAAATCTTATCTACTTGGTTATCTATTGTGTTAAATCTTGGGAAGGCTCTCCCTTTGGATAACATATAAACTAGATAAGAAGTCATATAAAAATTCCTTGTATTATGGACTTCCATCAATTGCTTATGGATGGAGTCACTTATTAGCTATGCCCAGTAGATTTACTACTTATTTTGGTGGATTACCCATATGTATTGGTACATCCAGTCTTGAAATTTCTTTGCATCAGGGTTCTTGATGATTCTATGTAGTAGTATGATTATATCACCCACTTCATAGATAAAATATATTATTTCTAATGTTTTGGTAAATATTATAGATGTAGCCCTAGGGACCTCAACCATTGCTTTTTCATTACCCTTTGACATCTAGTGTTTTTATGTTGATAACATTTCTTTGATGATTCAAGAGTTATATCAAGATAAATCTCATATGTAGGTATTAGGAACACTAATTCTATAAAGTTTGGGTTTAGGTTTAGAATCCTTTACCCTTTGTCATTCAACATTTCTCTCTTATTTACATCATAATGTTTTTCTAATGTGAGCACTAGATCAGGGCTCTACACTGATAGGGGGAAGGTTTCTACCTAAGGTAGTCCACAATCGTAAATGCTTTGATCTAGTCATTTTTTAATTTGGCATTTACTCTAGTCTAAAAGTCACCTAGGTCAATGTGACCTATGTCTATGTCTATTATCTCATTTGTGTTGGATTCCAAGATGAGTGGGACATTAGGTCCCTTGGAGTTGAATTTCATCTCTTTTTTAGACATAGATTCTGGAGAAATTGCTAAGGGAAAACCAATTGTAGGGTTGGTGGGTTTTGAAATTGTAAAACATAGGTGAAAGATTTGATAGAGATTGGGGCTAAAATTTGCAGGAGAAATCTCCAATGAAGATGGTAGTTGTAAAACACATTTGTATTTTTTGGTGAAAAATTTGGCAGAGATTAGAATTTCTCAATGCATTGGAAAAGTCCTTAGAGTTGTGAGGTTGAAATTTTAGGTAGAAATTGTATGGGTTTTTGAATTGTTTTATCATGTGAAAAATACATGGGGACTATTTGGGGAATCTTACAAGGGAATATTCTACTAGTTTGTACAAAATTTTGAGAAACCCTATGTTTTTAAATGGTAGAAAAAGAAATAGATAACTTGACAAGATTTTGTTAATACAAAAAACCCTAAATGACATCGTTAAAATAACTTAAAACCTTATAGACACCTAAGTAAGGAAAAAACTTCCTAAAATGTAATTAGATCTACTTAATAAAGTGAAAGAAATAAAAAAATGACTAAAGCAACCTTGAATGAGGAAAAGTATAGCTTGAAAATGTTAGAGGTCATTCAGAATACCATGTAGGGGGATCAATGCCTTTGTGGCTCAAGGTTCATGGTTTTAATGCATGGTTGCATGGCTCGATTGTGTGGGTTACAGGGTCAAATGCATGGCTTGAAATCACTAGCAGGGTTGTAGGGCTCAAATCTTAGTTTTCACAAATTAAAAATGAATTAAATTAAAACTAATTATATTTATATATAACATATACAATAAATTCCATTAATTTAGTGGTTGTCAAGAACTCTGGATGTATGCACCTAAATCTACTCACCTCCTTTAACATCACTAATATTACTATTAGTTGACACTAACTCCACTCATCTAAATTATCCCCTTTAGTTCTAATAATTAATCCCACATTCCTAGTACATTTATCTAATGTCCACCTTCAATAATTATTCATTCACCATCCTTAGTATAATCCGACTCCTTTATTAATATCTTAAATCCTCATGTATCCCCTCCTAATCTCATTCACCTATTATTTGGGAATTTTAAATTCCCAATGGCCCACCTACTAGCCTATGCCTAGGCTCTCTTATACCCCTAGTCTCTAATCACCTACCTAATCCATATCTAATCCCATCCCTAAGCCTAATTAATAGCTAAGAGGATTCTAGAATTGGAGGATTTTAGAATCCTCTCTATTCTAGCCCCTCCTCTCTAGAAACCTCTAAATCTAGAGGCTTCTAAGGAATTTTAAATTCCTTGCATAATCTACTACCCTTGATCTCCTCCAACAAATTTTAAACTTTAACCATTGATTATTCCATATTTTTATTTAAGTAACTTCCATCATCCATTGAATCCATATCATGAATGCATAAATTTTCCATGCCAAATCAATTATTGCATCCAACATCCAATATCCTTGATCAAGCAACATCATAATGCCCAAAATCTGAGTCTAAGGTAAAATCCATCTCAATCCTCTTATATTTTTATTATATTTAATCATGGTGTATAACACTTAGTTTTAGGATTTATAATGTTGGTTTGAATGTTTGATTCACCTATTACGTTGTGATTTTAATGGCTCCATCAGTTTAACTAAGTAGTTTGATGTTTGAATGTTTAAATTACATAATTTAATCATAGATCTCAAATTTTATGCTAAATTTTGGGGACCATAATGGTATAATCCCTCCCAAACTAACAATTCTACATCCTAAAAGTGTTTTTGATAGATTTCAAGTCTAAAAAATCTCAGGCTTTTGAAAATTTTACATGTACAGGTGCAAGTCATAGTTTTGCACTAGTATTCATGACCTTGTAGTTGTGGTTTTGTCATTGAAATTCATGGTTTCGTCTTAAAAATTCACCTAATTGCTAATCATATACTTAATCCTATAGTTTTTTTTGACTTTTGATAATATCATGATTTATAACTTGCAACCTTGTATAACAAGTTGTTTTTTTTCTATCTGAGTAGAAATTTTCCTAACCACTAACAGTTTGTGGTACATGATTACGGATTTTGGAAAATTTTTGACTTTATAATTAATGAATACCTTGGTAGTCATGGTTTTGTATTTATAAGTCATGGTTTTGTAATCTTCCCTAAAATCACTAATGGTTGATCAATGTCCTTTGACTTGCAAGTTTTATTCTGATATTATGTGTTTTTACAAGGGATTTTTTCATCACATAGTCTATCATCTAATATTTTTTGTTAAAACTTAGGGGCTTTAATTTTAAATGCATACTTGTCAAACTAACCCTAGTTTTATACCAAGTTCTTATCTTTATGTAGTTGATGGGTGATATTTTTCGCAGGGGCAATAGGGAGAAAGCCAAGGTAGGGGGAATCATTTGAAGACAAAACACAACCACACAAGTCCTTAGTCTTTTCCCCTATATCAAGAAAACCATAGATCATTTAATACTAAAAATCATGATATTACTCTTTAGAATCATATTATTGTAAGAGCAGTAGTGATTTTACATTTTAAATTTAGTTCTATCATTTTTAGTTATATTCTATTCGTTCATTATTATCTTTAGGGAAGATTTAAGGACCTAATTCAATTATAAACACTTATTGTATAAACCTATATTCTACCTATTATGGATAAATATCTCTATTTAAACATTTTTATATTTATCATAAACATCAATCCATCATTTGTACATAAACAATCTATAATTAAGCATTTTTAGACCTCTAAACAACTTGTTTAAAACCTGTGTAATCATCTATTACTATTCCATAGTCAATATATGGAGATTTTTTAATTTACCATAAAAATACAACTATTATTTTATATCTAATTTATATTTTGTCATTTGTAGTCATGATTTTGCAACTATCACAGTTAAGCTAATTACGACAATACCATAACTCACAATCTATGATTTTTCATTATAGTTATGACTTTACACTCTCTAGTTGTAATTTTGCACTATGAATTTATGATTTTGCATTATTTTTTTGTCTTTTTAAATTAATTATTTAGAATCATTTTTATGATTTTTGAGTCTTTTTGGGCCTCTCACAATGCCCAAATTACCTTTGGTGATGAGGGGCTCTACCCCTCAACCCCATCCTATACCATAATAGGGAGCACACCTGGGGTGCTACCCCTAAACTTTGTAAGGGGCTCTTCCCCTTGACCTTATTGGGGGATACCACCCCTAGACCCCTGCGTCATGCCCTGCTCACTCCAAAGAAATTATAGAGCCAAATTACAATTTTTTTAGGGTGTTTTATTAAGGAAATTTTGACTAACATCTTTTTTCTTGCAAGAGTTATTTTGATAACATCATATTTTTGCAGATCATATTTTGGGTCTAACATTTTGTTTTCCAGGTTACCCCTTCAGATTAATTTATTGAAACTACTAATCCTTGTGTCTTTTTTAGGACCACTCTTTTGAGTACCCTCATAAAACTACCAACTTGTGTGCTTGAAGGCCACCTATTAAATTTTATATTGGGCACTTTAAATTTTTTTATTCATTTTCTTTGTATATATCATTGTTATATATATATATATATATATTCTTATTTAACCTCTTGTATATAATCATGAGATCTAAATATAATCAGTTAATTAATCCTTTTATCTACCTATTTGTATCTTGGGGCTATAATTGGTGTATGATATCCTCCTTACATCCTTACGATGATTCTTAGAGGATAAAAAAATACTTATAAACCCCCTCATTTTTAATTTTTTCTAGGGATTAGTGATGTGTATTTAACCACCATGCACTTGACCAAATTTGTGTTTCGATGGAGTCTAAAAATTAGGAGAGTTACCATTACTCGCCTAAGTAAGATTCCATATAAAGGGTTCTATGGAGTGAGTGGTAGGTAGGATCCAAGATATAGGGTTTTTAGATAACATCCTAAATATACATGGGCCCCATCATACCTTCATGTATATAGGGGGCACACCTAAAGAACCTTATGTAAATCTAACATAGGAGCCTTTAGTCATAATAGGTATACCATTGTAGGAGTTAGTATCAAATCTAAAGTATCCATCGAGTATGAGTGAGGTTGAATGGGTTCAATTGATAACATAATGGGTCACTAGCCTATAGCCTAACCCATGAAGCCATTGGATGGTACGAGCATCAGGTTACACACCCTTGATTTTACTAATCATAGGTTATATATTTCTTATTTGGGTGTGTGTTGTGTTAAAATCATACTATTTTTAAGCTAAATCAACCTTCACCTAAACCTATACACCTATCTAGGGCCTTTTCAAAACATATTTTATACATCCTATAATAACTTTGTATATAACTATCTTGTTTATATTCTTGTCTCATGAAAATTATCATCTCATCTCATCATCATCATCTTACCCACCCTCATCATATATCATCCTCTTATATCCTTATCCCATCCCCCACCTTATTTTCATCCTATCTTATTTTAGTCATATCTACCCATTAGTCAAACCCTCATCATCCACATATCCTAATATCAACCACCTCTTGTCCTATGTCCATAATCAATCATTTATATTGTATATCTTTGCCACACCATTTTATCATCTGGTCATGATTATCATCATCCATTTATCCACCCTTATCTTGATCCACATCCCCATCACCTCCATCTTGTCTTTTACATCCTTGTCATCATACCATTATACATCACTCATTCCTTCCTAGTTTTACTATATCCCCTATCCTTGATCATTACCCCGTCACTCATAGATATTAATTATCATCTTTTTTATCCTTTCCTCATATCATATTTGTAAATATTTTTCATTGTCATCTCCCATCTCTAATCTTGTCTATTCATACCCACTCATCATAAGTTATACCCCCATCTTAATTTATACATCCTTGTCATTATCAATTTATATATATTATCTTTATCCTATCCCATCTCATCTTACCTTCATCTTGTCTTAGTCTATTCATCCTTACCCTATCACTTGAATATCCTAACCATCATGTTTTATATCCTTTTCATCCCCTTGTACATATATTTTTTCTCTTGTAAATCCTTCTAGACTTAATTTCATCATAATCTAGCTATATCCACTCATCATTGATCATACCCCATCACTCAGATATCCTAATCACATCTATTATTCCACACCTTGTATTAAGTCTACATTTTATATCCTTTCCTTATTATCTCCCTTCTTGTACTAACCTCATACTAGTCTACCCATATCCACCCATCATTGATCATCACCTCATCACCCACATATCATAGTCATCATCTTGTATATCCATATCTTAATCCCTTTTACATATCCTTTTATTCTATTATACATCATTATAATCACATCTTACCCATCCTAAGTCATCTCCCCATCACCTACCTATCCCAATCATATCTCATCATCCACATCCCATCCTAAGTCCACCCTCCCCATCCTCATTTGTATTGACCTTGCCATCATCACCCATCAAGCCGAACATTGTCCTATCTTATCCTAATTGGCTCTTTTAAGGTCCAAACCATGTCCAAAACATCTTATTGATCCTACCCCTAATCATTTCATCATCATTTGTCCTTGTCCCATTATCCTAATCACCTTCATTACATCACTAGATCCCATCTCATCTTGTATATTATTTTAATCCAACCTCATCACATAAACCCTATCCCCTCTAATCTTAAGTAAAATAGTCTAAGTCTTGAGCTAGTAATTTTTGTCCTTTCATATAATCTTATCATACTAATCTACTATCACTCATCCTATTGATTAGATCTCATACATAGTCAATGTATTGTTAGCATATAATCACTTAATCAATTTTAATCTAGCAAACCCATCATCATCATCATCATCATCATCATCATCATCATCATCATCATATCTAGTATAATCCTCTTACCTATTCATAATTGTAACCCTTCATATCATATCCTTGCTAGTTTGAATTTAAGAACCCAT
>JARHVA010006860.1:0-130000 GCA_037957365.1 Torreya grandis
CCTCTGATAGTGATAATGTGCCTACTATAAATATTATTGACATTGTTTTACCTGACTATTTTAGAGTTCATTGCACTTCTAAACATGGGGAAATAAACTATGTTGAATTTTGTAATGCTTTTGAAGCCTTCCAAGAATAATTAGATAATTTTGAAGTTATCCCTAATAAGGATGGTGATTCAGGCACATTAGGATCTTCAAGGTCATCTAGATCATCTGATTCAACTCTCATGGTGGAGACATTTGAGTTCCCTTTCCAAGAGGATAATGAGCCTAAGGATATTCTTGAAGAGATTCATGATTTTTAGCAATTATTGAAGAAGACTTATCCTCTAAGAAACTAGGAGTAGAAACAACCATTAACCACTTCAACTCCTCCAAATAACTTCAAGACTCCTCTTGATATTACCTCATACAATAATCTAGAGCCTTCTAAGGGAAGTACTTCTAAACCCAATGTTGATACATCTAATTCTTCCAATAGGACTAGGTATAACATAATAAAGGACATGAAAAATATCAAATCTAACATTACCTTGTATGAGTTGACCTAGATCACTGAGTAAAGGTATATGTTGTTAGAATCTCTACCTAAGAAGCTAGGTAAGTCTAAAAAGTCTACACATGCTAATGTTGTAATACACAAAATTAAGGTAGATGTTCCCCCTTTTCTACTAATAGTCAAGATATTTGGTAATAACCTACATAATTATTTGTTAAACTCTGGTGCATCTATAAATATTATGCCTAAGGGTATGTGTGAGTAATTAGGCTTGACTCCCATTAAATCTAATAGATTTGTAACTCAGTTAGATAAATCAAGAGTCAAAGTAATTGGTGAGTTATTAATTGATCATTTGTAGATTGCCTCATAGCTAAAGATCTAACAGTTCATTGATATCCAAGTAGTGGACAGCCCTAATGCTTATGGGATACTATTGAGAAGAGAATTGACTAGGAGCTTGAATGGTTACATGTCAATATATTTTTTTACATATGTGGTTTCTGACTAGTAGCTAATTCACAATTAGATATACTTCTCTTAATCAAAATGAACATAGATAGTTACCATGAACTTATACCTTCTACTTAATTTAAATTCCAACTCAAGGACATAGACTTGGTAGGATGACGTCGATGCATGTGCACTCTCAATATTCTAATTTGACATTCTACTAATTATTATCTAAGATGTTGAAGTAAAATAAATGAAATGATGAAAATTAAACTTGAATAAAAAATTGTTAAATAAATGCTTATGCATTAGAAGCTTCCTTAAATAAATCTAAGCAAGAATATAAATCACATAATTTAGAATTAAATCACATAATGTATAAATGTATCAAATAACATTCATAGATAATAAAATGGTTTGGATTGTTGTTGTAAGGCTTCTAAAGGGGCCCCCTTTCTCCTTCCATATTACAACTTCAATCCTTTCTCTTACAACACTTAATTGAACTTAGCAATGCTTGTTCATATTAATCAAAAATGCAGTAATGAGTTGCTATAGGGAAATTACAATGATAGTTACTTGGAAAAATATACTTTTGATAAAATCTAATCAACATCTACTCTATCTCAACTCTATTTCTACATATTTATATACCACATAGGGAAATTTTTTTATAAAAAAATAATATACATATTCTATTATAAGATACATTCAATTTAGGATAACTAAAATTGGCTCCATTTTATAAAGGCATCTTTCATGTAAATTTTTAACATTGTTACAGGAAAAACAAAGTTATTTCATTCTTTAACTGTTTCTTTGTTGGGCTCCATAGAGGTTACATTTATTTCTATGAATCGGTTGGAAGAGAATCAAAATCTGTTCATTCCATGACTTTGGTCATGTAGTGGCTATAGGATGGAATATGCAATGAGATTCCTTTGTTGTAGGATGTTTTGTGATATATATCTATTTCTCTAAAACAATTTAAAACACATCATAGAAAAAGCATCCTAAAGCAAAAGATAACTATCATGTATTTAATTCCAATATATAATTCTTACTATTTAAAAGAGTTTTGGAAACAAAATGCTATTGTATTTTAAGGAAGGAACAATATTGATCCAAAACTTAGAATTTTTGGTTGACAAATATTTCAAGAACACAAAACTAACATAGTAATAATGAATTATCTAGAAGAGATGTTTTATTACTCAAGATCACATTACAACTATATGCTTATCTCTAGGAAGAGATGTCTAATTTCCATTTTGGGTTACATATTCATTTATACACATTTTGAAAGTAGGGGGAGGATGTGGAAGGTCACTAATCTCTAGGGAGATTAAGTGGTTTGACTTCCATGATTTAAAACAATATAGAAGTCGAGGAATTACTATTTTTAGAAACTTACTATTTTTAGACTGCACTACTAAAATTGAAATTTGAGGCACTTATATTGGGTTTTGGAGGGTCATAATCCATTAAGAAAATCTCTATGCCATCACACTACATTCTCCTCATTCTTAGATTTCTAAAAATTCAAATGATGAGTCAATTAGAGATATGGTGAAAATGTTATGGCTTCAGGAAGTTTCATCATCAATTTGGGTGGAACCATCACCCGAATTGTCACCTGAATTGTTGCCCAGATCAAATATGGAAAAGTGTTCAAAATCATGGTAAACAAAAGGAATAATTGTAATGGATGAGGGAAAAAACATGAAATTTTTAGGTCTCATCACCCCCCTACTTAAGATCTTTCTCAACCTTGAGCAACAAACTTGTTCATGCCCATTTCACAAAGAACTCTAAAATCCATGGGATTTATAGCACCACTGGAAAGGTGACTGTAGAATCCCTACATTCAAATATTTTCCAAATTTTGACTTTTTTGGCTTTATACAATGAAGCTTTATCCCACCAATTAGGAATAGGATACCAGAACAAAGGAGGCTATAATTTGAGGTTCAACAATTAGGATCCCATTTCACCTACAAGAAGAATATATTTGGTGGTTTTGTTGAATGTTGCCTTCAAGTTGAAAGGGGAATATGGTTCCCTTTTCCTTAGTGTAGTGGTAATATAATTCCATCATTCCATGTAGGATTCTCTTGTAGGATTACTATTATAATTTCTTAATCCTATTTAAAAATCTTGAGATTCATCACATTTTTTATGAAACTAAGTTTTGACTTCCTTTTTCAACATGATATTGTCTCATTTTGTCAATACAACATCAAGTGCCATTGATTCACTCTTAATAAGAAGTTGAATTTCATTCTCCTTTTTATTATATTTATATACTTTTATGCCTCTTCTTTTCTCATTAAACAAATATGATGAAAATTCACGTAGTTAGACATCTCCAACATATAGATTAGAGTTCCACTCTCGGTCATAAGGAACAACATAATAATGAAGGTAGAACTCACACAATTGTGCTTATTCTTCTTATGAACTTTCCCTATAAATATAAAATAAGGAAATGGGATCATTGACTTCATGAGTCATATCACAATAATTTCTCATAAATTTGAACTTATGTTATTTCTCCTCAAGGTAGATTGAATAAACTCTTATAGGAGGCATAGGTCTAAGAGCTCTTGGGTAAGACCAGCCATATCTTCAATTTTATACTTAAATTTGGTTATTATTTATTTCTTAAAATTATTTTATTATTTCAATTTCTTATTTTCTTTTCTTAATTCCTTCAAAATTTTAGACTGACTATCCATCTAATTCATCACTTTAGAAGATATTACAAATGAGGAATGATACCTGAATTCTTGGGTAGTTATACGTTCTTCCTATTGATTTACCTCTATAAAAGGTTATGAAAGAATGATTGTAGGATTGTCTTTAGTAGAGGGATGCAACTTAGAAGCTACTACAACAAGTGCATCTAGTCCTCCTCCAGACTAATTCTATAGCTATTTTTAATCACTCAATCTTTTCTAGGGCTTTTTCAAGAGTGGGAAATTCCATTTGTACAATAGGTTTATCTAATTTCTCTACTTCTTATTGCATTAGTTCCTCATGTATCTCTTTAAAAATATGCTCAGCTTGTTCTATTTTTTCATGCAATTCTTCAAAACTATGCTTAAATTATTCTTCTTCCTCATGTAATTCTTCAAAACTATGCTCAATTTGTTCTGCTTCTTTTTGATTGAATACTAGAGAACATTCTTCCCTATCTATTTCAGTCTCTAGAGATTCATCACTACTAACATTATATTCTTATCTAGATTATTCATTGATTTCAATAATATAATAAGGTTTATTTCTCATTTTTCTTCTCAATTTGTGAGATCTATGAGTAGAGGTTACCTTGGCCTTTTTAGGAGAAGATGGAAGTTTTTCCTTAAACTTGTCTGAATCAGGCCAGAGAATGAGTTTCTTCCTCTTTGTAGATTTTATGCCTATGGAAGTCCTTTCTTAAAAACTTTCTATAGATTATTGTGTTACTATAGGAAGGTTTTATTCTATAGGTTCTTGTGTGGCTATAGGAAGGTCTCCTTCTGTAGGTTCTTATGGAGCTACATGGAGGTTTTTTATAACAAGAAGGTTTTATACTATAGGTAGGGATTATTTTGATCTCTATTCATATCTCTCTATTTCCTCTTATATTTCATTTATTTCTCTATCACTTTTTACATTTTTTGTTACATGGAGAAATTTTGTCCAACTAATGTTGGGTCTAGTTCTTTGTAAAAAGTCTTGAAGAATAAACCAGATTAGATAGTGATGGGAAAGAGATTCGGAGTTACCTTTTTAAAAATCCTCTACCATTTTTGTGATCATTTAGATAAATAATTTGTGGATGTTTATCTCTATACCATGCCGCAAATGAATCATGAACTTGAAGTGTATGCCATGCAACATGGAATACCTCCCTTCATAAATGAAATATCTAGAGATAAACTCAATAGCTTTGGCCCATTGTCTTGATAGAGATAACCATGCAGTGCCATGAATTGAAGTTTCCATGACTTAATTTCCCCTAATAAATTTTCATCTTTCTACTTTAGCATCAAATTTGTCTTTCCATACTTCCCCTATTCATGGCAAACATGTGACTCGACTAATGATAGTCTCTATCAGCTTTGTGTTCATACCTCTTATTATTGCTAGGTTATTGTGTAAGGAGCCAATAAATTCTTTCATAATTCCATAATTCAAGGCCTTTATCTTCTCAAAATACTATGTCCATCCTAAATTCTATAATAGGGCTAAGATGATCGACCTATTGGTTAAAGGAGTGATATGAAGCGTTTCATGTTTCAGCAAGTCCTCTCCCATATTGTGAGATGAAAGTTGAGTTACAAGATATGTTATTGTAGAAATGGTTTTAAGTTATGATAGAATGTTTGTGACTTTTTCTTGGGAGTTAAATAATCCATATAAATTATGGAAAATATCCTCCCCAAATTAAATTGTCACTTATCCTCGAAGGATGAAGATGGCATGCATAAAATAGTTCATGGTAATAACAAAGAGTGGTGGTAATAGCGCATAAATGGTCACATCAATCAGTGAAGGAGAATATATGGTGAGTTGGCATGATAAGGAGAGGATATGGTGGCATGGTAATAACATTAATTCCCATCATCTTTGGAAATAATTAAAATATATGACGTGAAATAAATATAAAAATAATTACCTTGTGACTTGTAGGATTACCTTCCATTAATGCACAAATGATGATTTGAAGTGGTGGTTTGGTGTGTGTTGTTGTAGGATTGTAATAAAATGCTTAATGAGAATGGAATATAGGATGGAATGATAAAAATGCATCATGTAGCAAAAAAATGTTTTTTATAGCAACAAGTTTTATCTTGCAGCGGCAAGTTTTATCTTGCAGTAGAAAGTTTTTCATCTTGTAAGAAGAAAGAAAATATATTTTTTCTCCAAGGGGATCGATCTACAAGAAAAAATAATTAAAAATAATTATTTTTTTATTTTAGTATATCCTTTCTCTCTCTATTTTTTAATGAATGTCATCAGCTAGTGACCTGATTTTCTGAGAAATCCATCAACAATGCCCAAAGATTTTCATTGTTGATTTTTCTAATTTTTTTTTAGATTTTCTAGTCCAATCTCAACTAGAATGAAGGAACCTTATAGGTATTATTTTATTCAACCTAAACCAAGCCATTGTTAATGACTTACTCTTGGCTGTAGGAAGCTTTATTATTCTTGGAAAATATGAGAGAAGGGTTGAGAGAAATACCCTTCAGCTACAGGAACATGTTGATTTGCTTAATGAAAAAGAAATGAATGTTATTCTTCAAGAAGTTGGTGAGCAAGAATTTTCCTTGAAAAGTGGTTTATTATATAAATCTTGATCCTATGTCCATTAAAAATTAGTTATAATTGAATAGAGTCAATGATCATGAGCTTGATAGCTCCATTGTCAAAGACTTGTTCAATCTCATAAGGCCCAAGAATCTAGACTACAACTTTCCTTTATGATCCTTATATTTAGAGTCAAAAAGTAGTGCTCAATCATTAGGTTGTAAATTCTTAGTCTTAATTTTCCTATCATGCTAACCCACATGTTGTCTTTGCATTATTTTAGTGTGATGAAGTACTTCCTTTCTTAGTTTATCAAGTGCATTTAGCTGCATGATCTAGTCTTGTTGGGCTTGGGAAAGATCTAAGCCTGAATTAAGTGTTGTTCTTAATGTTTTATGATAAAAATCAATGGGTATAATAGGATTATTACTATAAAATAGTTCATATGGAGTGAAACTAATTGTGGTTTTCCATGTGATTCTATAAGCCCAAATTGCTTCTAGAAGATGAGTTGACCAATCTTTTCTATGTAGGCTGGTAGTCTTAATGAGGATAATTTTTAATTCTTTGTTTATCACTTATACTTGACTATTTGACTGAGGATGCTAAGGGGTAGACTTCTTGTGTCTAATTTCATATTCTTTGACCAAGGCATCTGTGAGGTTTGATGTGAATTGTGGGCCTTGGTCTATGACTATTTCTCTTGGTAGTCCATAACAAGTGAATATTTATTCATATAAGAACTCAACTATTTTCTCATCTTGAGCATGGGTTAATTCTTTAATCTCTACTTATTTTGTGACATAATTAGTGCACACCAATATATATTCCTTGTTGTTGGATTTAGGATTAGTGAGACCTATAAAATCCAATCCCCATTTGTCAAAGGGTTCTAGAATCAGTTGTGGTTATAATGGCATTTCATCAAAGTGAGTGGGTTTTCTCATATGCTAGCATTGATCACATCTACAAGTGTACATCATGACATACTTATGAAAATAAGGTCAATAATATCCACTAGTAAGTAATTTCATAGTAGTCTATTTGGCAACAAAATGACCCCCACAAGGTTCATTACGATAGGCTTTGAGAATGTCATAGACTTCATCTTCTCAGATACATATTCTCATAACTAAATCTAGTCTAATAATAAAGAGATATCTTATAATCCAAGAATAATGTCTACTCTTTTGGATTATATGTTACTTGTACCTAGGTGAGAAATGTTATGGTAGTGATCATGCAGCAAGATAGTTAGTAATATATGCAAACCAAGGATATTGATTGTTACAACAAATAAATGTTCATCAGGAAAAAAAATCATCGATAATAAGATTGTGCTCATCATTTTCCAAATGAGATAGAAAATTTTCTACTACATTATCCTTACTTGGTCTATCCATAAAAACTCCTACAACAAAAACTATCATCAAATTATCCTACCTATTATAGCAAGTTTGTTCATTAAATACCTTATTATTGTATGATTAGTGTGGATAGATACTTGGTAACCTATAATGTAGTGTCAAAAATTTTGATGGTAAAGAGGATGGAAAAAAATTAATTCTTTGTTACAGTGTAGTTGAGTTTATCCCCTTGAAGATTCTTGCTGATAAAATAGATTACATAACTCAGGGATTCATCTTTTAAGCCAAGGACAACTCCTAAAGTGGTGTTAGATGCATCTAAGTGGATGTGAAAAGGCTTCTTCTAATCAGGCCCTCTCAGAATAGGAGTTTTTATGAGAAGGTCTTTGAGTTATTGAAAGGTAGTTTGACAATCATTAGTCCATGTGAATTCAACATCCTTAGTAAGCAAGCTAAATAATGGGATGGAAATTTTACTAAAATATTTGATGAATCATCTATAATAACCAGCATGTCCTAAAAAAATTATAACATCTTTTTGCTTCTTTGGTGTGGGTAGATCTTTAATGATACTTATATTTTTTGGGTCAACTTGAATTTCAATCGGGGATATGTGATGTTCCAACACAATCCCTTCAGTCATAAGCATGCAAGACTTTTCATTGCTCAAAGATAATTGGTGGTCTTGGTAATGTTGAAGAAATCTCTCTAGGTTGGTGAGCATTTCTTCAAATGTGTGCTCATAGATAGTGAAATCATCCATGCAGATTTCAACACAGTCATGGGAGAGATAAGAAAATATGCTCAAAACAACCCTTTAAAAAGTGGTTGGGGCATTGCAAAGACTAAATGGAAAGATAACATAGGCATAGGTTCCCTAAGGGCAAATAAAGGTGGTTTTATCTTGGTCTTGTGGAGAAATTCATATTTGATTATAAACATTATATCCATCTAGGAAGTAAAAGTACTTCTTCCCTGCTAATGTATCCAACACTTGATCAATGAATGGAAGGGCAAAGTGATCCTTCAAAATAGTTGTATTCAATTTTTGGTAGTAAATGAAAATATTCCATTTACCCCCTTTCTTATGGACAATGATTAGGGGATAAACCCATTGGCTATTTGAAATAGCATAAAAAAATCTTGCATCTAAGAGTTTTTATAACTTAGTTTTGATAATATTTTTTACTACAGGATTCATTCATCATTGGGGTTAGAAAATAGTTTTGCATTCTTATTTAATGTAAATGTGATGTGTGCATAAATCTAGGGGTATTCCTTTCATGTCATGGTAATCCAAAGAAAAATTTGTTGTGTGCCTTATTAGAATTTTAAGTAACTAATTTTATTTCTAAGGTGTTAAATAAGTGTTGATGTTGAGAGGTTTATTTGGCAAGATATCTACTTGATTTGTTAAAGAAATCATGGTTTCTATGTTATTAATTAAAGGAGCATAACTACATTGATGGTGAAGTATTTAGTGGAATGTCCAAATGTCTCTTACAGTTTTAGTGAAATTATTTTCAAAAAATGTGTTCTAAAGAGGACGTGGTGTACATTCTAACAAGGTGGTGGTGATAGGATCCTATTGATAGGTGTTTTGTAGGATACTAGTAAGGATAGTGTCTTCTTCTTGGGCCTGCAAAGATGGACTCTGATTAATTTTTTCAAAGAGTCTAAAAGGAGAAAACTTTTTCAAGGTCATCAATCCAAGGGATTGGGACATCATTCTAGGAAAGATGAGTTGGTGGATATAGAACCAATTTCTTAGTGTCATTTCTATTGGAAATTAGCATTTTTCCAAACCTACAGCTAATAAAAACATTAATGATGGCCAACCATAAATGGACAACGATGAGAGGATAACCCCCAAAATTTATCTTTGGTTACAAGAAAATAAAGTTTGGTGGATATTTCCAAGAGTCCATAGTGATAACAAGGTCTTCAACAATTCCCTCAGGCTTAGTAGTTTATCTATCAAACATTTAGAGGATGGTGGGTGTTGGACAAAGAGAGGTAAACTTTAGTTACTATATGGTCTCCTTGGTCATCATGCTGATGGATACACCCATATCAATTAAATGATTGGATATGGCTTGGCCATGGATGCTAACATTGACTACTGGGCTTCCTAGATTAGAATATTTTAGGGAAACTATATTCTCCAACATAATATCTACTAGTTAGCCAATGACTTGGATTGTTTTAGGATCCTTCTTCTTTCTTCCTAGTTTTTTGAAACATAGCTCTCTAACAGAATTATTGTAGATAAGAATATCATTTATTACTTGAAAGAATGGAATTTTGATGCACACATTCTTTAGTTATCCTAAAATATCAAATTTAAACTGTAGTTCAGGATGTGATATGTTCAATCTCTTTGAAAAAGGAGGATTGTTAGTTTCTTTTTCATTTTTTGTTGCATTTGGATTAGGATTAACTATGGGTGGTTATGGATTAGTATGAAGTGGAGTTGCTTCAAAGTGTTATGTTATTATGGGTGAGGTAGGTTGTGGAAGAACACAACCTAAGCAAAATTAAACTTGATTAATATCTAAGGTGTATGTTGGATATTACATTATTTCAATGGATTGTGTCAATTGAACCAAATTATTGGTAGGATTAGGGATGGGTTGGGTGGGTAATTGAGTGATTCAAATAGGTTAATAAGTGTTTAACATTATTGTCTATTATTATTTTGGTTACTACATTTACTAGGGAAAACTTTGATTACCTCTCCATTGTTGTTGACATGGATTAGAAGGATAGAACCATTACTAGTTTTAGAATTATTCAGGTTGAGGTTATTATCCATTTTGTTGTATCCATAAGTAATTTTAGGGTAGATAAAAAAAATTTGGGACCAATTTTGATTGGGTACACTCATCCAAAAACCATATTGACTATTATTTAAGAATTGAGAATTTATAAACATAAAGTTTGATGGCATACCTGATCTTTGTATCCATGGTTTCTAGTAAGTTACAAAAAACACTTGATTCTCATCTTATCCTATGACATGTAGGTCTAATATCTCAGGAATCTCCTTGGTTATGTTGGCTACCTGAGCTTTCATAAAATGACATATGCAATCTGCCTTCTTCTTTCTACATTTAGGGCCATATACGACTAAGGCTTTCTTAGTTTCCTCATGCTTCATCCTTATATGTAATGTATCAAGATAAGTAGCTAGGTGGCTGATAATGTCCTGCTTATGTCTTGGAACAAGTTACTAACTTCACCTTTAGATAATCCTATTGTATATATTGTAGAAAGGGTTTGTCCCCTACTTTTATTCATCATTGATCTAGAGTAGTTTGTACATAGAACTATTAGTTCATCAAAATGTAGTGTAGAAACATCACTACTAGACATTAGATATAATGTCTCTAGATAATCATCTCTAATCCATTTTAGGAATATTATCTTGATTTATTCCTTGTCCATTATGGTCTTTTTATATTTTTGTAAGTTAAACAAAAATATCTCCATATATTCCTCTAATGACTCATCATCAGCTTATGTCATTTAAAATATGTCATCTAACCTATAGTTTATGCCCCTACAATAGTCTTGGTATTTCATCAAAAAATTCTCCTTCATTATTTTCCATGTAGAAATGGCATCCTTCCCAAGTCCCATGAACCTTTGAAGTAATACAATTTGAGTGTTACTGGAAATAATTTGAGCTTTTTAGCATCTTGATTATAACCATAGCTATAGTATAAGATGTTGAACTTAAAAATAAATGTATCTAGATCCTCATATACTTTCCCCCAAAAGGTAGGGAGGTTAAAATGAGGAATATTCTTCATGGGTGAACTTATGTCAAAATTAAGGATAAGAAATTTCAAAGTAGCAGACTCATTGGTAGTGTTTTCTTCCTAGTGATCCCTCATGAATACTCTTTGTGTTGGTAGATGGGAGGTTGTTGTTACCCACCACTCAAAATTCCTATCGATTATTTTATTTCTTGAGGTGTAGAAGATGGAGACTATCTTTTTCCTTGGGAATGTATGGCTTCCAATATAATGGGGATGGTGTGGACATTTTAGAAGAATCAACTAGTGTCTCAGCAAAGAGATTTTCTAAATTGGAAGATTTTATTGGCTTGGTGTTTCACTTAGGGGCAAGAATATCCTTGAATGACTCCTTAGTAAGAAATTTAGGTGATGGAGGGAAGCAAAATTTATATTCTTGAGTATGAGGTGATAAGGTGGGAGTTATTAGAGGTGGTACATGTGGGTCTCTTTCAAGGGTATGAACCTCCTCAAAGTCTCCATCTTGTGATACCAATCCATCTTAAGATTCTTCCTTCCCTACCTCTTCTATTGATAATTGTGAGTGATCTTCAAGAATTACTTTGTGATCTTTAGTTACTACAAGATGAATTTTGGATATTGTATTAATGTTTGATGATTTAGGAAAAAATATTCCTATATAGTCCCATTCACTTTTCATACATTAACCACCTTTTTTAAAAAACTTTTTTCCCACCCTGCCTACACAGGGTTAGTAATATGGGAGTTTTTGAAAATTTCCACTATCCTACTTGAAAAAAGGGAAATTTAACTATGAAATATTTATTTTAAAGAATAAAAATCTCTAGAAATAAAAATAATAAACATCTAAAAAAAATTCTATCAAGATTGAAGATTAAAAGTGTGTGACACCCTTCCCCGACAATGATGCAAAAAATGACTAGCAACTAGTTCACAATCAGATATACTACTCTTGATGAAAATAAATAAGGAGAGTTACCATGGAAATATAATTTTTACTTAATTTAAATGTCAACCTAAGGATTTAGACTTGATAAGATGATGTCGCTATATGTGCACACTCAATCTTCTAATTTAACCTTCTACTAATTGTTGTCTAAGATGTTGAAGTGTAGTTAATGAAATGCCAAAAATTAAACATGAACAAAATACTATGAAATAAATGCATATTCATTGGAATCTTCCTTAAATAAGTCTAAGAAAGAATATAAATCACATAATTTATAATTAAATCACACAATGCATAAAGAAATTAAATAACATGCTTAGTCAATAAAATGGGTTGGATTGTTACTGTAAGGCTCCCAAAGGTGGCCCTTCCTCCTATCTTCTATATTCAATCCTTCCTTTCAAAAAAATTAATTGAACTCATAAATGCTTGTTCATATTAATAAAAAATGTAGCGATGAGTTGCTATAGGAAATTGCAATGATAGTTGTTTATCAAAATATACTTTTGATAAACTCTAATCAACATCTACTCTATCTCAACTCTATTGCTACATATTTATATACTATAGAGGAGATTGTTTTATAAAAAATAAAATATATATTCTATTATAAGATACATTTAATTTAGTATAACTAAAATTGAATCTATTTTTTAAAGGCTTCTTTCATGTGGATTTGAAACATTGTTGTAGGACAAACAAAGCTATTTCACTCTTCAACCACTTCATTATTGGGCTTCATTGAGGTTATAGTTGTTTTTGTGAGTCAGTTGGAAGAGAATAAAAATATATTCATCTAAATCTTTGGTCATGCAGTGGTTATAGGATGGTCTATGTAATGAGATTCCTTTGTTGTAGGATGTTTTGTGCTATATACCTATTTATCCAAAACATCATTAAAACACATCATAAAAAAAGTGTTCTAAAGCAAAATATAAATATCATATATTCAATTCTAATGAATAATTATAACTATTTAAAAGAGTTTTAAAACAAAATGCTATTGTCTTTTAAGGAAGGAATAATATGTAAAAGTGTTCAAAAGCATGGTAAACAAGATGAATAAGTGTAATGGATGAGGACAAGAAACAAGGCATTTATGGGGCTCACCATTTTCCTTGGAAGGAAGTTCCTAACCAAATTAGGATAGAAAGAGAGCCTAAAATGAATCATATGATCACTGAGTATAATGTAATCAATGAGAGGATTAACATGGTTAACTCAATTCTTGGTGTTTGCACCTTTGACACCACAAAGGTATGTAACTCTAAAACTTCTCATGTTTTTCCTAGATTATGGAAAATTTATTTTGATGGTGTTAGATGCAAATTAGGTTCTAGATTAGGAGTGATATTAATCAATCCCATGGGGAAAGAATACAATTACCCTTACAAACTTTAGTTCCCATGTACCAATAATTTGGCTGAGTATGAAGCACCTATTTTTGGATTACAATTTATAATCAAACATGAAGCTAAGGAACTATTAGTTTTTTGTGATTCTAAACTAGTGGTTAATTAGGTCAAGAGTAAATATCAATGTAGGTTGTCTTATCTAAAGAAGTATAATTTAGAGTGTGGGGCTTAATTGAATGTTTTGATGCTTTTAACATTGTGTTAATCCCTAGGGAAGAAAGTAAGGATGCTAATGAACTTACTTCAACTACAACCAACCTTATGCCCAATCAAAATTCCAAGTTACAAAGTCTTATAATTTAATTAATCCCATGTCCCTTTGTGCCTAGTAATGTAAACCACCTATAGGTATTCAGTGATGATCAAAAGATCATAGACTTCATGACTAGTTTAGGAGTGTTTAAGGGTCACATTATTGATGAATCCAATCTCTTTGATGATGATAAAATTGAAGGAAAACTTGATGACAAGGTCATTTAGTTGAATGACAATAAGGTCATCAAAGGAATGATAATTTTAAAGAGACTCTTTGATTTTGATAGATTAGCTAAGGCTTCCAAGGTTCCCAAAGTAAATGGAAAGGATTATAATTCAATTGATCTTGGATTTCAAGGGCAACCTTAACTGGTTAATATTGGTACAAATTTTACAAGTATTGAGTCCAAAAGAGCCAAATAAATGCTAACCAAATATAAATATATCATTGCATGGTCCTATGATGACCTAAAGATCTTTGATCCAAAGGCCATAACACATACCCTTAAAAGAAAACTGCAAACCTTTCAGACAAAAGCATAAGCCTATCAACCTGATCTTAGAACCACTAATATACAAAGAAGTCAAGAAGATTTTAGATGCCAAGATTGTGTTTCTCATTAGGTGTTCCACCTTGGTGGACTAATTTAATGCCTTTCAGGAAGAAAAATAGTGAAATGAGGTTGTTTAATGATTTTTAAAATCTTAATAGAGCATATGAGAAAGATAATTACCCCTACCTTCTCTTGACCAAGTAATACAAGTTGTTTCTAGTTCTACCATGATGTCTTTTCTTAATGAATTTTTAGGGTATAACCAAATGTTAGTGATTCAAGATGAAAAGATGAAGACTACTTTTACTACCAAGTGGGGCATGTTTTCCTACAAGATAATGCTTTTTAGATTGATAAATATAGGAACCACTTTTAAAAGGGCTATAGAGCAGGCTTTCTAAGGTCTTATAGGTAAATGACTTATTATATACATGGATGATCTGATTATGTTTTCAAAAAACATGGAGGATCATATTATTCACCTACAATAGGTATTTGAAAGATTCAAGAGATATGGGATTTCTCTCAACCCAAAGAAAAATATTTTTTATGTTACTAAGGGAAAACTATTAGGACATGCTATCAATAAGGATGGAATATCTATAGACCTTGATATAATAGATGTACTATATAATATATACCCACTTAATAGTAGGAAGGAATTTAAGTCATTATTTGGTAAAATAAACTTTATAAGAAATTTTATTTCTAGTTTTGTAGAAATTATGAAGCCATTGAATGATACACTGAAGAAAGAGGCTAAGATCACCTAGAATGAAGAAACAAAGTAGGCTTTCAAATAAATCAAATATTCAATTGGACAAGCCCGTATATTGATAAGTCCAAAATTCACTAATGATTTTTATCTTTACTCCTTTGTTTTATATCATACAATAGCTATAGTTCTAACTCAAAATATAGATGGATATGACTATCCAATAGATTTTATGAGCACTAACCTCAAAAATGTTGAGTTTAAATACTCTTTGATTGTAAAATAAGCATGTGCTTTGGTCAAGATAGGGAAAAAATTTAGACATTATATCCTTAGAAATAAAGTGCATGCCATTCTACTAGACCCTGCCACCAAGCCCATGTTAAGTCAAAATGAACTAGGAGAAAGGAGAGGTAAGTAGATGTTTGTGATCCAAGAATATGAAATTGAGATGAAGACCACCAAATTGGTAAGATACCAATGTTTAATTCAATTGATTTTCACTACTAACCAAAATTTAAGTGTTATGTAGATAGAGCAACAAAGTTTCAGACCTAATGATTGATATGATCACATTGTCCACTTACAAATCAATGGTTATTGTATTATAAGGTTAAGTAAAGAAAAAAGAAGAGATCTAAGGCTCAAGACAACTCAATTTATGATCAAGGATGGAATGTCATATAGGAATGAATTTAAAGGTATTTACTTGAGATGTGTTTCCAAGAGTAAAACAAATGAGATGATGAGCACCTTCCATGAAAAATTGGGAAGTGGGCATCCATTTGGAAGGACTATGACACAACAAATATTAAGGGCTAGTTATTACTAGCCTACAATCTTCAAGGATGATCACAAGCATGTGAGAGAGCTCCACTCATGCCAAGTCTTCAACACCAAAGAGCCTAAGGTAGCCATGCCACTAAGGCTAGTGATGCTTGATAAACCTTTTGCCTAATGGGGGCTAGATCTTGTGGGGGTCATTAACTCTAATTCTTATGATGGTCACAAGTACATTCTAACTACTATCAACTAATACACTAGATATACTAAAGTAGTGGAAAATAAATAGTGAAAATTGAAGAGGTGATCATATTTTTATGAAAAAACATATGCACTAGGTTTGAGACACTTGTATCTCTGGTCTATGATAATGGATTTGCTTTTGTATCCATAGATCTGACAGAATGGGCATATGATAAAAACATCATCTTCACATTCTCATCAAACCATTATCTTCAAGGTAATGGAGTATATGAATCAAAAAATAAGAAATTGACAAAGGATATAAGTCTATAACTGATAAACCTAGATCTTGGATAAGCTACTTAAGTATGCCCTTTGGGTAGATAAAACTAGATTTAAACAAGCTCTCAAAGCATCACCATTCTTGCTAGTTTATGGTCAGGAACCCATATTTATCATAACACTCAATCTTCCAACCTATAATTTTATGCAAGAATACATGGATGAGGATCAAGAATGTTCAAGTTCAATATTATTGTACATCATACAAATGGAAGATACAAGAGAAGAGGCTTTTGCAAATTTTAGCAGACACCAAACCATAGTCAAAAGGTGGTTTTATAAATGTTCAAAAATAAAGGTGTTCAAACAATGATACTTAGTTCTTTTTTGGGAAAAGGCATCTGAGCCTAAGGGTAAACATGGTAAGTTCAAAAACTTTATGTATAGGTCCCTACCAAATAGATGATATACTTGGAGGCAACACTTTCATACTGAAAGACTTAAAGGGAGTAGAGTTCACACTACCCACTAATGGGCAATACCTCAAGCATTAATTATCTACTATCCCACTTAGAATTTCATGGAAGGAATGTAACACTAGTTAGAGTTAGTATAGGTAGGCTAGATTAGTTTCTTTTATGTTCTTTCCTTCCTATCCCTTGTTTTCACATATACATATATAAATTTGTTTTCTCTATTATTTTATTTCTATTTATCTACTTTTCATTTAGTGTGTCTAATTTATTTGCTTTGTTCCTTACTTATAATAAGTCCTTTTGGACAGCCCTCAGTTCAAAATGCATTTATGTGCTCAAAAGGAACTCTATAGTTAAGAAATGTAGACATGTTTACTCAACATTGATTTATCATGAATTCTTGAAATATGAGCTTAATGTTATAGCTTAGAAAAACTAGTAAAGAATAATGAATAGGTTAGTTTTTCCTAGAGATTATAAAATTTGTTCTAATCTGAGTTTGGTTCTAAGAATGATTACACAAATAGAGTGAAAGACTAGATTATTAGGATACAATCATGCTTGCACTGAAAAAACATTAATTTCTTGAAACAAAGTTTATAACCAAGGATGATTGTCTGAAGATCAAAAAATTGACAAAATCCCTAAACCTAGCTAACTTGGTTCCTAACCTTTGGTAGAAATCCAAAATGATTTGAAAATTACAAAAATAAGAACCCTATTTCAAAATTCAAGAGTTTTCTAAGCAAAGGTGATTCTAGCAATCTCCACCAGGGCTATGAACACATGGCTAGTAGTGGAGTAAGGCCTTAAGTGGAGCCAAAGACATATCTATTAGGGCTATAGATGCCAGGATGGTAGTAGAGAAATACCCAAGCCTTCCTTGAGATAAAGCATGGTTCTTAATGAATATCCAAACATGTTGAAAGTTAGTGTTAATGATTAAAGCCATAAACCTAGAAGTTATTCTCTAAATCCTATGGTAATTAGTAAGTGGAATCAAAGCACACACATAACATGGTTATGTCTTAGTGTTTTATCCTAGTTATGCATTTATAAGATTTTTTATAACCATGAAGTGATCTTAATAATTGTGCTTGATCAAATGGAGTAAGTAACTTAATTATTAGTTTAAACCAGAGTCTCTAAATTCTAACATATTGCTATGTTCCCCTAGAAATCACCATTTATTGAGATCAACATACCCCCATGATTGAAAAATGGGGACCCTTGTGTCAAATAGTGTAAATTTGTACCTTAAATTTTATTTTTTTAATTATAATGTCATTAACATGTCTAAACTATATCTTTATCTAAAGATCATCTACACTTAATCTGGTTGGCATGTTTATTCATGATTCTGATCTTGTTTTGCCTAAGGTCACCAACACTTGATCTTTATGTTGTAGGTTACAACTCTAATGAAGTCCATTTGGAAAGAGAAATATCAAGTTTTTGTGATTTAATGATGATTTGATCATTTAATATCCTTTGGCCTATTGAAATCAAGTTGAACTCATGTTTGATCAGCTTAAAACCCTAATCCCAAATACCCTAGCTCATGTCCTCATTTTGAGTTCAAGTTTGATGGGAAATTTAGTTTATGTTTGGTGGGAACTTTTATTTAAATTTTCATGGGAAAAAATATCATGCCATAGACTTAGTTTAATTTTTATCCTAAGGCTTAGTTGTGTTTTTCAACATGACCAAACCTTAGGATAAAAATTTTATGCTTGGTCTCTTTTATGTCTTGTGACCCCTTTGTTCCATTTTATCCTAGCTTGGTCTAAGTAAATGCATAGTCTCTTTATTATAAGGCTTATCCTAAATACTTACCCTAAGGTTTATCATATTTATTAATATGATGAGAACCTTAGATTATACCTTTATTCTATGTTTTTTTATTTCATGGGGTCCCCTTTATTATGTTCCTAACTTAGATTAAGACCTTAGCCTAAAGATTTATTTGTATTTATTAATACAAATTAAAACCTTAGGCTAAGAGCATATATTATGTTTTTTAATTATTCATAAGGTTCCCATGTATTATGTGTAAAACTTATATTATGTCTTTTATCCTTAGTTCTTTATATATTCTCAAGCCTAACTTTCATGCCTGTTTATAGGATAAATTATCCAAGTTTGCTCACATGAGATTGATCAAATGGGGTGTGATGAATGTTGATAATTTGAAGTCCTAAGGTGGTAACAAGTGACATGAGTTCATTAATAAGATATTGAGTAGCCAATAGTGGTGCATCCCTTAAAACATGATCTAATAGAGTACATTTTCCTATATAGAGTGATCCAATGGTGTGAGGTAGACATGGAATTTTCAATGAAGCTAGAAGATAATGTAGAGATGACACTGGTGAAAATGTGCTAACCCAACATTGATTCATACAAATATATCAGATGATGCAAGATCAATTAGGAATTTTAAAAGGTAGTGATCATATTTTTGAACAATGATGAGAAAGATGCCATAGAGGTGTCATGGTGATGCCATACAATCAAAACATGATAAATTCAAGGATTTAGTGGACTTGTGGGAGACATATGTATAAATAAGCAAGCCTGAATGCAAATTTAGAGCATGAAACTTCTGATTTAATCTCACAGATGCCATTAGAGGACTTTTAAAACATTAAAGAGTGACCTAGAAAAACATGAGAACCCAAATTAGACCCTATGAGCATTGTAATTAAGACAAGGGAAAATAAATTTTTTCATGTGCAAAGATAACTCAATCTAGAGTCCACTAGTGAGCAATTTGATATGGAAGCCTAGAAAAATGTTTTTTAAGGAAAATGTCATAGATCTAGCCCAAGCACAAGTAAAGAAGTTATAGGTAGACCATAAGATCTAAACAAGATGTAGCAAATGAGCATGAAATTTTAGCTATAAGCCATGTCAACTAGTGGAAAGATTCAAATAACAAGGTAAAGGGCTTGATCAATGTCCTCATAGATGATCAAATCCATGGTTTAAAAAAAGTAAGCATAGTTCACCTAAACATGACTATGGATATATTAGGAGATAAGATAAATGATGTAAGCAAATAGTCCTAAGAAATGAGATCCCTCTCTAGTGACCTTAAGCAACTTGAAGATAGGACAATGTATGTATTGGATAACTTAGTTAGAGACCTTACTATATTTAGTCTGGTTGGTCTAATTACAGATGATGAGTTCAAGCAAGGAGCTTCTCAGTTTATGAAAAGGGTAGGGCACCAAAGCATAGGCAAAATTGGTATTGACCATGATATGATCATAGATATGATTTTGACTATAATGAAGAATATTGGTGAAGCTAAAAACATCAAAATGGCATCAATCAAGGGTAGATAAGGACCACAAGAGCTTAGCAATATAAATAAAGATATCTTCATAAAACTAATTATCAGCCTTGAGCTAATTTAGGAGTAACATTACAGAATGAAGAACCTACTAGAGAAATAAAATTGTAATAAGGGGTTCTCAAAATTAGATGAATTGATTTAGGAATAGTATTTTATAGCTTAACATTGCATATTTTTGAAAATAGAATATTAATTTTTAAAGGCATGTGAATTTTTTAAAACACATTACCTATAGATCCATCCATTGGGAAAAGTCTAGTGTATTCTAGAACATTTATGGAAAGGACAACTATCCCAACACTTGTACTTTTGTAATTGGATAGGACTAACCAACATGTTTCCTTACATCCTATAAAAGGATAATTGATAATTATTAAAGGGAAAGGATTTCTTAGAGCCAAAATCCAATTGTAACTTTTGAGCAATTAATATAAGCAAGGAATTTTTCAAAGTTTGTCCAAATTAGCTTATGTCTTTTGTTATTATGGTTTCTCTCTCACTTGTTGGTTTTAATTTCCAGATTTGAATGGTTTTTGTGAGTCCCTATTGTGTACATTTGAATTAATAGCTATTAAATTGTGCCAGTGATAGGTTAATTGAAATACCTTAGGTTCATTTCATTTTCTTACTCTTCTTGCATTTGGGATAATGTTGTTTATTTTTAGAGGTAAATATTTAAAGTGAACTTGGTTCTTATTTGCATTATTTCATACCATCCTTAGATGTTTACTTGATTTATAATAGTATTTTATCTTATGCCACTTCATGGCATACATTGGTTAAGTGTATGCCTAGAGGTTATTTAAACTTTTTCATAGTATTTAGAATGAAGATAAGCAACATCTCTTCTCTGCCCTACCTTTCCTTTTGATTTTTTTTAAACTAGATCACTCTAACTTAAATTTCATTGTAAATATCCATCTTATATTATTTTTTTTATCATAATTCATAATCTTTAACAAATCATACTTAATATTCTATATAGACTAACTATTAGGTCACAGTGGCTCCCAACCATCAAACATTATAAATATTGTGAAGCAGTCCACTTGCTTTGCCTCTATTCCATCAATAGATAACATGATTATCAAAACCTAAAAATCATGCACTGAATTCCAAAAATTCTAAAATGAGAAGTGTTCTTAAACACTTTGGGAACCTATGATACATATTCAGGCATCAATATAATTATGGTTACGAGATTAATTAGGATAAATAGTGGGATTATTGGAATAGTTAAGGTGAGTAGATTTATGTGCATACACATGGTAGTGTACCAAAGCACATACTCACTTATTGGTTCATTAGGTCCTTTATTAATCTTTAAAATTTGAGTGTAGGATAATTTCTCACTAATATTGACAAAAAATTATGTTAAAAACTATTAAAAAAATATTAAGTGCATGAAACAATTGGAATGGAGGGAATAAAACCATCACAAAGCATAGTCCATAATACTCCATGGAAATAAGTTAATAACTTGTCATGGGAGGCATAATCCAAACATGTTGTGTGAAATGTTATTAGGTGTTACTCTAGATCAAATTTAACATCATATAACATAAACTTAGGAGCCAAAAAAACCTATAAGTGAAGGATAAGATGAAATATATGGGGATAATGTATTATGAATAAATACTTGATAATAATTTGAATTAATTTTTCTAGAAGAATATTGCTCTAGCTATAACATTTTAGCCTACAAATCTATAATAGTTTTTATGAGGGATTGTGAAGTTGGCATGGACTATGTTATCATAAGAGTAGTGATTGTAGGAGGTACATAATTTTTCTATGTAAGGATAAGCACTAAAAATGGGTAATTTTAGTGGATATTTATATCCATTTGGCTATAAGTAAATTTTGGTCATATCTAAATTGGATAATTGTGTGAAAATATACATTGGTAATTATCCAAAAAAAAATCTTACATTTTTTCTTGTAATTACCCTAAAAGATATATAAAGATATGTTTTAACCCATTTTGGGATTAAAAATTTCCATAATTACTACATGTATGGGTCTCATTTCCCCTAAAATTATATAAGACATGTATTATTTATTTTGGATCACCGGTTATAGTTTTGTTTTTGTATGTGTGAAATAATTTTCAATTATTTTTCCTTGACATATTTCTCCTTGGACATTTTGGGTTGAAAATTCCAAATTTATTATGAATAAAAATTATGTTAGGGTTTGATTGTATAACCTTTGAGTTTTGAGTGTAAAAATATCCATTATAGGATGGTTTTATGCTTTGTGATGGAATTTTTACCCTCAAACCTCAAATAGATATTTTTACACTCGAACCTTAATGCTACAATTTGAGTATGGTTTATATAATGACATGAATATATGAATGAAATTATGGATTTTTTATATTTATAAATTTTATTATGTTAAAATTAGTTTACATGGATGATATGTTTTAACTTTGTTTTTTAATGTAATATGATGATGATGTGTGTGTGTGTGTGTATTCATGATTTATTTTCTTAATAGGGATATTTAATGTTTTTTACTGCTCCATAGGTGAGTGTTTGAGTCTTCAAGTATAATTAATTATCTCATGTAATATATGTATAGAGTTCATCTATTATTTGTGCTTGACATATCTTAGATTGGGATGAATTAGGTAAAAAAATCACAACAATTAGGTTTCATTGTCAAAAGCCTATTCAAAGATATCATGGAGATTAAATTTGAAAATGGTAGGATGTATATCTCTAAACCATGTGGATGCTTGGTTTGAAGATAATTATTTAGAGTTTGTGAAAAATGTTGTTGGAAGTAAAGGGTTGAAGCCTAAGAAGTAGTTGTAAATTCATATTTTATGAGTTCTTTTTTGAGTTTTCAGAGCACATCATGAATGGTTAGTTTCATATGTCATTGGAAGGAGTTGAAAGTTTATAATTAAGTATGCTTGGACTGAAGAATGATTCAATAAATTGAAGGATTTAGATGAGGATACACATCTGTAATGAAATTACTTAGATAGATAAATAAATTTACAATAATGGATATAAATATAAATATCAAGATTAAATTAATAACAAGAGATTGTAATAATAAGAGAATAATAGAGAATATCCATGCTAAATGTTGATAACAAAGCATAATACTCTAGATATAATATTAAACCACTTTAATTTGGAAACCTCCAAAACCATGTAATAATAACAAGTATCCTTATGTTATCACCAAGTTTAAATATAATGAAAGAATAGATGAGGTATTCACTGTAAATAATCCCAGATGGATGTGAGAGCTGACCTAGGGAGAATTTGTTAGAATATATGAGAGGTAGAGAGGGAATATGATGGGTTTGCATAAGGTGAAAAAAACACATTTTTATGGTTATGTGTACATGGAAGGTTCCTTGTTTTAAAATTATACATGGTAAGATGATGATTGTATATTATAAAAATATAAATTAACATTTCTTGATTAAAAATGTACTTATGACCACTCCTTATGCACACTTAGCTCATACCTGATTCCATAGTCATTGACCACCATTAATTCACTTAAACGTGAATGACCTATTCCTCTAAGTAAATAAAGATCATAAAATGTCCCTATTTCTCATTATAAATAACTCAAGCTTACCCTCTAACTGATCTTATATTCCATCTTAGTTTTATTTTTCCTTTAGACAAGGCCACTCCTTTAGGACTATCTTTCCTAGTGAAAGTATTTGATTCCATTAGACATGCCCTCCCATAAAATAATGACAAGTTTCTCAAATTCAAACTCATGTAATAGGTCAACCACACATTTCAAAATCCCATTTAAAGGAATTCCAAAATTATCACTATAAATCAACATTTTCAAGACATTTTTTCACTAGATGCTCATATCAAGGAAAAAAAACTATAATATTTAGTTACACATTGAGGGGAAAGCATATATTATTCCCAATTTTGAGTCTTCAAAACCATAGTATCCTTAATCTAATTCTGAATACACCTCCAAGATCACATGTCATTGTTGAAGAACTTAATCACACTAGGATTGCACTAGAATGTAACATAACACCCATCTTTTACATACACCTTAATAGCATGGGAAAACTACATAGAGTTTGATCCATTTTTAAAGTATTGGTATATAGGCATCATTTAACACAATTTTTAAGATCAAACACAACTTTAACCACTACCCCATTTTTATCCTTTATTCCATTTTATCCTTGTGACCTATTAAACTAGGGTTCTAAGTGAATAATAAGGCACACAATAGTTTCCCTAGAAAATTGCATAGATCTGATCACACCCACAAAACCAATAGGTGTAGGTAAACATGTATAAACTTTCATAGAGAGCTAAAACCCTACTAGACACTAACATGCCTAAAGGCACTAGTGTAGACTACCCTTATATGAATATCATAACATTGTCCTGATTTTAAGATAACCCTTATTCCTAATTCAGAACATCATCATATAGTTAGTTTTAGAATTATATTTATAGTATTTCACGCTTTATTTCTAGCCAAGTTATTCTTTAAAACTTCCATTTTTAGTATATTTATATATTTATCAAGTTCTAAACCAGTTTGTGTGATTTATTACATATGTAATACATTTTGATTTTACTCAATAGTTTATCTAATTAGAATTACAACTCTTTTAATCCCCAAATTTGATAAAACATATCAGTGAATACATACTTTTATTTGTGCATTGGCAAACCCTAGGTTTCCCTTAGGGCTCCAAACTTATTTATATATTTCAAAAAAAAATTCATAGGGTTTCGAATCAAATCTTTGATTTCCTCTTATCATTCGTGCAAATTAGAATTTTTATTCTTTACCCTAGGGATTTAACCTCATTTTTTCTGTTAAGGTTTTCCTTTCCTAATCTTGTGGCTTATCTTTTCTTGTCCAAATAATATAGGATACATAAGGTTTTTTTTTTTTATAAAAATATCAGAGCTTTTTCTATTCATATTGATAAAATCAAAACCTTTTTTTCACCAAAAGATTATACATATTTTTTTAAAGTTGAAATTTACTATTCTTAGTAAATTTTGCCTAGAGGATGAATGATGTACCTATTTAAATTTAATTTATGAATATAATTTATACTAATTTTAATAAAAAACATATTAAAAATTTCAAAAACACCTAACTAATCTATTTTAGTAGTCAATTTTGTATTGTGCACATCGTATAATGGCTATATGGATTACTCTTGGTGTATAATTTTTTCAAGTAATAATTTTTCTAATTTCATGGTGTCATATATAAATATTTAATATATTTCATAATTATGTAATAAATTAGATAGAATTTATATAAAATAAAATCAAGGTAACACTTAATCACAATACACCTTCTATGTCTAAGATCATTTATACCAACCCTCCTCAAGACGGTGATAACTACTATCCCTCTAACCAAGTCCATGCTATCAGTATCTAAAGAGGTAAGGTATCCCACCTTATATTGAAAAATTAAGTAAAAAACATGTTCTTCCTCACCCCCATCCACCTCCCATATCTCCTCTTGATTTTTATTTGTGTTCATATCCTATCATACCTGGAGTTTGTGTTTGTGAATCCCTTCAAGATCAAATAGTCACTATGGGAAGGATAATAGAAGAGTTACAAAATAAAAATTAGTATTTTAGTTCAAATATCAAATCATTGGAAAATCTACTCACACATACAAATATTTAATAATATGTCAATGTTAATCACGTATTTGTATCTTCATCTAGAAATTTTATGCCTAATAATAATTCATATCAAGACTAGAAGCTAAAACAAAATACATATACAACTAATACTTCAAAAAGTATACAAAATGATAATATGGGTTCAAGTGAGATTATAAGATAAATTATTCATAACAGGATGATCAAAATACATCATATACATCATTTAATAAGATAAAAATACCATTGTGTATATTATAGAATGCATGGGAATCATACCAATAGGTGTTTAGATTTGAAGAGAAAAATAAAAAGTATCATTAATAGTGGTGATCAAATATTAGATATATAAATCAAGAAACTCACTCACACTATGATTTCATCTCATAAAGCATAAGTGTAAAAATTAAAAAAAGAGTATGGATACTAAAGGATAAATTAGTGCAATAAAAAATTCAAAATGTAAAACTAGAGAAATAAAAATTACACAAGGCATGTATCACAAATTAAAATTAGATTAGAAAGAGAAATTACAAATGGAATTTATTGCAAAGTAAATATGACAAAAATATTAAGAACATAAGTTGGAAAAATAAGTTCAACCTAAGAAAAGAATTATCTTTAATCAAGTATTTTCAACAAAATAAGTTTAAAAAACATTTGACACATACAAAATCTAATGTTACAAGTATGGTTCCCAAGGAGGAAGTTAAAAGTATTTCCTAATATTAAGAACCTTTTACTATCACTAATCACATACATGGCAATCAATTTAATGATGTAAGGGTTATAGACTATTAGGAAATGAATTTTTGTTCTGTCATTTATTGTATCTCTTGGATATAAGATTCAACACTTTGATCAAACTAATACATCTACAACATGTGTGGGATCAATTAAGTTAGATTTTTTATTTTCTTCAAAAGAGTTTTATCTTAATTTTCATGTTATTTCTAATCCAAGTGCATATAATGTTTTTCTTGGAGAATCATGGTTAAACTCAATGGTAGAAATGATTGATAAACACAAAGTTTGCATTATATTTAAACATAAAGGAAAAATCACTTCTATTTCAAAAGAGGGAACATATTTAGAGCAAAAAAAACATAACTTATACTAATATTAAATAAATACAACTCATGTAATATTAGTAAAATCACATGACATGGTACATATACTGAAAAATAGAAATAAAAAAGGTTGGTACCATAGTATGGGGAAATTAGATATTTATACATAATTACAAAATATTATTATAATAAAATATTATAATCTCATTTAAAACCTAATAAGTTATTGCTATCCTATGGTAATGATTACGCCAATGATTTTGGCCTTGATGGTGCAACAGATTGGTATGATCCCAATCATATATAACCTACATAGTGGCATGACACTTTCCCTTCATGAGAGGTCACCATTCCCATTCTTGATACGATTCATATTGATTATGATGATCTTGAGGGATTAATTGGTTAGTATATTCATTTTTCAATTTCATATACTAAAAAAATTACAAAAGATTAGAATATTCAAAAATTTCTAAAAACTAGGACCTATGCATGTTATGTATAGTTTATTTACATAAGTTACTTTATGTTCAATATATGTGTAGAACAAGAAATAAATAAGGTTAATAAAATATTAGTGAATGAAATCAAATGAAATCAATAAATAATACTCTATGATTTCTCCCTAAAGTGAGATAGAATTAATAGACAAAGAAATTGACAAGAGAAGACAAACAAGACATTTACCTTCCTTGAAAACCCTACCTAACAATTGGTTTAAAAATTATTGTGCTAAATTTATGGAGTAGGAATTTTTATCAATGAATTTTTTCATTCCAATTCCAACTCCCATTGTCCACCAATGTCTTTGATCAATTAGGATGAAAAAATGGTGAAGCTTTTAGCATGATTTGGGTGTTATATCTTTGCAAAATGAAGCTTGATAATTATCCACAGAGGCTCTTGTATTTATAGTTTTCTTGAAATGATATCGATCATCCATCTCAAGATCAAGATGTGTGTCCAAGATTTTTTAAACCATGGAGACCAAATGCAATTAATGTTTTAATTAATATTCTAGAATAACAGAGTAATTAATAGGCATGCCTTTCACAAATCATATTTTTATTACATTTAAGTTGATATTTTGCATTTTTTTATTGTGACTAATGATGTCACCTTTTTAGATATTTGTTAAATTTTAATTTTCCAAAATTAGATATTAGCTAATTTGTTTTGTATTTTTCACTTAAGCATTTAATTAGATTTGACTAGCTAAGTGATTATGATTAAGCTTTTTATAATTCTTAGAATTTGATTAGTTGCCTTGCAGTACAGGTCAAAAATGCCAATTTTCTAGGTCACAATTTGACTAGAGATGAATTAGAAGAATATAATTATTTCATATAGGATAATTCCCCCATTAGGTATATATTGATGCATTTCACCAATTTCACGTGATGTCTTTGGATGAATTAGAGCATTTTAGTGGTTTTGGTCCAATTTGAACATTATTATGGGAAATCATTCAGACTTGTAATTTTGACATGACATTGGTGAGAATTGTGTGTCTAAATTTTTCCCATGTTTGAGAAGGCATTGAGAGACACTATGAATAGTAAAATATTCTCAAAGAGTGAAAAATTATTAAGAACAAATTGAAAATTTTGGTTGACGAAATAATCAGTGACCCATGATGCCCCCTCAAAAGGAGAGGTGGGGATGAAATACATGCATGGGGTCTCATAAAATATACATCAGAAGAATGAAATTAACCCATATTTTAGATTAATGAAATGAGATAATGTTATTACTCACCGATTTCCAATGGTTATGGAATATAGAAATAAATTGGCCTAAAAAAGGGTGGTCCTAGTTGATTTATAATAATGTGCCATAGTAGGGCAGGTTTGATTAGTTGTTTAAGGGATTTGCCCCAGTAAGGTATATTTGATTGGTGATTGGTATAAAAGGTTTTCCATAGTATGGAAAATATTTATTCTAAGAAATGATGATTAGGTACGTGATTACTTGGTTGGGGGATAGTAGACAAAGAAAGCTCTTATTGTAGCATTTGATGCAAGAGCAACACAAGGAAGTATAGGGGTTAGTGTTTTTGAATTTTTATTATTAATATTTTTATTCTTGAGTGAGATGAAGGGTCTTATATTATTACATAGGGTTTTTTTGTGTGGATGAATTCCATTTGGAGTGGTGTGTTTTATCCCTTAGACACTTTCTTGGCAAAAGGGAAGAGTTAAAAATTCAAATTTGTAATAAAGTCTTTGAGTGGGTTTTAAAGGTCTAGTGTGAATTTTTAATGTGGATACATGCTTATAAGGCCATAGGAGAATGATATATGTTTTTTCAACAAGGGATTCATGATACTCAAGGCAAATTTATAAAAACAAAGAACATGGGAAGTATGTAACTTCCACTCTACATGGAGTGGACTTATGAGGAAGTTATTCATGTAAATAAAGAATTATGGGGAGGTAATACACATGTATAAGAGAGAGTGATTAAATAATATTAGGTATGAGGTTCATATGATAGCATTAATATTTCAATAAATAACAATATGTGATTAATATTTGAAGAAGGATTACTTGTCCTACATAATTCTATATATGACTGTATATAGAAAAAGAAATGAAGGAATAAAGAATGTTTTAAGAAGAGTATTTTGAGTTCAAATTATTTATATATGTGTGTTACATCTTACATTATTATTCATAACCTATTTTAATTTTTATAATACACTTAAATTATAATATTTACCTCGAACCTCCACTCCAAGGAACATAGTCATATAGGGATTAATAAAATTATATATAACTACATGCCCATGACTCTTGTTGATGGTTAAAGCATAAAAACTATTATATAAGGGGTAATGTGATTTGTAATACCTTTTATAGGTATAAATAAGGTTAACATAAGTATTTATTGAAAGAAACACTGATCTTACTACATGTCTTATAAATTTTGTATATGACAGTTTCATGAAGATGACACAACGGATACAAGAATGTAGTGAGGAAGGATTATCGATATGTGTTCAATATAAATTTTTGTTTTTTTTAAATAAAAAATGAATTATTTTCATTAGGATATATTTCAGGACACAAATACAAGCCTGGTAAACCTTATTTGACATAATCAACTATATAAATAACTATACTTTTGTAATTTGCATGTTGAAGAATTTTGTGGATTGTTCATGTACAAATAACTATTAGAAGAGGTGAATAAAGGTATCAAATACATAATTAAAGTTTTTAAAGTGTTGTAAGTTGTATAAAATTTTAAGTATACTATTTATAAGGCTTATAGGTTGTCTTAGGCCTGTGTAACCTTGAGTTAGGGTTTGTAACTTACAACTTGAAAAACTCTTATTTTCACCATCCAAAATTAGGGAAAATTTGTAATAAATTTTTATTTAATGTTATATAAAATATTATTGGGGTTTTGAGACTATTATAGGACCATATTATATGGTAACCTTGCTATAGGAAGGCATTATACCTTAAGAGACCTAATAGATAGGGAGGAGTGGGAAAAAAGTTAACTTCCATTAAGATTTGTGATCTAAAACTTTTTGTGAAGTATAATAAATATAAAAGTTATGTGAAAAAATGATTAATCTATGTATAAATTTTGTGTATTGTTCAAATTTTAGAGATTTAAATAAAAATAGGGCTACTAGAGGCTAAAGAAGGAAGGAGTGGATTGGTTGAGAGTTAAATATTAGAGATTGAGGTTTAGTTGGATTTCAAAGTGGGGATAAATATTAATAGGCAAATGGTCCTAAGAACCTAGAGTGGATAAAAAAAAACAATAACCATGCATTATAATTTTGGTTCTATGAGCCTATATTAGAAGGAGAAAGTTATAAACCAAAGAGAAGAGAGAGGTCTTGAAAAATTTTCATGAGAGAATGGTGATGACTTGAAGGGTGATTAAATGTCAAGAACATAATAAATGAAACTATGCATGCAAGAAGGATTAAATCCTATTGAAAATAAAGGTTTTCAAGATTCAAATATGTGATGGAGAAGTAGAGGACCTATTAGAGACAAGCAAAGAAAAGACTAGAGAAGAGATTATGTAAGATTTTAGAGCCAAGTAATTGTATGAAGTAAATGATTTTCTTCATTTACATTAAGAGATTGGATTCTCTTTGAATTAGCATTGCTGATTAAACTTAAAACATCTAGATTTTTGGTATATTACTAAAAATGGTAAAAAACCATGATATAAATGACCATGATAACCATCTTGTAACATCCATAAATATCAAACCTTGATCTGCTAGAAAAATGACAACATCAAAATAATGATAAAAACCATGATGGGAATGTTAGCATATTCCAATGGATAGACTCAAGTACAAATACATAACATGAAGTACCATGATGATGCATGTATCAACACTATGTACTGAGTTGAGGTGACAATATAAAAATGAAACAAACAAAATTCATTGAAACAAGTAAACACAAACTAAAAGAAAAAATTATAAAATGTCTAGTTACTTGAAGAAATACACTAAGAATAATGGAAATTCCCCAAACGTTATTTGGGAGACCCATGATACCTCCAGCAGGGGAGAATGGAAAATTTGTATTTGACAAATGAGTCCACAAAAAAAAAAACACGTGTTTTAATAAAACAAGATGAAAAATTTAAAAAGAATTATAAACGAGGCAAAAATGGACCTCATGGGAAAAACAAAGAGCATAAATAGACCCAAGGGAAAAAATTAAATATTTTGACTGTAGATTCACCTCTAGGGGTGAAAAAAATCATTTTTACCCTTCACTATTACAAGTTAGAGCTCTATATTTTGTGCATGAGAAAGATGAAGAAAATGATGAATATCCTTAATAGAGACACCTTGGGGAGTGCATTTAAGAGTACCAATGACCACCAAGGAGTGGATCATTAGTAAGTACCTTTTTTATTTATCTAAATATTAATTGATTGCATTTATTAGGCACTAAAAGTAGGTAAAAATGCATTTTATCCATTCCCAAAAAGAGAAAAATGGTCAAATCACCAATTCAAATGAAAAAAACACCACAGAAATGATAATATTGCACGTAAATCAATGAGATCATCAAATTATATGAAAAACACCAAAATGGTAACATCACATAGTTTGTTGAAAATCATATAAATAATGACATAGATAAAATAACAATGAAAACATGAGTCAAATGGTGGTATCACCCATCAAACAGTGAATTGCCTAACAAACACATAGGGCACAAAAATGGCAAATTCACTAGAAATAATGAGGGCATCTTATCAAATGATGGAATAAACATGTAGAATAACAAATTTATGGACCAAATAATTAAAATGATGAGATAGCCCTATATATTGGCTAGGATGATTTTTAGAATGATGAAATCATTGAGGAAAACTACAAGGTTATTAAAAATGGTAAATAGTCTAGGAGAAGGGGGAAACTAGGAGAGAAGAATAGAATTATAAGTCTAAAACTAGAATAGAATGGTAAATTAATCAACTAAAAGAAAAATAGACAAGTGACTAACTTGATTTTGTTTGGTGTGTGATACGCATGAGTGAGTAAGACTCATGACGGTGCATGAATTACAATCATGAGTAATACACTGGCATGGGATCATGATGGATGAGATAATGGGGCTCTTAAAGGTAGTGGATTTATGAAATATAGCCTAACTACCATTTATTTGAATGGACCATGTTTATTTTTTAGTGCTATATGATCGTTGGCATTTAGAGACTTTTACATTTCACCTACCTACTGGAGAGGCCACTGTGACCTTAGAGAATGTACATAAGAAGTTTTGAGAGCCTATTCAAGGTCAGTGGAGCTATTTTATGTCAAAAGGTTGGATAGTAGTATTGTAAGATCTTATTAGTGTGATGGATCTTGTAATTATAGTGGGGTCTATTGACATTGACATTGACATTTTAGAGGACCTACTTGGCACCTAATGATTGTTCTAAGAGTGATATAACCTCCACCATAGGGTTTAATGCCCTAGGAGGTATTGATCTTGATGGATCTTATCAGTGGCTTCCTACTACTTGATAAGAGTAGATGATTATTTCATATTTGGATTATAGGAATGGTTAGAGATATGTTAGATTTCACTATCCAATTTACATGGGGTATAGTGATATTGACACAACTTTATTGTGAATTACTTATGATCACATATTAGAGGGGTCATAGTATTAAACACATCACCATAATTTAGGTCTAGGCTTGTGACCACATCATTATAGAGTGAATAGTTGGTCAACGGTTATAGAGGGGACCTAAAGATCTTATGATTTATGGTTGGGTCCAGACAGAAGTGGGACTATGAGGCCACTTATGAGACTTGTACTTTTATAGGTGAGACATCAATGATATGTTAGATGGTGAATTTATCTCATGGTTGTATATGGTGATATATTTGGATGGAGAGAGGATGACTCCATGTTTCAGTATATGTTGACTCCTTACTACATCATATGTTAGCATGACTTTATTATTGAGAAGTATAGGAAAAATTACATATAATGGTATTTTATATTCTAGTAGGGTGTTCTAGAGGGATGACACTTTTTTTTCACATTCCACATAAAATATTAGAGAGTGGGGACTACTAATACTTAGATCCTAGGTGATCACAAATTTGGTTATGGTACATCCCATAGTGTGGGTTTATGTAGGTGGGGTTTTGGGTGTTGATGTGAAAAATGAATATAAATCATGGTGGGTAGGCTTTTGACCCATCTAATTGACTAGACCTTAGACCCATTATCCAAAGTATCATAGGAGAGCATGATAGAGGAGGGATGTAGGTCAGGCATATGCATATGAATAAACATAGGGATATCTTCTTGTACAATAGGTGATACCATAAGATATCCCCTACATGTTCTTTAGGTTCTAGTGTAGGAACTAACACATTAAGTTTTTTAGATCCCTATACAACATATAGTACAAAAACTTTTATAGCTCTCATTTGGATAGGGTGGTGATGGAGATGGAGATAAAGATGGCAATGAAAATGGGTGTTAGGACCTTTGATAGATATAAAGATGGCTAAGGTAGTAGATGGTGCCTCAGGATAGGATAAAAATATAGGAGAGGTGGGGACCTTTAGTAAAAATGATGGTATAGGTATAAGGGAGTTTGGGACATCTAGAATAGGGATAGGGGAATCTTGGACCTATGACATAAGTAGATCTATATAAGATTAAACACTTATTGATAGGCTATAATGTGAGATCATAACATGTTTGTCAGATATTGTAGGAATAAATTAAGATGTAGATAGGCTATGAGTTGAGTTATCTATATCCAAGGGAGAGACTACCAAGTTATTAGGCATCATTATAGCCTAGGATTTAGATATTTACCCAATTGATAGGTGTTTAGGCTCATTTGATGGGAGTTCAGGCATAATTGATAGTGAAAGATAAAAATATATTGGGAGTTATGGGTGAGTGGATAGAGATAATGTAGATTGAGACAAGGCCATTAGTGATGTTTAAAGGATCTATGGAGAGTTGGATGAGGCTTGGCAAGTGGTATCTAGTCAAGGGATTTCTAGGGCACTATTTGACAAATCATGACCAATGATGATGCTTTACACATGAAGGATGATGCCCTATATGTGAAGGATGAGATTGATTATTATCAAAATTTATATAAGGTAGTGGTGCCAATAGAGGATAGGTTACCAACCTACATAGAGTATTCATAGAGCTAACAAACTATCTAGAGATCTAGATCTCAACACATTATAACATCAGAGTGATCTATAGCATAGTCAACTCCACATTGGGTAGTGATGGGTCCACCACCACCATCATCATCACTAGGTATACGATAGAGCTTAAATCAGAGTCCCCCTAGAGATAGACTAAGATAGATTTGATATTGTATCTTTTAGTTTCACATTTTTGTTATGTATATGTATATATTCTCTTGATGTATAAAAATTTATATATATATATATATATATATATATATATATATATATATATATATATATATATATATATATATATATTTGTTTGTGTGTATATGAAATTCATTTTGGCTTATGGATTATTGTATATAGAATTTGAATACTCTTTTATGATGATCAATTTTTCTACCACTATGATGTTAGATGTATATATGTTGATCAGAACAAATATATTGATGTATATTTATTTGTCATGATTCTATTATCTTCTGTATTGCTAGTTCATTTTACACTTGCATTTATCTCATAGATATACATGTAGTATGACTTGATGGTATATGTCTACATTAGGAGATGCACATCTTTAGGTAAAATATAAATATACATGTGGTGTTTATGGGATGTCATTGTGATCATGTATTGGATAGGTGGATAGTGCTTTAAGAAATATATTATAACCTAACATTGCTATGTATGATCTTGAGCATTTAGTTTTTAATTTCAAAAATGGAATGATGCATCATAAGTATGTATAACTTATAAAAACATTTTTATGTCAATTTACAAATAGACCAATTCAAATACAAATATTTACAACTTAAGATAATGTTAAAATATCAAAACCTAATTTAAAAACACATGTAAACATAAAAACGTGCAAAACAACAACAAAAAAGCTAAAATATAAGATGCAAACAACCTTAAATACAAGATATGAAATATCAATAATTAAGTATAAAAATAATGTATCACACAACAAAAAATAAAAATAATTCAAACACAAAATGTAACCAACTTAAAATCAAGATGTCAATCATCAAGACTTAAATGGAAACAAAATGTGATATAATGCAAGCAAATAAACAAATAATATGAATAAAAAAACACACAATAAAAGAGAAAACTAATGAATTTATCAACAATTTGTATAGAGTGTAAAGAATAAAGTGTTACATTTTAGATATTGTACCCCTAGGCTAAGGGGATAATGAATCAGTTGTATAAATAGGGGGAATAGAAGAAAAGGAAAGGGGCCACTGAGCTGAATCCAAATGCCCTAATGTAAGTGGATGTTACTTACATAGTCCTATGGACTTCAAGACAAATGTAGTTCTCCCAAGGATATGGGATAGAATAAAAGTGATGATAAGTAGTTATATGATGTTAGAAATGAAGTAGGAATGGCTTACTAAAAAAAAAGTGAAATAATTTAGGGAATGGAAATAAAAAGTGGAGTGTACCAATTTAAAATGCACAATGCTCATTAGTATGTCTCAAAAAATAGTTAGAGCATAAGGGAATGGAAATTGAAAATGATATTTAAAATTGAATAAGTATGAGTTTGGTCGAGTTGATCCAAGATTCCTCATGTATCCAATTGGGCATTACCTACATAATCTGTGTGGACCTCATGTCGATGTAGTTTTCCCATAAATGGGAGGATAATGGTATGGTAACTGTAGTGTGGATCTAAAATGAATTAGGCTTGATAAAAGGTTTCATCCCAAAATAATTTTTGGGATTTATATCTTGTGTGGAAATTATAAGCCAATTTTCATGATTTTATGATTGTTAGGGGTTTTCCTAAGTCTTTTTAATGTTTTTGGGTTTTTTGAAATAAGGAAAGGAAGGTAATATGTTCAAATGTAAAATGAAACATCTAGTAAAGTACACTCACCCTTAAATAGAGGCTCAAGTAACAACAAAACTAGTTAAAATGGTAATTACCACAAACCAAAAATAGAACCTGAGGCACTGGGGGATACCATGCAATAACAATATTAGAATAGAAGTGACACATAATGGGGGAAATTTATAAAGAATATTAATTATATGAAGTTTGAAAGGAACCATCAGGTAATTAACACCCTTATTTGTGTACACTAAAACACTTTGAAGTACCTTTAAAATAATAGTCATTGAATTTTCCTGTAACACCTATTCATAATCAAGATCATGATTAGTAATAGGAATGGTATGGGGAATGAACAACAATGATCATGGGAATGGTATGATAAAAGAATGAAGGAAAAAAAGGTGCCCCCAAGTGAGGGTTCCTATAGACAATGGTTTATTTTCAATTAAACATAATATAGTTTCATATACGTTATGTTCATTGGTTGTTTGAGCTCTTGCCCATATGGTCTATCTAGTATATATACCTAGAACTATAATGTACAATAACAATAAATGGCCCAATCTAATTAGATTCAAACTTTCCCTTCTTCTTGAATTTTACATTGGTATTCTTTTGATTCTCTTTTATCACCAAATCATCAAATTTGAATTCTCTATGGAGAATATGTTGGTTGTAGCTATGATAGTCACCTTTGATAAGCTCAAAAATGGTCCAATATTGCTTGTTTTTTCTCATCTAAGAGCTCCATATATTTAAATCTATCCACTCTATATTCTTCATCATTGATGATATTCTGTAGAGAAATGTGTATAGAGGGTAACTCAATCTTGATAGGGATAATGGCCTCAGAGCCAAAAACTAAGGAATAGGGGTAACACATGTAGGTGTGTAGGTACTAGTATGGTAATCCCATAAGGCTAAGAATAATTGTAGATGCTTATCATGACCAAAATCATTGACAATATTATTTAAAATTTTAATAATGGTCTTGTTTGACACCTCATCTTGGTCATTACCTTGAGGGTAAACAGTCATAGACTTATTAAGTTTGATTTAAATTTTGGAATAGAGGGTCTTGACATATTTGTTTTTGAATGGACCAACATTATAAATGACAATGGTGGAGGGAATGCCATAGAAGCATATGATATGGTAATTAATAAACTTGGAAATATATTTTTTGTTTAAATATGTGAGGTGAATGGCTTTTATCCACTTGGTAAAGTAGTTTGTGGTAGTCAGGATACATTTGTGGCCATTTGAAGAAGTAGAGTTTACTTTCCCTATGAGATCAAGTCCCCAAGTAGAAAATAACCATGGTGTAGTGATCAACTAGAGTGGTGAGGAAGGATCATGAATCAAATCACTATGCTATTGACAAGTATCACACTTCTTGACATGTTTTCAAGTGTCTATCTCTATTGTGGGCTAGTAATACCTAGTTCAAAGGAGTTTCTTGATAAGGATCAAACCATTAGTGTGGCCCCCATAAGTTCCTTCATGTATGTCATTCAACACTAATTGGGATTATCTTGAAGATAAATAATTAATTAGCATTCCATCATAACACCTATGATAGAGCATATTTTTGAGTAAGGTATATCAGGTGGTTTTATGGATGGATGCTTTATACTAGTTTTGTGATAGGTCTGGAGGAAGGATTTAGTCATGAAGATAATTATAAAGGTCTTGGTACCAAGGGATATCAATACCAATAATATCACCTACCATCTTAGAATCTAGTTATTCATTTGCTAGTTAAAGAATATCCTCAATGAAAAACTGATACTTTTTAACATTGTCAACCACTACTAGTACAGATCTAATAGTTTCCATTGCATCTACTGATCAGTTATTATCCTTTGGTGTTTTATAAAACTTAATATCTTTAAAATGTGACTTGAAATTGTATACCATACTCTTGTAATGTACAATATTCTCATCCTTTATTTTTTACTGATCTATATCCTATTTAATGATCAACTAAGAATCCCCATATACCATTAACTATTGAATATTCTAATGTATGGTGAGATGGAGTCTTGCAATGAGTGTTTCATACTTAACCATGATTTTAGTGTAATGGAATATAATATGGAGTTCCTTGGGAATGATACCCCCTTGTAATGTAATGAATAATATACCATACCCAAATCTAAAAGATGTGAATGAGCCATCAAAACATAATGTTGATTGTTCAGACTCAACAACTGTTACTTTTAGAGTATGAATCGACTCATCTAGGAAATCAAAGTTAAGTGGTTACATATCTAATATAGGGGTTTCAACAATTTATTATGTAATAAATTTCCCCTTAATGGTTGTTTGGTTCTAATATTCCATATAAAATTCACTCAGTAACATCACCCATTTAGCCATGTGACCTATTTGAGTGGATTTAGATAATAAATATTTGAGCAGATCTATCTTGATGATGACTATGGTCTTGTTATTGAGCATGTAATGATGCAAATTTTAGGAAGTGAACACTATTTACAAATAAGACTTTTTAATTGACATATAATTATTCTCTTAGGTTATGAGTGTCTTGCTCAAATAATAGACTACATCTCTTTGCCCTAATCCTCATGCTAAGCCAAAAGTTCTCCCAAGGCATGCTATATTATGGATATTTAGATTAGTAATGGTCTTCCTAGTGTAGGTGACATTAATAATAAAAGGTTGGAAAATTAATTATTCAATTCTTCAAAGGCTTGGTGTCAACTGACATCCCACTGAAATGCTACACATTTCTTCAAAATGTGATTAAAAAGGTGACATATATCTACCAATTAGGAAATAAACCAGTGAATAGACCAAATTTTACCATAAAGATTATAGAATTATTTAAGAGTATAAGGAGGTATTTCCATAATGGCCTTGACCTTAGTAGGATCAAATTCAATGCGTCAATGTGACACAATGAATCTCATCAATTTTATTAAAGTGATACCAAAGATTCATTTTTTGGATTGAGATGCACCTTATATTCATAAAATCTCTCAAATATTCTCCATAGAACATCTAAATAGACTGCACGTGTCTTGGATTTAGTGAAATGTCATCAACATAGTCTTCAATAATGTCATGCATCATTTCATGAAAGACGATAGTCATGGCATGCTCATAGGATGACTTGGCATTTTTAAATCTAAATGGCATGAATTTATAATAAAATGTTCCCAATAGAGTGATGAACATTATTTTATGCAATTCCTCAGGTGCAATCTTGATTTGGTTATAGCTTGAGAATCCATCCATGAGGGATAACATATCATAGCCTTCTATTGAGTCTACGATCATGTCAATGTTTGGTAGAGGGAAATCATCCTTAGGACATGACTTATTGATGTCTTGGAAGTCGGTGCACAAGTGAATTCCTCAATGATTTTTGATGATCAACATAATGTTTGATATCCATTTGGAATAGTCAAATGGTTTAATGAACCTTATTTCTAATAATTTCTATAGTTCCTTCTTAATAAGTATGGAAATACACAGATGCATTTTCTATATCTTATATTTAATTAACTTAGCATTTAAATGAATTATAAGTCAATGCATGACTAGAAATGGGTCTAATATTGACATGTTGGAATAGGACTAGGAAAATATATCAATGAAGTCTTTCAGGATAGTAATAATAAGTTTGTGATCCTTGGTAATGAGGTATTCACCTAAGTATATTATCTTTGGGTCATCATAGGTCCTGATGTTCACATACATTATCTCTTCTATAAGGAGTGTAGAACCATACTCAAGAATAATAGGTATAGATGGAAATTGGTCTTATTCTACTAATTGTGAGACACACAGCTCACCCATATAGGAATAATTATAATTTACTAGTTTTTGGTAGTAGTTAGTTGATAAATTAATCAAGAAAATATTATACTCATTGTGTGGAGATTCTATGCTCTTCCTCACTAATATTAGACCCAACTAAAATGCTTGGACTACGTGGACACTAAGCTTCTTGAGGAGAAGAGTGAACTTCCCTATCCAAAGGTGCATGAAATAGGTTTTAACTTATGAACTTGTCTTTATATTTACTTTTTTCTTGATCTAAAGGTGCTTAAAAGAGGTTTTCACTTGAAGATCTTGATGTTTTACTTTGTTTATGATGAAGGAAGTTTGATTACTCTCTAAATTAGGAAACAAAGTCCAATATGAAGTCAAAGCCTTGTTAATGATCACCAATGGGTAATCCATCTCTTAGGCCCATGAATATAGTGATGGATTATTCATTTTAGAAAATTTTCAATGGTATAATTGATTCTTTCTTGTCACAATCAATTAGGCTTAGATGGTGGAGATAAAGAGGAAAATTGGTTGTAATGGTAAGGATGGAATTAGTATCAAATAGGTTTATGTTAATAAGCTCATTGTAGGCACTATAATGGGATTTTATGTCACTAAAAACAATCTCTTCATTAGTTGATAAAGTGGTATCACTCAAAATCTATGGCATCAACTCAAGTGGCATGAATCCAAGACCTCAACTTCTTATATGCATTATCATGGGAACAAGTTTAGGAATGCCTTGTGTTTTTCTCCTAGACCTTTTCTTTGATAGTATTGATTTTCCATTATATTATTAATAATAAGGTACTTAATTTTTTGATATCACAAATAAAATTTGTCACCCTACAACCAACCTCCTTTAGCATTGGTGGCCTGATTTTGATTTGATGATGTGTCATTCAAAAAAATGAGTGGCTCTTGTAGAGTGGATTTGGACTTATTTTTCTAGATCATGCTAGGCCTACCAGGGATAGGTTTGGGCCTTCCATAATATTTTGGGGATTTTTGAAATTTACTAAAATGAAAAGAATCTTGAATATGATATGTGGATATGCTTGCCTCTTCAATGGTAAAGTGAGTAGAAATAGAGTCAGGAGGTGGATTTGAGGAAGTGGACATGAGGTGTCTAGGGTAGACATAATTAGACTTAGAAGTTTCAAGAAATTTGACTTTGTGTTTCTTGCCCACATACCTAGTACTAGGATAATAATTATAGTTCCCATACTCAACCTCTAGGTTTTTTCAATATAAGTATGAATGTAGATCACTAGGAATAGTGACCTATAATACTAAATGAGGAAATTTTAGGCACTAGTTCAAGGTAAAAAGGATTTATTGTAATTCATGGATCTAAGTATGAACAAGAATTAGATTATAAATTAATTCAATGTCAATGACATGGTATAAGTTGTTGTGGGTGATAGGCCCAATAATTAATTGAAAAAATTGGTGTCAAAATAGTTTTCTCTTAACATTATCATAGGCTTTGATTGTGATATTATTTGGATATATGTTAGTTACTATGTAACCCAAAGTTTTGATCAAATTTAATGATGTTATGTTTAAACTTGAACCATTGTCTATAATAACCAACTTGAATTTGTGGTAGGAAATGATGTCCTCAACATATAGGATATTATTGTGAAGGGGACCAAGGGATGACATATAACTTTGGTAATATGTGAGTTATTGATCTAGGGACAAATGTCCCACTAGTGCTTAGAACTAGGCTAGATTGATGTCATTGGGTACCTTGGATTATTGGATAAAGTCATTTAATATGTCTTGTAATCTTTAGATGTATGTAAGAGGTCTAAGATGTAAATTTACATTGGTAGTTTTACTAGTTGTTCACCAATATTATATAGTTTCTCAGTAAAAAGGTGAAGAGGTTTGTCTTTCATTAAGGTAGTGTATTTATTGGTATTAGAACTAGAGGTATGCAAAGGGCCTTGAAGGGTGACTCTTGGACATCTATTTATGACTGCATAATTTTGAGTGAAGAAAGAGTTACCAAAATGAATAGAATTAAGTCCTGATTCAAGAATAATAATTATCAATGGTTGAGGCAAAATTGAATTGATCTAACCTATGTTAGAATTACCTATGATCAAATGTGGTGGTCCCAAGATAAAAGGGATAACACTCTAGTGAGTGTTAGATAATTTATGAGGCTTGACTTTGAAAGTAGCAATGTTTTATTTGTAACATGCCATAAAACATCACCATAGTCACATTATCTACTATGATAGACAAATTGGTTAGTTTAGGTATCATGATCCTGACTATAGTTATTATGGTTCTGATTTTGGCCTTATTCTTGCTATTGATGTTGGCCCTATCCTTGGTTCTGATTAGTTCATTATTATTAATTATTATTCTTGGGAAAGAGGTTATTTTATATTTCCATCTCCTAATTGGTGTTGGGTTCTCGTTTCTCTAACTTGATTTCCCAATTCTCAATTCGGTGTCTTAATTGCACACACCTATATATTGAATAACCAACCACGTGATGGTAATCACAATACTCATTATCATGATACCATGATAGTTTAGGTTGAACCTTTAGAAAGGGTTTTGGATTAGGCCAAAAAATCATATTGGATGTTACTAAATTTTGTGATGTAGCTTTAATGGGCTCCCTAAGGCCATTTAAAATTTTATATTTATAGTATCATCATTGCAAAGGAGCTCTTTGTAATGCAATTTGAGGGTTAGGTGGGGTATTTTGAATAAGTGGTAACTGCACTATTTATACATGTATTGCCTTTGTAACCCCATTACTGGCCATGTTTTTATTTTTAACAAAGGATTTTGGATTTTTAGATATGGTGGTATGAATTGGTATTTGGCCTTGGTTTGACACTTGGATTTAATTCATTGTATGGGTTTCATAATATATCTTTATAATACTCTTTCTAATAATTGCTTTTTTTTAAAATCTACATCCCTTTGTCAATGATTTATTTAAATGTTTTGGCATAATTGAGTCTAAGATTATGAGAAAGCTTGACATTTAGGTTTTGTTTAAAGATACCCACTAATTGCATATCTAGAAAATTATGTGAGAATCAACTATCCAAATCTCTCCACCTTTATAAGTATGTTGAGAAGCTCTCTCCTCCTTTTTGATTAGCATTGCATAAATCTAAAACCATTAATTCATGTTGTATTTTTTAAGATAATTGGTTGACAATTTTTTTTATAGGTCATTGAAAATAGTGACCAATCCCTTTGTTAGTTTGAGAATCTATTCTAGTGCTTTCCCACCCAAGTTGCATGGAAATAGGCATAAAAAATAGACATTGTTGTAAGTTACTTCTTGGCATGCCATGAAGAATTACTATAGATATTATCTTGGATCTCCTTTCCATTTATGTTTTTTAAATTTTGACATTTCAAAATGGGGTGGGAAAGGCACTTAGAGAAAGAAGATATCAAATGGATAAGGGCATATGTCATCAAACTTGTACTTTTTGGGTATTTTCTTACCTACTTGAAAATTTAAAACTATCTCCTTTAGTGTTTTTAATTTATGGATATTGGGCACATTATATGATTAAAGGAGTGCACCTTGTTGGGTATTAGTAATATTTTGGCCTTGGTTAGCATTAGCGTAGGTGGAAATGGATCCTCCTTATGTGATTTTGATAGGGATATTTACCCTATATCTTGAATTATATTTTGATGAGGGATATACTATTAGTTTAGATTCAAATTAAAATATGTGAGGCTTTATTATTCATAAGGAATTTATTGATGTGAATAGTAGGGTATATAATATTGGTCTAGCAAAATCTATTATTAGTTTTGAGGAATTTATTATTGATATAGAAGAAGCCATTATTATTGTTGGTTTACAAGAGGACCTTATTGTTGTTGTTGTGAATTGAAAGAAGTTGGTAATGTGTTTTGAGAATTATCCTCTACCTATTATGGTGGTGTATTATTTACAACTTATTGTGAATTGTCTAACATTTATTGTGAATCATAAGGTTCTTGTCTTGTATCAGAAAGGATCTCTTGATGATTAAAAATTGTATGTTGTGTAACAAGTGTAACTTGTTGTAAGCATTCATTGGTATGGGTTGTTCAAGAGGAGCCAAAAATATACATCAAATGTAGTATTAGCTAGGTCTTATTTCCTTTGTTCATATGATTGATTTTTTTATAAATGTGGTGTTGTTGAATGAGGTTATAGCTGAAGAAGTTATTAAGTCAATGACACATGGATCTATGTAACATTGACTAATTTTATGTATGGTGGATGCTATAATATGAATAGTTTTAGAAGTATCAACTAATTAACCTTTCCATTTACTATATGAAGATATGGTTAGTCTTAGAATTTGAATATGAGGTTGCTATTATAGTTTCTCCTCTATTTGGACAAGGGTGTGGAATTATTACATTGGTAAATTGGTTGGAAGTCTAGCTCCTGATTTTATTACCCTTAAGAGATCTTTGTCTTGATCTTATATGGGTTGGTTATTTAATAGACATTGGCTCGATCCTAAAATGAGATGATGTCTTCAAAAACAATCGAGTGTTCATATCCATCATAAAAAAATTCTTCCATAAAGTTAGGGCCATAAGATACCCCACTATAAGTGTAGATTGACATGTCTGGAATGGTTCCTGGTTCTAAAAATGTTGTAAATGTGATATTGGTTCATATTAGTATTAGAGTTTAGAATAATGGTAAATGGTACTTGAAATTTAGAATTGATTTGAAAAGAGTTTGACCCAAAAAAGTGTAAGTCTACAATAAGAGTGAATGATCTTGGTTTTCTAAAATGGTTTAGCACAATAAAATCAATGTCTAAAGCGAAACTTAAGATAAGGACAAATGATCTTGGTTTTTCATAATTTGGAAGTACTTGAAAAATATCTTGACCTTGGTTTTTTATTATAATTCATAATGAGACCATAATAGAGTTGAATAGTTTGGAATTTGGAAATTGGTTTGGCATAATAAAAACCTAAGTTTGAAATTAGAATAGAATGGATAGTATAATGGTATCAAATGGAAATGAAATGAGGCCATTTTTTTTTTTTAACTTAGGGTATAAGTTAACACAAGAAAACCTAAGTCTAAATTTAGAATAAAAATGGGTAGTGTAAGACCTCAATGTGTAAATAAGTGACAATATGTTGGAACTTTTTGGTCTAAAAAATTGGTGTTTTTGTTTTTCAAATGTGGTTGTGAATATAACAAGGGTTTCAACAAAAATAATTCAAATAATCATGTGGAAACTAACATGCATTATGAAATTTCATTGAATCCTTTTGATATACTTACTTTTGAGAGGATAAAATTAAAGGTCCATTAAATAAATTATTCCATGTTAATGGTAGGGTTTTTAAGACCCCCATTATCTCAAGATTTCATATGTAAAATGTAATATTTATGGGTTGTTAACATTTACACCCATGTGTTAGTGAGATATCCACAACAAATGTGGATTTTTACCCTAAGTTTTTTATTAGAAAACTAAATGGTCCCATTATACCTTACAGTATGTGGGCACTTTAGAATAATCCATAAATTGGATGTGATGTCTTGTAGGACATTTTATAAAGGGTTTAGTCCCTTCACAACCTATTTTATTCTTTTTGGGAATTAGGTGTTTAATCCCTAAGAAAATAAAGGTTTAATTCAATGTAAACCAGTAGATAAATATGTCTCAATTAGCCTACTAATTGATATGTGTTTTACCTTTTCCAAAAATAGTAAGAAGTGTAAAAAATCAAACTTAGCTTATTTTGGGCTAAAATGGATGAGACAGGATCTAGAAATTATTGTGTAGGGATAGAAGACTATCTTAAATAGGACCCAAAACTCTATTTATAGATTGGATAGGGGTGCCAAACTCAATACACCCTACTACTTAGCATTGTAGTCTAATTTCTAACATTGTTATCCACTTTCAGTGTTATTGTCCACTTTTGATACTATTGTCTTGGTGATCTATATTTTCTACGTTTTGTTTGGCAGGCTTGTGACAACCTAGTAGTGAAATATTAAAGCTTGAGTCTATGTGGAGCTCACTATGTATCTGATTCAATCTTCAAAACTCTTAAGAGATCCTGATACTTGAACTTGAGTAGCAAACTTGGGAAAGAAAGAAGGAGTTAGTGTGTAAAGGATATACTAGATGCACTTTACACCTATATGTGGGCATGCTACCTACATACCAATACTTTGAAGAGGGATCAAGCTAATGTAGTTCTCTCATTTGAAGTTATTGGTGTAATTGTGTTATGCATGTAACTATAATGTGAAAATGGAATGTATTTTGGATGACTAGGGACTGGTATGAGTACTTGAATAGGCTTGAATTAGTTTTGGAAGGTTTTATGCAAAGAATAGGGAAGAGTGCTTGAGTGTACTTACTTGTATTCTTACTTCTTTCCTATGAATGAGTACCAAACCTTGTAAATAGAAATTGAATCACCTTTTATAGGAAAATTGATGATCATGGGTTAGATGAGCTTGTATTAGGCCAATAGGGGAAAAGATAAGGATTTAGGAAAATCTAACCATTTTAGGCTAAAATAAACTTGGACAATAGCACCAAAAATAAGACACCTTTAAATTTTGTCACTCCTATCTAAGTTGGGTGCTATTTTCCTAATAAGTTAAGACTTGGGGGGATGGATATAGGTCTAAGAGTGCTACCTAAGTCTCAAAAATCTAATTCTAAGAAGCTATGGGTGACTTGGAATCAGTGAAAGTCTAGTCAAGAAGGGTTGAGTGAGAAAGAAAGAGGACCTATAGGTTGGGTGCTATTAGCCATGCCTAAGTCATCTAATTTTACATTCTATATGATTACACCTCCCCCCAACTTTATTCTAGTGATGTAGAAAAGATAAATACTAAGATAAAGGAAAAATAGAAATCATACCTAAACTTACCTATAAGGGAAAATCTCATGGAGCTATGTGATGCAAGATGTGCATAGAGAGAACATGTTATTATGTGTGAATCTAAACAAAACATGAAGTAAATCAGTTATTACTAGATACACTATATATAAAATAAGAATGTACAAAATTTGAGTAAAGGAAGAGAGAGGAACAAATACACCTCACCAAGTACGTGAATCAATACAAAACCTATTATGATGCTAAATTGTGCTGAGTATATGTTGAATCAAGAGTAATATCAAAAATATATTTGAGTTATTAATTACCTAGAATTTGGCTCAAGAATGCAAAGGATGGCCCTTTGGCTCCATCATCACCAACTAATTGAAGTTTATGAAACATGCACATGATAATCGATGTCTAGATTGTATATCCAATCCCTCTGAATAGGTGGCTCAAGAATATAAAGGTTGGCCCTTTAGATCCATCATTGCCCCATGAATTGATTCTATGAAGTGATGCTAGTATATAATAGATGTCATATGATATGGCTCATGGATCCCATGAATGTGATATAAATATGACATTGTGGTGTGGATAGATGAATGTGTGATAAAAACTAGGCCACTCTTGGCCATTTTGAAAGATGGAGTTTAGGCTTGTATGAAAGCCACTCTGAAACGGATGTACTAGGCTTATATGAAAGCCAAATTAGGAATTTAGGTACTCATATAGATAAACTTGTATGCAAGTTTAACTTGAATGTGATGCCAACCATCTATAGATGGAGTAAAGCACACAACTATTGAGAATACCTGAAATAAACTAAACTTGAAAATAAAAGAAGACTAATGTACCATGCAAATTTCCCCCAATCATTAATGTCTATAACATGTATTCTAATTTGGAAGCTATACCAACTACCCAATCTAAAATAAAAGTGAGAATCATCATGTCATGCATGATAACCCCCTCTATCTGAGAAAACTATGATGAAATTATTGAATCTAAAGGATCTGTAAGTGTAAAAACTATCCCTAAACTAAAATGTTTGCCTATTTTTGGAAAGCCCTAAGTGTTTTTCTATATTTTATTTGATTGATTTGACCTCTAGATTCTATGCCTAGGATTTTTTATCTCTATGACAAAGCCCCTATTTGATGCCCCCTCTTTTGAGGGTATGAATGATAAACCTACAATGACTACCCTTAGAAGAAAAAATTCCTACAAGTGTGTTAATTCTAAAAAGATATATGATATATCATTTGATGTTTGATAATATCTTTCAAGATAGATCAATTTTTATATCAAGAGATTATTAGATCAATAGGGGTATGCCTAAATAGATATAACAATGTGAAAGCATGTACAATGTACTAAACTAGAAATGTTAATTGTTAGTTATTAGTTGGAGGGATGGAGAATAATTTCCATCATAAAATAAAATAAATCAAATAAAATGCATGATATGGATCATGGCATTACACACATTTGACAAGCAACAAGTAAACAAGCAATAAACAACAAGCAAAAAACATACTAGATGGGCCAAGGGGCCATGCAAATAAAGGACATGGGTACATGTCACATAAAATAGAAACAAGCATGACAGGCATGTTCAAATGCCTCATACACATACAAATGAAATAAGCAAAATTGGCACATAGGCCATAGGCACATAGAGGAGTACAAATGAAGGACATTGTGAAATGTCCTAAGGCACACACATGAAAAAGAAGATAAGGACATTGGCACATGTCTTAAGGCATAAGTAGGAGTCAAATAGGAACTGTAAAATGCAATCACACAAGATATGCTAAGTAAGTAGATAAATCATGTAATATCTATAAGGATACAAGCACATCTAACTAATCAAAGAAAAATGTGAAAGTACACAAAACATGTGTATTAAAAGACTATGTATATGCTAAGAGATACACAAGTGCTAAATACTAATGAAATTTTGATATAATATTTTATGTAAGCTATAAAGTAATGCATATCAACATGATAACTCAGAGTGTGTAGTGTAAGAATGACATAACCTAGATGGTGTATTCGTGTAGAATATGCCCCCAGTGGGTATGTATAACAACATATGTCTCTAATGTAGACGTACGAATGCCCCCTCTATGGGTAGAATGAAATAATCAAGTAGTTGGATGTCACTACACATAATCAAATAGGATCAAATGAAGCATGGTAATGTAGAAAATTGGCATACAATATCATGAAACAAAAATATAAGTCCTAGCATAATATTAGTGATGTAAATCATGTATGATGCATACAATCAAAATATTTTTGGTATTTTTTATATTTTTTAAGTTTTATCATAATTTTTTATAAAATAGTTGAATTATGTATAGGAAAGACTAAGAAGAAATGATACTAATTGATGAGTCTCAAATGAGACTCCCTATCATGATGTCTTGTGTCAAATAAATGAATTGTGCATGATTATGAAGCATGAGTGAATGAATATTAATATGACTCTTGAGTATGTAAATTCATTATCGATATCTTAGAAATCATACTAACTTGTATTATTCCATTCAACTTTATAATCTTATTTTTGAAATAATGGAATGGTAGTGTTGACTTTTGTTGTATCTTGATCTTTTCCTTTGATAAATTATGCCTATGAATGATTTATCTTAGGACGTTTATTAAATCCTAAACCTTGGTGACAAACATTATCAGCTGCTAGAATAGGAGTAGTGATGCCTTGAGCATGTTTTCCCAACCCTTGACCTTGAAAATAAAATTGTTGTAGATATTTTTGACCAAACCAATACTAATTTGAAATTTGAGCCTCATTTGGGAAAGGTAGATTTGATTTTTTTTGTGCTTGACCTGTGCTTGTGGTACTATTTATTGCTTTGATTTTGATTTTTGATCCTTTTATTGTTCTAAGTTATGCTTTGGTAGCCACTTTTGTACTATGTTTGAATTTGACCCTTTGTGAATGTATTCCTATTTCACTATGTATTTTTTGACTAATTTACCTTATATAGAGTCCTCATTAGCAATTATATATTGTATATGTTGTTTCAATTCCAAACATGAATCTGTGTGATGCCTATGTATTCTATGATATGCACAATAATATCTGGATCTTCTCACTGGATGTAGAGGAAGTAGTTTGATTGACTTAGATTTAATAATTTCCCTTAGTACCTCACTTTAATTCTTATTTTATCTTTGAATGCTTTTTGAATCACTAGTTGTAGAGTTACTTTTTTGTGATTTGTTGTTTTGATATGAAACATTTCTTGAAACCAATTGGCTAGCTGAAGGTGCATATACATGATTCACACTAGGGTGTCTTTGAATATTTTGTATTGTAATATGATTTTCCAATGTTGTGATATTTTCATTTAATAGTTTATTCTACATTTTTAAATCTTAAATTATCTTGCTCATACTGGTGATTTGTTCATTTAAAGTCTCACAAGTGCAAACCTTAGTTGCTTCCAATTCAACATGTAAGCACATATATTGAAGAGGTTTTGAAAAAGATTTAGGATAAATGTATGCATTAGGAACAATAGTAGAGTCTACCTCACCTTTTGGAGGGGTGATAACATGGTCTTGGTTAGAAGGAAATTAGCTATCACCCTCTTAATGGAGAGGAGGAGAAGGGATTTCTTTCCTCTACATAAGATATGACATTGAAACAAGAGTAGAAAAAGAGGCATATACATCTAGGTAGAAACTATGAATTTAGGCTAAAATTCATGTAAGTGGAGTTATAAATTGTATATTAATATTATTATAAAGAATATTTTACATAAAGGATAGCAAAAAAGGGATAGAAATCATGAATTTGTGCATGTATGCACAAGAAATTGTGACATGTGTTATGAAATTTATAATGTGTTTAACATGATAAACTTATATATTTTTCCCTATGAGAGATAGAGAGAAAAGAGTAGAGAGCATGAATTTGTGTAATAATGAATAAATATATTTGACATGCATTATAACATTTTTAATGTGTTTAACGTGACAAGATTGAATTTTTTTCCATATGAGAGATAGAGAATATGCAAAAGAAATATTGAAATCTTGTGCAAGTTTAGCAATGAATTTTGAAATATCATCCCTTATTATAAAACATAAGCATGAAATGAAAAGGATGAAGCTTTGTAATAATATATGATAGACTTCATCATTCATGTACATGATAGGGCCCATTAAGGTTTCCTTGTTATTTACAAGAAATGTAAGAAAGTTTGTAAATAAATGAGCATCATTTTTGTAATTCAACTATGGATGTAAGGTGATACTTCAAGAAGCCAAATAGGAGCTATTATATGTAACTAGGGATTTTTCATAAATATTTATACAAAATTCTATGAAATTTTGTAATTTATATTGACTTTTTAAGGTAAGTATGTGAGAATTTTTTTTGAAATTTATGGGAAAGTGCTTGATTTAATAGGACCTAGTAGATGTAACTAGGGTTTGAAAAGATTTTTTTTCAAAATTAGTATTATAATTTTAATTTTTTTTAATGAATTTGTAGAATTTATCTTGAAAAATTTAGGAAAATTTTGAAAATATTTATAAAATTAGCAATATATTTTTTTCCTAGTGGTTTGAAAGCATTTGTATGCAAATAGGACCTAGTATGTGAAAACTAGGGTTTGAGTGAATTTATTGAAAATATTTCAATTAATTTGTAGTTTTTTTATTTTTAAATTCAAGAAAAATTAGGAAAATATTGAAAAAATAAAAAATAATTAGCCCTAGGGTTTCTAGGGTGTTTGTCTAGAATTTCAAAGTATGTCAGGTTCAGCAAATGCTTTATTATTTTTAAGAATTAGGTGTTTAATTCCTAAAAAAATAAATGTAAGAGTAAATGTAAATTAGTATATAAATATGCTTCAATTAGCCTAGTAATTTGTGTAAATAGATATGTATTTTACCTTTTCAAAAAATAGTAAGAAGTGTAAAGAAATCAAACTTAGCTTATTCTGAGCTAAAACAGATGAGACATGATCTAGAAATTATTGTGTAAAGATGGAAGACTATCATAAATAGGACCTAGAACTCTATTTATAGATTGGATAGGAGCACCAAACTTAGGACACCCTATTACTTGGTGCTATATTCCACTTTTCAGCACTATTTTCCACTTTCAATATTGTCTACTTTTGATGTTGTCCTAGTGATCTAGATTTTTTGGGTTTTGTTTGACAGGCCTATGACACCTTGGTAATGGAATATCAAATATTGAGTTTGTGTAGAGATCACTATGTATTTGATTCAATATTAAAAACCCTTAGGATCTCTTGATACTTAAACTTGAGTATCAAACTTGGGAAAGAGAGAAGGGGTTAGTGTGTAAAGGATATGCTAGATGCACTTCACATCCCATGTGTGGGCATGCTTCCTACATACCAATACTCTAAAGAGGGATCAAGCTAATGTAATTCTCCCATTTGAAGTGCTTGGTGTAATTATGTGATATATGCAACTATAATGTGAAACTAAAATGTACTTTGGATGACTAGGGATAGGTATGAGTGCTTGAATACGCTTGAATTGGTTTTGGAAGGCTGTATGCAAAGAACAGGGAAGATTGCTTGAGTGTACTTATTTGTATTCTTGCTTATTTCCTATGAATGAGTGCCAACCCTTCTAAATGGACATTTAAAGGAATTTTATATGAAAACTAATGATCATGGGTTAGATGATCTTGTATTACGCTGATAGGGGAAAAGATAAAGAATAAAGAAAATTTGACTATTTGAGACTAAAATAAACTTGGACAATAGCATCGAAAACATAACACCCCTAAATTATAGTACTCTTGTCTAAGTTGGGTGTTATTTTCCTAGGTAGATGAGACCTTTTTGGATGTATCTAAGTCTAAGAGTACTACTTGGGTCTCAAAAATCTAAGTCCAAGAAGCTACGGGTGACTAGGAATCAGTGAAAATCTAGCCAAGAAGGGTTGAGTGAGCAAGAAAGATGACCTATAGGTTGGGTGTTATTAACCATGCCTAAGTCATCCAATTTCACATTTTATATGATTACACAACCAATTAAACCATTGGGGGTCTTAATGAAGTGCTACAAGTGAAACCAAGCTCCTAATTGGGGTCTTAATGAAGTGCTACTAGTGCAACCAAGCTCTAAAGTACATATCAGCTAATTTACTACTGACACTACTCCAATTTGTATACCCCATCAGATAATGGGGTTAGTAAGATGTTAGGATGTCACTTCCTAGGTCAATCCACTGAATTAAATTATAAAAAAGGAAAATATGTACTTGATTTTTTATTCTTAGGACCCCAAAAATGGGTAAGAAAAGAGCATACGTGAAGTAAGCTTTCAAGGGACAACAAGAAAATCAAACAAGAAATGGAAATGCAAACAACTAGAAGTAAAGCATGAAAAGTGATGCAAAGATTCTCAACACTTTCTCTTCTTTGATTAAGTCTCTATCACTAAACTTCTTGTAGCAACTTATCTGCCTATAGTAACTACTCTGTCTATAGAAACTATCTACCTATAGAAGCTATCTACTATAGAAACTCCTCTACCCATAGAAACTACTCTGATGTAGCAACTATTTGCCTGTAGCAACTATATTTGACACCAAGGTTGTAGTCTTGTTTGGAGATTTTTTTTTAACACTTAAATCTTGAAAGACTATTACCAAATACCATCTTTCTTCATACCATCACATTGTCTCTTGATACATTCTACTATAGGAGCAGTATTGAAACACTTTGTTATGGGAACAATTTCTTGAGATAACTATCAGTCTCTTTTAGGATTCTAAGGTTATCTTGATATCCATACTCACATGCCACTATTAAAAGTCCAAAATACATATATTTGAATGAAATAATGTCAATTCATACACATATTTATACACTTTAAGAACTAAAACTCAGATTTACACACCAACAGGAATGCACCCAAACAAAGATCTATCATGTATATTTTTTTAATTTCTAATGAGCAGATCTCTATTATTTAGAATAAATAGTCTCAAAAAATTACTAAAATTCCTTCAAGATCAAATGAACTAACAATTAGAATCATTTTATCATCAATTATGAAACATATATACTGCAACAAACATAATAATATGGTCAAAATAGGGTCTATGTCACTTTTTTCCATAAACAGGGCTACTTTTTTTTCTCCTCAAAAACAAAATCTTGATTTCTAAACCTATACAGCTACCTTTCCCTCAAAAATCTCTTCTTTTGTTTGTATCTTGGTGACCATTTGATAAATGATTTCTAATGAGATCATCCATGTTCACCAACTCATGGTAGGAAAACCTTATTTGAAAATGTAACCTATTTAAATGCACTTCTATACTATAAAAATGAACACTAAGCAAACCTAAGGGCTTTTTAGGCCATCTAAAGCATTCATAGACCTACTTAAAGCAAACAAACCAAAAAAATCCTAGCATACTCCTAAAGAGTGATGCCCCTACATCAAAAAGTAAATGTTATTAAGATCACAAAGGCAATGGTGGTTTGTTATTTTATTAAGCACTAATACTAAATGTGAATGAATTTTGCCATTTATTGGTTAGTTTTAAAAATAAAACAACTTAAATAGATATTAAAACCTACAAAATAGAGGATTAGATTTTCAAACAAAGGTTTTAACTATCCAAGAAGGTTAAATTTAACTCTTTTAAACTAAAGAATTTTAACATAAGGAGACTTCATAATTTACCAGAGTGACTTCACTAATTTTAAATCAACTTCAATGTTATTTAGCAAGATGAAAATATAAATTTAGTGACTTCATCGATGACAAGGACTACCTCACCGATCACTAGATGAGTTCACCATTTCCAATAAAAACATAGAAAAAAGCATAATTTAATTTATTATTAACTTCACCATTTAATTTATAATTTCATGAATGTTTAGATTGATTTCATTATTTTTACTATAACTTTGTTGTTTTCACTTCAGGTTCATTGTTTTACTAAAAAACACATAGTAAATAGAGAAGTGATTTTGTTATTTTCTTTTCAACCTAGTATATTTTCAGTTTGAGTTTGTTGTTTTTAATGTGAGCTCACCATTCATGTTAAACATATAGAAAATATGGAGAGTGATAAAAATGATTTTGCTGATCCATAGGGTGACTTCACTAATTACAAAATCAACTTTTCTAGTTCATAGGGTGACTTCACCATTTCACAAGGTGACTTCACTATTCCATAGGGTGACTTCATCATTTCATAGGGAAACTTTGTCGATTAACAAAAAAAAAATACAAGAAATTTTAGAAGAAAAAGAAGCAAATCAACACCAAAAGATGGTTTGAATGGTTAATTAGAAGACTTAAAAAGGTCCAAAGGAGGTTTGTGAGATGCACGATCCCACAAGGTATGTCATTATGTAGAACAAGATGTGTGGTCCAAGATTGATTCATCCTTAGAGACCAAATGCAATTCATGTTACAATTAATATTTTGGAACAAGGGAGAAATTAATATGCATGGTTTGTAGAAATTATATTTTTATTACATTTATGTTGATATTTTGCATTTTTGACTTTATTACCAATGATGTTAAGATAATGTCACCTTTTTAGATATCTACTAAATTTTCATTTTCCAAAATTAGATATTAACTAATTTGATATGGATTTTTTTCTTAAGCATTTAATTGGATTTGATTAGTTAATTGATTCTAATTAGGCTTTTTTTAATTGTTAGAATTTGATTAGTTGCCTAACACTATTGGTCAAAAAATGTCAATTTGTTGGGTCACAATTTGATTGAAGATGAATTATAAGAATATAATGATTATGTATAGGATAATGCCCTTATTAGGGACATATCGTTGTAGTTTAGCAATTGCACATGACATGTGTGGATGAATCAAAGTGTTTTGGCAATTTTTTTTCCAATTTATGCATTATTACAAAAAGTCATTTAGACTTATAATTTCAACATGACAATGGTTAGAATTTAGTGTCTACAATATGTAATATCTATCTATATAGAGTTTTATATCAAACATGCTTCAAAAACTTACTTTAATGAGTTTCAAAACATACATGTCATTTTTGGATGCAGTTATAGGTGGTGATATTATCTTAGACCCATAAATTATACATAGACAAAATGACTCCAACATAGATAGTAACACACTACACTCTTGTTTGATTCAAATGGACTTGTCCAGTGAACACATGATTTAATTTTAAATATTAAAAAAGTCATAAATATTTTATAACTTGTCTATATCACATCAGGTTCACTAGAGACATCATCTTATATAGGTTTGATCATTTTATGACTATACCTATTGTTTATATTTTAGTGCATTACATTGTGTGACTTATTGGATCACTTATTTTCAAATTTATATATTACTAGATACTTGAGTAGTTTAATATAATAATGTTACATGTTTCTAATGATGATCAACTTCAATTATTCATGTATGATTTTCTTGTTTGCTTCCTTGCTTCATGTCCTATATTTATTCATCTTGTTTAAAATGTGTAAATTTTAACATGCCCTTGATTATGGATCTAAGTATTTATTATGTGATTCTATACATGTGAGTGATATTTGAACATGTTCCTTGTATGTGGCCCCTTAGATTTCTATTGCATGTTTTATGTGTGTTCTTTTTATAAAATCCATGGTCATTATACTTGTTTACTTAGTTTGCTCAATTTTCAATGTCATGATGGATATCATGCATATTATGACCTTTTTGATGCCATGATGAATATCATACCTCCTCTTTGAGTTTATTTATATCAGTTCCAAATTCTCAATATATAATCATTATTTCACTACATTCCTAATTTCTAACCTCTATCTCGACATAACACTATGTATGTTTGGTTCTACATGCATTTTATGTTACTATATTTATTAGTTTATCTATGATGATGCGATGATCTCCAATGTTATAATTAATACATAATATTTCACTATTTTATGACATAAATTGCATAAATTTATTCTTTTGAGCTAATTTATTACATAATATTCACAACTCACCTCAAAAGATGGGGCATACATAGCGGCTTGTCTTAGAGACTAAGCTACAACAACACATTGTAAAGACATAAAACTATAAATTTGGTTAGCTAATCATAGGCCATACCCATAAATTAACCAAAAATAAGTTATAGATAATAATACTATATTTGGACAGGGGCATAAATCGAATGTGTCCAAAATAGTGTATTATTATCCCAACAATGCAAAAACATTGATTTTTAGAATTTTCCAAAATCATTATTAGTTATAGTATATTTTTAAAATTTACTTATAATTATTTTAGATGAATACTCAGGTTTATCTTAGTTTTTTATAAGAATGTAAGGCATCATGTGTTCAATAATTTAGACAAGTATTTTTCTTAGAAAATCACATGATATTACTTAGTTTTAGAATCCATATAGACCCAACTATTAGATTAGGGGAATGTTTGTGGCAAATGACCACCCCCTTACTTAATTTCACACTATTTTCATAGAAGTAATGATAGTTCATGTCATTCTCTATGTTGTATATATCAGACTTAGATTATGTTATTTTTGCAGCACTTTTTCACTAATTTTGTGCTAGTTTTATAACAAAGATTTATCTTATTCCTTATGTAGTGGTTGACTCACCTTTTTCACACATTTTTCACCATAATTATCCATTAGAATTCATACATATATTACAACATAATCTACTAATTTAGGTATGCATTGATGGAGTAAATCACACCTTGAATTTTTAAGCACATTCTCCTATCAATAAGGATTGGGGCATGTACAGTCCAATCCAAGAATTTTAATTAAGAATAAATCTTCAAGGGTTATAAACTATAAAATTACCACTTTTTCACCTAAAAACACATGGTTTGTGTACCTAATTAGGCATATCCATTCATTGTTATTTGATCTATAAGTTTCTTGTCTTTAATTTTATATTTTCATCTTAAGTGTTGATTTTATACATTTTTAATTTAAAGTTTTCGTGAAGCATAATTCAATGTGTGTAATACATTCAAGAATATTCCTTGTAGGTAAGTTCATGTATAAATATTTTCCTTTTACTCTAGTACTTTCACTTTGTTGCATAACTACAATAAAAGGGGACAAATTTAGACATATAAATTAATATTATTGTTAAAATAATGCACATGTGACCACTCCTTATGCACTCTTAGATCATGACTAATTACATAGTCCTTGATTTCCATTCCTTCACTTCTATATAGATGACTTATTCCTCAAATAAACTTATCATCGCAAAATGTCACCATTTCTCATTCCAAATAGCTCAAACATACCTTATGACTAATCCATATAGATTACCTATATTTTTAATTTAGAAAAGGCTATTATTTTAAGAATATCCCATTCATTAGTAGTGTTTAATTCCATTTTCCATGTCCTCCTACCATATAATGACTAATTTATCAAATTAAAACTCAATTTAATAGGCCATCCCATATATTTTGGAATCCCTGTCACAAGGAATTCTAAAATGATCTCTATAAAGTTACATTTTCAAGCCATTTTATCATTATAGGCTAATATCAAGTAAAATCACTAGAACATCTAACTACACATTGAGAAGAAAGCATATATTCTTCAAAATTATAAGTCCACATAACCCTCATATCCTAGAGATAAGTCAAAATACACCTCTGAGGTCATAGGTCATTTTTTAAGTACTTAACCATACCAACATTAATCAGTATATAAAATTACACCTATCTTTTACACATATCACCATAATATGGGAGAGATACATGGATTTTGATCACTTTTTAGAGTATTGGTATATAGTCAACACTCAAAATAGTGGGGGTTGATGTTAAGAACAACCTCAACCACTAAGCCCTTTTTATCATTTCACATATTTTATCCTCATGACCTATTGAGCTAGAGTTCCAATTGAAGAAGAAGGCACATAATGGATTTCATATTAAATTACACAGATATGACCACACATAGAGGACCAAAAATCAAAGGAACACAAGTCAAAAATTTCATAGAGAGCTAAAACCTTACTACATGTTTCTCACATCTTAAGGACACTAACATAAGCTTCCCATTTTTGAATAGTGTTGCCTTGTTCCATAATTAAGTAAAGCCCTGTTCCTAATTTACAACATCATCATACATTCAGTTTCATAGCTATACTTATAGTCTTGCATGCTTGATTTCCAACTAAGTTATTCTTTGGTACCTTCCCATTTTAGTATATTTTTATATTTAATAAATTCTAAATTAGTTATTTTGATTTATTACATATCTAGTACACTATGATTTTACTCATAAATTTGTCTAATTAGGATTAAATCTCTCTTAAATCCTAAATTTGATAAAACATATTGGTGAACCCATGTTTTTTTTTAGCATTAACAAACCTTAGGTTTTCCTTAGGGTTCCAAAATTCTTTCTAAGATTTTAGAGTTTTTATTAGGGTTTTAGATCTGATCTCTAATTTCCCCTTATATTTTGTGTAAATTAGAAGTTTTATTCTTTGCCTTAGGTTTTCACCCTCATTTTTTTATTAGGATTTTCCTTTGATATGCTTGTGGCTTAAATTTTCTTGTTTGACTCATATCTAATTCATAGTAGATATATTTTCAAAAATATCATAGATTTATTTATTTGTATTGATAAAATTATAAACCTATTTTTGTTTGTCATAATATTGTACGTATTTTTCTAAATTTATAATTTCATTTTTTTAATAAAGTTTTTCTAGGGATGAATGGTGTACCTATTTTGAAATTAATACATTATTTTCATATATTTACTTATTTTAATTAAATTCTTCCAAATTTTAAAAATATGTAACAAATATATTGTAATAGTCAGTTCTTTATTATGCACATCATATATTGGCTATATGGGTTACTCTTGGTGTATACTTTTTTCAAGTAATAATTATTATAATTGCATGGTGTCATCTAGAAAAAAAATCAATATACTTCATAATTATGTAATAAATTGGATAGCATTAATATGTAATATAATCAAGGTGACACTTAATCGTAATACACTTTCTATGTCTAAGATAACGTCTATCAACTCTCTTCAAGATGATGAAGTTACTATCCATCTAACCATGTCCATACTATCAATATCCAAAGAGGTCATTTATCCCACATTATATTGATTAATGAAGGTAAACCAACATGTTCTTCCTCACCCCCATCCACCTCCCACATCTCATTTTGATTGTATTTATATGTATATACAATCAAAATTACATAGTATCCATGCTTGTGAAGACATTCAAGATCAAATAGTCACTATGGGAAGGATAATAGAAGAGTTGAAAAATAAAAATTAATATTTTAGTTCAAATATCACATCATTGGAAAATCAACTCACATATTCAAATAATTCATAATATGTTAGTGTTAATCATTCATTTGTATCTTCATTTAGTAATTTTATGCCTATCAAGACTTCATATCAAGATTGGATGCTAAAAAAGAATAAATCTATAACTAATGATTAAAAAATATACAAAATGCTAATAAGATTTCAAGTGATATTATAAGATGAATTATTCACAACAACTTGATCAAATTACCTCCTATACATACTTTAAGAAGATCAAAATACTAATGCACATATCATAGAATGCATGGGAATCATACAGATAGATCTTTGACTTTAAATTAAAAAAAATAAAAGTTATCATTGATAGTGGTGGTCCACTATTAGATACAAAAATTAAGCAACCTACTCACACTATGATTTCATCTCATAAAACACAAGTGAAAAAAGAACAAAAAGAGAAAGTATGGCTACCAAAGGATAACTTAGCATAATAAAATATTTAAATTGCATAGTTAGAGAAAGTAGATTACACAAGAGACAAGATGAAAAATATAAATTACAAAATGGATGTATCGCAAAGGAAATGCTAAAAAAAGATCAAGAATAAACATTACAAAAACAAGTTCAATCTAAGAAATAAATTATCATTAAAAAATGATTTCTAATAAAATAATTTAAAAATAAAGAGATGCATATAAAAACTTGTGTTAAAAATATCATTCCAAAGGAGGACGTTAAAAACCTTTCCTCATATCAATAACCTTGCATTATCATTGCTCATATAGATGAAAATAAATTTACCAATTTTAAGGTTATGGAATAACAAGAAGCAAATTTTTGTTGTGTCATTTATTGTATCTCTTGGATATAAACTTCAACACTTAGATCAAACTAATGCATATAAAACATGTGTGGGATCAATTAATTTAAGCATTTTTTATCTTTAAAAGAGTGTTATATTACTTTTCAATTTATTTATAATCCAAGAGAATACAATGTTGTGCTTGTAGGATCATGGTTAAAATAAATATGAGGAATGATTGGTAAACATAAAGGTTGTGTTACATTTGAAAATGAAGTTAGAATCATTTCCATTTCAAAATAGGGAACATATTTAGAGAAATAATAATAATAAATCATATCTCCAACTAATATTCAAGTAATTACAACTCATGGAATATAAATATAGGCACATTACACCAATACATATTAAAAAAGAGAAATCAAAAAGGTCAATACCATAGTATAAGGAAATTATTTATTCATACATAGATACAAAATATGATTAGAATGGCATATCACAATCTAAATCACAACCTAAATAGTTAGTGATCTCCTATCTTTATGATTACATTGAATATTTTGACTATGATGATGAAATAAATTGGTATGATCCCAATCATACATAACCTACATAGTGGCATGACACTTTACATTCTTAAGAGATAATCCTTCCCATGTTCAATATGGGACATATATATTGTGAGGTTATTATGGGAGTCATTGGTTAGTATGCACATTTTTAGTTTCATATATTCAAAAATATAAAAAAAAAATTAAAATATTGTAGAAAATTCTAAAAACTAGTACTATACATGTTATGTCTAGCTCATTTACATAATTAATTTTATTTTTAGTATATGCAATATTTTTATATATCTAATTTTATATGAAACATGATTAATAAGTGTACTTGAGTGAGTTGTAAAGCATACATGTTATTTCTAGATTTAGTTGTAGGTGGTGATACTGTCTCAGACTCAAAATTTATAAATAGATAAAATTGCTCCAACCTAGATAGTAAAAAATTACACTCTTGTCTGATTCTAGTGGACTTGTCCCAGTGAAAACATGATCTAATTTTATAAATGCAAACCATTCACAAGCCTTATATAGCTTTTTTATATGACAAAAAGTTCATTGGGGTCATCCTCTTACACAAGTTTTATCTCTTTATGACTATCCTTATTGTTCATACTTTAGTACATTAAATTACATGATTTATTGGGTCACTTATTATCACATTAATATATTACTATATAACTCAGTTGTTGAATATACTAATGTTATAGGTTATTAATACTTATAAACTTAACTTTTATATGCATGTTTCTCATGTTTGATTCCTTACTTCATGTATTGTGTGTATTCATATTGTTTTGATTGTGTAAATTTGAACATGTCCTTGATTTTTGATATAAGTCTTTATTATGCGTTTCTATGCATGCGAGTGAAATTTAAACATGTTACTTGTATGTGTCCCTTTGGCCTTCCATTGCATGATTTGTGTGCTTTTGTGTGTGCTCTTTGTGAATGTGTCATGACCATGCCATTTATTTTCTTAGTTTTTGATGCCATGATGGATATCATGCATATTCCTAGTTTTTTATGCCATGATAAATTTCATGCATCCTCCATGAGGTTTTCTATATCATTTTCAAAAGCTCAATATATGATCACTATTTCACTACATTCCTAATTTCTAACATGTATATTGACATAACATTATATATGATTGTTTCTACATGAAACTCATGTTCTATATGGCTCAATTTATCTATGATGATGCCATCATCTCCAATGTTATCATTACTACTTCATATTTCACTCTTTTATTACTGCCACTACATAACTTTATTATTTTGTACTAATTTATTACATAAGATTCAAAACTCACCTCAAAAGAGGGGGAATACTTTGGTTTATCTCAAATTTTGTTCAAAATGGGAGGCATCATGTGTGACATGTGTTTTGAAATTTTCATATGTATATTGATAAAATGTAACATACCCACTAGGACCTACCTAAAATAATGTGATTTTTTTTAAAAAATAATCAATGTATTCTTTCATTAGATTTCACCATGAGAATATAATTAGTGATCTAGATAAACATACTAAATATCTTAGCTTTAAAATAAGCATGTAACAACTACCTATTACTGATCACTAGTATCATATAAACAAAACATAACTAAATATAAAAAATAATTATAGATTTATAGACATAACTGGTAAAAACATGCAACCATTATTGTCATGGTAAAATAAGTAAATAATTACATCTTATTTGGTATAGTGTTTCAATAATAGTAAATATAATACAATGTACAAGATAAAAGGTTTCATGAAGCATGTATTTCTTAAACTCCAGTATCTATGGAAATATCAAATGTCATATCCAAAGAAGTACTATTGTGGGGAGGGAGATCATCATCATCTTAGCACTTTTCCACAAAAACCATGGACCATCGATCCCCCACATAATCCCCTATAAGGGAATGGCCTTCTCTTTATGAATGAGTAGATAGTGACAGTGCATGAATCTAGATAGATAAGCTAGTAAATATGTGTTGTATGATTTCTAAGAACATGATAACATGATATTACATAAATATGTAAATCATACATATGAAATGACAATGTTTAACTAACATTACTTTGGCCAAAGTTTTCAATAGTTATTGATCTTTACAATTAGTCAAATTCATAAACACCACTTGATCAAAATACCTCCATCTAGCATTATGATTCTAGTAAGCAAGTGAAGTATGTCTCACAACTTACATAGTACCAATAATATGATATTTGGTTAATATAAATATAACCAATATATTCATATAAGTTAATTAGTACTAGTAGGCATAAAACATGCTAAACACATGTATAATCAAAATACATACATTTAGTTCATAAAATGTAAGAATGAATCTCCATAATATTATTTATCACATAAATAATAACAAGCATAACAAGTACAGTTTATGCTAACCAGGTATACTCTAGAAATTTATAATTTTTGTAAGTAGATTCAAACATGGTAGATTTTATGACAAGCAATCATAATATATAATTTTCATTTACACACTATTTAATTTCAAAAATAAATCATAATAAAGAAAGTCATAATGCTTATGAGAACATAATCCTTCATTTAAGCAACTTGTTATATTTTTAGGAAGTTGTATGCATAATGTCCAATCCTTCATGAATACATGACTTATGTTTTAACAAATAATAAATTATAAATGTAAGCACACATCAAAATGTACTAATATAAACTATATATGTATATGCACTTGTACATATTAATATAATCATAGTATGTACCACACACAAGTTTTCAATAATATATAAATACTATATTTAAATTGCTAACAATCACTTATAATTTTAATCGACTTTATGAAAATTAAACCTCCTAATAAGATATATTTGCTCAATTCTATCCATGTGTAAATAGATCACACACGCACACACACACACACACATTTCAATAAATAATATCACGGTATATCCACAAATCAATATCACATGATCAATATCCAAAAATATGATATACCTAATAAAGAATATATTTGATAGATATCTTTGAAAAAATATACATATATCTCTATATTTTAAAGAATATATTTAAACAACTAACCTTAACTCAGTTTCGTTCATTTGTGACATTCTTCTTAGGATCTATACTTGTCAAGTATTTATTATCTCAAAACATACCAATTTATGTAGCTATAGAGCTAAGACATTGTAACTATACATATCTTAAACTCAAGATACCAGTATTAATTATAAAATACCTAATATACAAGTTTAAGCTATCTAGTATTTTAATCATTATCATCATTCAAAAATATACAAGAGTATTGTGAACATACAATGTCATCTATCTAGTATAATCAAATCATTATGTCTATCCCATTATGTAAATATCATTTCCATAATGATTATGAACATATAAACATTATGATTATATTGATTAATAAATATGGTATTTTTATAATTTTGAATGTACTATTGTAGGTGTATCTAGTATTTTAATCTCCATACCCATGTTTATAGTGTTAAGTACTACGTTAGAATTGATACCTGACAAAATAATATATATACTTAGATTATATACCATTTATAAATCTAGAGTTCATTTCTTGAATTGTACATTGTACCCAACAATAATTATTCCATTAACTTCTACTAAAAAACAATCAAATAGTCTAAGAGCTACAATTGACATGACCCATATTTATGAAAATTGTGTCTATACAAGTTTTATATTGCATCTTATTAATCAAATTATGTTGGTCTATGATTTTTATTATTATTGTACAATAATCGTATAGCTACATGTTTGTAGATACCTACAAATTTATCAAGAGAGATCATATGGATATGAATAGGTTTCTATAGCTAATATGTTATGTAAATAGTTATTTATACATATCTCCACTATTTTAGGACTGGTTCTATATCAGATCCCCATCCATAACTAGATATCCATAATAACTTTCCATGTAATAAGTAGATCATTGTCAATAAAGACATATGTGTATTAGTAAACTGTAGTTAACCATATTTACATATATCTCTACCAATAAACACTTATGTATGTATACTTATAATATGTATCTCATATAAACCCCATATCTTCTTATATATAAAAAAATATTTTTATATACATACAATAATAAAGATAAATGACAAGGGATAAATTTAATAGCCAGTCAAGAAATATAATTCACACAAATCACTAAGAAGAGTAAATATATATTTGAGTATGTATGATAAATACTTAGAGAAATATAATACAAATATAATAGTTTAATCCATTCAGATGTGATAATTTGAGTATCTCATTATTCACATAAAATAGCAATGTATAAAATAAGCTGTGAACTTATAGAGGTAAAATCTACATTTGTATTTCTCTATACAAAAGTATCGCAGCTTCATTAGCTCCTAAAGTATTTCTATATACATAAGTACCCATTCTTATATGCATAGTCTGATATGAATCATTGTATACATATAAATTCATGTAAATCTAATCTAATATATATTTAAATATATATCCACATGTAAATTACTATATACCACATATTTGGTTCTTTGTATATACATTATATACTCACTATATATCACATATATAACTATGATTTATTTTTCATTTTAATTTAGTTTGTTTCATAACATACTTAGATCTCCCTATACCTATAGTTCACTAAACATTTTCTAGATCATTATTTATTATTATTATTATTATAGCTATAACTAGATCACTATGTTTCATTATAAAGAGAGCTTATATTTTATTTTATATATATATATATATATATATATATATATATATATATATATATATATATATATATATATATCACTGAATATTCACTATATAACACATATAGAGTTTGTTGTAATTATACTACATGTGAAATAACACATTCCACACACACACACACACACACACACACACACACACACACACATAAACATCTCATATAAATATCGATGCTAGATAATATTATCAAGAATTAATCAGGAATATTATTAGGAATTGATCACATATAAAATTTATGCCAGTTCACTTTATAGTTCATATAAATCCACTACATATTATCAGGGATTGATCACTATTTATATTTATACCAACATAGATAATATAATATAATCATGGATGATATAATATATAGATAGCCACATTAATTTTCTAATTATTTTTTATAAAATTTCAACAAAATTACCTACTTGGAATGATCTGATCTACCAAATCTTCCTTCCTTTGCCCTACTACTCCTTATCCTCTCCAAGTCACTCAACTCTATTTTTATATCTCTCCTCTTTCCCCTTTACGCTCTAAGGGATGAATCTCTCCTGCATCCAATTCATGTTAAGAAGTTTTTCATCCCATAACATCATGATATATATATCATAAAATACTTCTAAAATAATAAATCAACATGATCACAATGTAAATCATATATAATATAACTAACTCATATCAATGAAATCATGAAATAAAAGTAATATTCAACTATCCCATAACAACAAATGACTTAAAAATTATTTAATAATAATCAAATCAAATTACCAACTATAAATATCTATGGATAATCAACTATGTTTGCTTATCATAAAATCAAGACATAACATCATTCTCCCCTAAATTTGGTCATCATCCCGATGACACTTATTGAAACATAAATTTGGAATCAAAGCATTATTTAGAAGAAATATAAAATAATATAAAGCATAAAATTAAGCAAATTAATGTGAAAATTGCCTCTAGAACTCATCATAGTCATCCCAATTATCACTATCCTCAAATTATTGGTCTCACAAGACCTTGCATTGTGACATATACCTATTACATAAATAAAGTTTATGAGTGTCAATTACTCTGATTGGTTTTATTATGAACACCCCAAGATCTAAAACCTAGAAATCATTCCAATCCAACACATGTGAAGGATAAAATACAAAATTTTTAAAGATAATAAACATGGAAGACATTATATAACAAAGCTAGGTTGGTGGCAATGCAAGCCTATATGCTATAGGATTGACCACTTATAATACCTCGGAGGGTCCCATATATCTTGATGATAATTTATTGACGTATCAAATTTAATCTTCAATCATAAGCACATGAAATCATCATAAAAGCTAAAAAAATGTCTAAGAATAGTTCTACAAAGCCTCCCAGCTCCTCTACGTACCTCTTTAACATATAGAGTGTTTTTATTATTCTTGATAAAAGTGTTTAAAAAATATGATAGGAATGATGTGTATAAGTCAATATCATTGCTACTCTACATAGCTCTTGATAAGTATGACATGTCAATACTGATGCTACTCCATATAACTATTGAATTAAGGAATAAACATTCTTAATTATACATGCATACTATCATACAATTGAATTTGAAAATTCCCCCTTGCCAAATCTTAGATTTGATAAGATCCCCTTATTGGATATAAACTTAGTAGCTACCAAGTGAATATGAGACTAAGTAAGGTCCAATCTCATCTCTTAGTACTTGTATTCCTAATTCACCACTTTTCCCTTAGGTCTCCACGACCTAATTATCTCCAAAATATGCACATGGTTTAATGAATCACAAATCCATACACACATTCCATAATTACATTAAGTTGTCATTAGCCAAACATAACTAGTATCAAATTTTATATCTTAACCCATATTTATTATATTAAAATATAGGAGGAAATAATGTTAAAATTAACATAACATAGCAAGGCTAAGGATCACACCATCTTTATAACCTTATAAAGGGAACAAGCTAGACAATGCCTCTTTGCTTTGTCAACTAGTTACACAACAAGTTATAAAATTATCTAAACCACTTAGACTAACAAGATATTTTGCACATCATATTCCATGATCACTCTAGGCAAAAGACACATAAATGTCTCATCAAAATAACATGTTTTTAATAAAGATGAGAATAATACCAGTCTAATCAAGGGTGAATCATAATATATTGATTATAATCAACATATAAATCTTAATCCAAAACCAATACAAATTCAAATTTTACCACCCCACATGGTCAAAGTTCACAAGTTTAGATAAAGTAGAACTGGAAAGTGTGACCTAAAAATACACAAGTGGAAAGTAGTGAACTAACACCTCAAAAATAAAACTCTTAAATACCCTCACATTGTATGAAGAAAACACTACAACCCAAGTTGCCAAAATCACTACACACTTACCAAACTTGTAAGTGTAGTATCACAACCTATTTCCAAAACTAGGAGGAAAAAAATATTAACCACATAGATGCACCAATCCATTCCATTCCTGAAACTTCTATATCAATAAGAAATATAATACACTATACCATAAAGTCTAGTGAATATCGTCAAAACAACATTTCAAAAACAAGTTTGTAATTAAGGGAACACTTAATCAATATCATGAAAATATGAATCTACTCAGTGGCTTATAATGATGTCAAAGGAGGGTGAAAGAGTAAAAACTCACCTATATGATAGATATGTGAGATAAAACCTCATCGCAATCCACATAAACATATGGTGTGTTAATCTATGGGCAAACTCCTAACATATAGGAATCCTTAACAAATATAACTACACTCCACTATAAGGAGAATTCCATTTCACTAGGTGGTGTCAATCCATAAATGGTATTTTAGGATCCCCTCCCCTAGGATTAATGTACATAAGATAAAAAAATCTATCTAAAATGCACACATTATTAAGTTATAAGCATTCCATAATTTTTAAAAACACAATAAGAAAACACAAGTGGCAGAGGTGACTTGATTACTAAGGATGTAATCATTCTCAAGGTGTTTGATCTAAGTGATCAAAAATATTTTAGGAATATCTTATTCATGACTCATGAAATATTATATTTATTCACCTACCCAAACATCATATACAACCATCACCATCAAGAAACTTGATAAGATAACCCTTTAACAACTTTAAGAGGGTATGCGTGCTCCTAAGGGTACACACTCAATGTACCACACAACATTTCATGATATCAACTATCAATTCTCATCTCTTCATAAAATGGGTTAGATATTAGTATGCCTTATCCTTTCTAGAATTCCCTTTTGTTATTATGATGTTCCATGATTTAGATGATTTAGTTAAATAGGTCTTTCGATAAATTAGATTGAAGATCTTTAATAGATGCTAGTTGATTTTTAGTACAACTTGTATAAAAAATAAATAAATCAATGCCTACCTATCAAAGGAGAAGGAAATACCTTTCTAAAATATTCATAATACAAAATACACTCCTAAGAGATTAAGTTATTTGATCAAACATAGAATTCATCCACATAGGTAAACATAGTTCCAAGAATCATGGATGTCTATTACCTACAATAGTCATCAAGCCATATATGAGGATATACTAAATATCATAAATCTAATCATGGTGTAACATGATTGTGTACTAAGGCACTACAATTCCAAAATACACTTCACCTAACTAGTATAATAATACATGTCACTAGGTTCCCCAAAATAGTTCTATCAAATTTAGGTGGATTCACCTTTTTCATATCTCTATCCAAGTCCATAGCTATCTATGATCTTTCATATTAAGGATTTTCCTACTTATTAGGATGATCTTCAAGTTTATCCTGGTGTAATTTCTCTTCATATCCATGAACCTCATGCTCTAGGGCTTAAATTTGATTCCTGGTCTCATTCATGGCTATGAGAATCCAATCCAACATTTCTACTTACTCAGTAGAAAATCTATTAGGACCAAATGAAGGGTTATCATTGACATTTGAAGGACACTCTCTACATACTCTAAATTTCACTATTATCCCTTCTAGTAAACATAAGGATACAAAAATTCTAGTAGACTCATTAGGTCTTAGAGATCGAGCCACAACTCTGATACCACACAAAACATCTTCACTAGGGCCTACCTAGAATGACATGATTTTTTTATAATTTAATCTATGTATTATTTCATTATATTTCACCATGATAATCTACTTAGTGATCCATATAAACACACTAAGTATCTTAACTATAAAATAACCATGTAACAACTACCTTCTACTCGTCACTAGCATTATATAAACAAAATATAGAAAGTAATTATAGATTTCTAGCCACAACTAGTACAACCATGAAACTGATGTTACCATGGTATACTAAGCAAAAAAATACATCTCATCAAGAATAATATTTCAATAATAATAAATAAAATACAATGTACAAGATACAAGGATCTACAGAGCATGAGTTCTCTAAACTCTAGTATCTATGGCAATCTCAAGTGTCATCTCTAAAAAAGTACTACTATGGGGATGGAGAGTATCATCTAAGTGTTTTTTCACAACCATGGAAAATTGATCCCTTGAACAATCTCCCATCAGGTAGTGGCCCTCCTTTCATAAATGAGTAGATAGTGGCAAAGCAGAAATCAAGAGAGACAAGCTAGTACCTGTGTGCTATATGATTTTTAAGAACATGTAGTATACCATAAAGAATACCATTTTAACATGATATCACACAAACATGTAAATAATACATATGAAATGACAATGTCTAACTAAAATTACTTTGGCCAAAGTTTTCAATAGTTATTGATCTTTAGGATTAGTCAAATTCATGCACACCACTTGATTGAATTACCTGTATCTAGTATTGTAATGCTAGTAATATAGTGAAGTCTGTCTCACTACTTACTCAATACTAACAATGTGAGATTTGGATAATATAAATATAACTAACATGTTCATATAGATTACTTACCATTAGTAGGCATAAAACATGCTAAACACAAGGATAATTGAAATGCATCATTTAGTTCATCAAATGTATGAACGAATCTCCATAATATTATTTATCACATAAATAATATGAGTAAAATTTATGCCAACCAAGTATAATATGCAAATTTATAATTTCCATAAGTAGATTCAAACAAAGTACATTCTATGACAAGAAATCATATTCTAGCATTTTCATATACACACTACTTAATTTCAATAGTCAGTCATATTGCTCATAATAACATAATCCTTCATTTAAGTAGCTTGTTATATTTTTAGGAGGCTGTATGCATAGTGTCCAATCCTTCAAGAATCTATGACTTAGTTTTTAACATAAAATAAATTATAAATGTAAGCACACCTCCCAATGTATTAATATAAGCTATATATGTATATGTACTTGTACATATTAATATACTCACGGTATGCACCGTACACAAGTTTTCAATAATATATAAATACTATATGTAAATTATAACAATCACTTATAATTTTAATCAAGGACTTTATGAGACTTCAACCTCCTAATAAGATATCTTTTCTTAATAAATAATATCATAGTATATTCTCAAATCAATATCACATGATCAATATAAACAAATCTAATATACCTAACAAAGAAAATATTTGATAGATATCTTTACATTAATATACATATATCACTATATTTTAATAATTTATTTAAAAAATTAACATTAACTTAGTTTTGTTTATCTATGGCATTATTCCTAGGCTTTGTACTTGTCAGGTATTTATTATCTCAAAAGATACCAATTTATGTAACTACAAAACTAAGACATTGTAACTATACATTTCTTAAACTCAAGATACCATGATTAATTACAAAATACCTAATATACAAGTTTAAGCTATTTAATATTTTAATCATTATAATCATTTAAAAATATACAAGAATATTGTGAACATACAATGTCATCTACCCATTATAATCAAATCATTATGTATATTTCATTATGTCTATCTACTTTCCATAATGATTATGAACACATAAACATTATGATTATATTGATAGATATATATGATATTTTTATAATTCTAAATGTATTATTGTAGGTGTATCCAATATTTTAATCTCCATACCCATGTTATAGTGTTAGGCACTGCACTATAACCCATACCTAACAAAATAATATATATACTTAGATTATCTACCCTATATAAATCTACAGTTCATTTTTAGAATCATGCATTATACCCAATAATAACTATTCAATTAACTTCAACTAAGAAACAATTAAATAGTGGGGTCATTTTCAGAAAGGGGTGGGGTTTTTAGCTTTCGGGGGGGGGGTTGCCTTTTCATGCATTTTTTGAGGCTGGTTTGGGGCATGAGGGTTTGAGGGGCTTTCAAGTGGTAGACTATATGATTTTGGGTGAGACATCTAGAGATGTTGCTATGGCTAGGGTTGGCAACAGGTTTCCTCATCCATCCCCACTTGATGTTGGAGTTTATAGCACCAGTGATTTGAAATTGCACAAGATAAATAAATGCTTGAAAAGAGCTAAAGTTCATCCGAAGTTGGTGATTCAAATAGAGGTGATCACTAAATACCTAGAGTATTATAGCAAGCATGATTTAATTTGCAAATTTATGGGATTGAGGGTTTCAATGCCTTTTCTGGAACCCTAGATTCATAATTCATGGAATCCAGAAGGTGATTTTGAAATCTTGCTCATTACAAATAACTTCTTTTTGGTTTTCTTTACATGTTTATCTAATCATAACAAGGTTTTTGAGGGAGGACCCTACTTTTATAATCAGGTTGGCCTCTTCATGAAGCCTTAGCACATAAGATTTAATTCTATAGATGAACTATCCTCGAAGGTGGTGGTGTGGGTTTGTTTTCCTTGATTGTCATTGGAATGCTGGAGACAAGATATTCTATAATCAATTGTGTTGCTACTAGGGAAACCTATTGGCCTATCTCAGCAAACTCTGGAGAAGAAATTTTTTTCCTATGCCCAGGTTATGTGGAGATTTACCTAAGCTAGCCTCTGCTAGATTTTATTGATCTCACTATTGGGTCTAGCTCTTGGACTCAACAGGTAGACTATGAGACTTTATCTTTCAGGTGTCGGCTATGCCATGAGTATGGCCATCTTCTAAGGAGATGCCCTCATGCCTCAGGAGCTCATGGTTTAGATAATGTGAAGGCTCCATCTATTCCAAGGGTAGAAAAGGGTAAAGCACCCATGCAGGGGGTGGTACCAGATAAAGATGGTTTTATACTAGTTAAGGCATGAAACAAGAATTTGGGTCAGAAGAGGACTCTTTAGGATCGTCAAGAGGAGGAGACTTTTAACAAGTTTGAGGTTTTGAATGAATTAGTCCATGAGAATGGGATTTCTTCTAACATGCATTTTGAATCCTCTCCTTTAGTTGATCATAACTCTGAGTTTTTACCTGTCACTACCTCAGTCCTTGATCTTGTGGTGGATTCTGGGGTGTTCATAGATTTAGTTGCTTCTCTCCCTGATGTTGGGTTTAGGGGCTTGTGTGGTTTGGCAGAAACCACCATGTCCTCTTTAGATGACAGGGTGAGTTTAGCTAGTGGATCGGGTTTGGAAGACATAGGTAAGGAAAAAACCCTCTTTTCTTCATCTATTTTGGGTTTACAACAAAAATATTTGAAAAAAGGTGCACCTGATAAGCCCCAAAAGGTGGGGAGGAAGAAGGATCAAGAGAAAGTCAAGTTGGTTGGAGAGACATTGGTGAGATCTGGGTTGGTTAAGACATTGGATACTCACTTCTCTCACCCTTTGTGATGATTGTGTTATCTTGGAATATAAGGGCTATGAATAGCATCCCTAGATAAAAGGCTATTCGGGACTTGGTTAGTGCTCATTCTTTAGATGTGGTTTTCCTCCAGGAGACAAAGTTATCTATGGATGGTATGATGTAGCGTGTTTCTAAGATTTGGAATAGAGGGTGTTGCTAGTGTGTGGGTGTGCAAGGTAACTCATGGGGTCTTGCTTGCCTCTGGGATCCTCAACAAATTTTTGCTATTTGGTGGATCTCTAGTAGATTTTCCATCTCTTTGATTGAAATTAGTTTGGAGATGGGGGAAAGAATTCTTCTTTCTAACATTTATGCTCCAATGGATGTCCCTAGAAATACTCTCCTATGGTCACATATCAATTTTTTGAGATCATTGGATCCTTTCCTACACTGGACTATGGTAGGTGACTTTAATGCAATTGCCTCCCTCGAGGAGAAAAGGGAGGGAGCATGCCTAGTTTAGACCCCTCTTCTAATATTTTAAGGAATAATTTGGCTTAGATCTGGCTTATGGATATTAAATCTTCAAATGGCATTTTTACTTGGAATAATAGGAGGCTTGGAGATGATGCCATCTCTAAACTGTTAGACAGGTTTCTTGTGTCCTATTTTTGGGTGGGTGATAAGTGGTTGTCAAGTTCTAAAATTTTATATTGGCAAGGATTAGACCATTAGATGATTAAATTCTCTATCCATTTGGTTGATCATCCTAAGAAACAAACTTTTAGATTTTAGCTTATGTGGCTGAAGGAGGAGAGTCTTCTTGACTTGGTTTCTAGTTAGTGGACTGTAAGATGACCTTCTTTTGGTATAGTGATGTACTCTTTTGTGAAGAGGCTTCAATATGTGAAGTATAAATTGAAACATTAGAATAAGTCTTAGTTTGGCAATGTGTTTTAGTGGAAAAGGGTTGCCTAAGAGGACTTGGATTCTATTACTAGGCTAATTTAAGACCAAGATCTGGATGTGAATCTAAGCAGATTTGAGGTCAGTGTAGTGAAAGACCTCAAGGAATGGGAGCTTCGTGAGGAAATTTTTTAGAAATAGAAGGCCCATGTTGATTGGCTTTAGGAAGTGGATAGGAATACCTCCTTCTTCCATAAATCAGTGAAGACTTGAAGACAAGGTAACTTTATCTCTTCTCTTCGCTCTCTTGAGGGTTTTATACCTTCTTCCTCTTCAGAGATCTCTAGTGAGGCAGCTTATTTTTTCTTTTCTCTCTTTTCTGAAGATACCCCACCTGCTAGTGAAGAGGAAGCCTCCATCGTGTCTTGTATTCCCTCTCTAGTAACTATGGATATGAATGCTTCTCTTCTTAAACCTATTTCTTTGAGGGAGTTGGAGGATGTGGTATTTCAGTTGAAAAAAGGGAAGGCTCCTGGACCTGATGGTTTTCCAATTGAGTTCTTTCAAGAATTTTTGGAAGTCATCAACCTTGATCTTTTGGAGGTGGTGCAGGAGTCTTTTAGGAATAATCAAATGTTGTGAGCCAAGAATGCTACATTTCTTGCTCTTATCCCAAAATGTGAGGGTTCTGATTCACTAGATCTTTTTTGAATGATTGCTATGTGTAATATGGTGTATAAAATCATTACAAAGCTAATTGCTAAATGTTTGAAGCCATGTTTGATAAGTTGATTCAGAGGAACAAGGGGGCTTTGTTGTGGGTAGACAGATTTTGGACAGAGTAGTTAGTGCATATAAGACTATTCACTCTATGGCCTCTTCCAAAGAAAAGTCTATATTTATAAAGTTGGATATGGCTAAAGCTTATGATAGAGTTAACTAGGGCTTCTTGATCAAAATCCTCAGTGCCTTCGAGTTTAGTTGTGAGTGGATTGATTAGGTCATGAGTTGTGTGAGGACTTCCTCATTTTTTGTCCTCATAAATGGGGAGTACTCAAATCTTTTTGGTGCTTCTAGAGGCCTTCGACAAGGGGACCCTTTATCCCCATACTTGTTTATCTTGATGGTTGAAGGCTTAGGGAGATTCATTAAGTCCCATGTTATGGATGGGCTCTTTCAGGGTTGGAAATGGAACAATTCTCTTCCTCAAACACATCTACAATTTGTGGATGATACAACTTTGGTGGGTATCACTAAGGTGGCTAAAGTAGTTGCTTTGTGTCAGATTTTAGATTGTTACCTAGCCGCCTTAGGTCAAAACATTAATAAAAGTAAGTCTTGTATTTATTTCTTTAATACCCCTAGGCTTATTTAGTAGTGTATTGCCAAGATCTTAAGGTTTCCAAATAGAAAACTTCCCTTTATGTACCTTGGCATCCCTCTGGATGTGTGCCCACTCCCTCAATGTTTTTGGTAGGATGTGATAGATAAATTTCACAGGTTGGTTTGTCACTGGACCTACAGATGGTTATCTACAGCTGGAAGAGTTACTCTATTAAAGTCTATGGTACAAGCCCTTCCTATATACAAGTGTTTTGTGTTGTTGGCTCCCTCAAGCTTCATCAAAGATTTTGAGGGCCTTTGTCAGTAGTTTCTTTGGTCGGGGAATCTTCTTTTGAAGAAGTGGAACTTAACCAAGTGGGAAATTATTTTTCGATCAAAGTAGGATGGTGGTTTGGGTTTGTGTAGGATAGATTGGAATGGTCAAGATTTAGATACAAAGCTATATTAGAGATGGTGTTCATATCAACATTAGTATTGGGCTAGGGTCCTTACCTTCAAGTACCTGGGAGAGGTGGAGGGCATTGAGGTGCCTCGATTTAGCCTTTCAAGGAGAGTGTCTATGATCTGGGATACTCTCAAGAGGGGGGCTATGCTAGTTAAACAAGGCCTATTTTGGATCTATAATAGAGGCTCTGATGCTCTTTTTTGGCATGACTCTTGGGATGGATTCTTACTTATCCTCTCCTTACACCCTCACTTGGGGAACTTATGTAAGACTTTTATTCAAGTTGGTTGGAGTAGAGTGATGGATTTCAAAGCCCTTCAGGCTTTGGGACAGACTATTATATACAAGTGGAAGGATATGCATGATTGGCCCATGGGTGGATCTTTGGAGGATAGGAGGGAGTTGTCCTCCATTTTGGTTGATAGAGTCTGTTGTTCTCTCCCAGAGTGGGATATGTTGGCTTGGGGTCCAGATCTAATAGGGAAGTTCATTGTTGCCTCAGGGTATCATGTTTTGGATAGATAGGCTAGGGGTAGTGTTGAGGTTCCTTGGTGGAAAAATATCTGGAATAAATTCTCTTGGCCAAAATGCAATTTATTTTCTTGGCTAGTGGTTTATGGTAGGTGTTTGACTTTGGATAACCTCTGTAAGCATGGCTTTTAAGGACCTTCCTTATGCTTTTTATGTCAACAAGATGTTGAGACGGTTTCACATCTTTTCTTCTAGTGTCCTTTTGCTTGGAATATTTAGCATTTTTGGTGGGGAGCCTAGATTTTTTAGTGTAGGCACCCTTCTTTTCTAGAGGAGTTTTGGTAGAACTTTGGGCCCATTTCGGTGAGGACTTCATTTCTACACATAGCTTGGCCAATTGGCCCTAGTCTGATTATATGGCACATCTAGTTGGAGTGCAACTATAGGGTCTTTCTAGATAAGAAGTTGTTGGTGGGTCAACTGTGGTCTCACATTCTTGGGGATTTATAGGAGACCTTATATACTAAATGTGATCTATCCACTCTGGGGGATCCTGGGGATATTCGAATAACTCATAATCTAGGGATTCTGGTTGGGGGTCCCAAAAGGCCCAAGATTGGATGGAGCATGTGTTCCAAATGGAAGGTTTCTAGGGAAGGGAACTGGATACCCCCTCCCACTGGAGTCTTGAAAATCAATATTGATGGGTCTGAAATGGGCAACCCTAGGCATGCTAGCATTGGTGGGGTGGGTAGAGACAGTTCTGGGGTGGTTGTGTTTTTCTTCTCAAAATATAAGGGGTTGCACTATAATAATCTTATGGAGGCCTTGGCTATTATTTTAGCTTTGAAGAAGGCATATGGCCTTAGCTATAATAAAATTATATGTGAGTCAAATTCTTAGGTGGTGATAGACTTGATAAATAGAAGGCGATTTGATGATGTTAGTTGGTAGCTTGCAGTGGCGACTAAGCAAATCACCAGTCTTGGAGATTTATTTGATTCTATCACCTTCTCTCATATCCCTTGGGAATGAAATAAGGTGGTTGATGGGTTGGTCAAATGGGCTTTTAAGAATAATGGGACTTGGCTGGTGGATGATTGGGATAGTTTACCTGGGGATCTTGCTCAGGATTTGGTGGACTTGGTCACAGAGGATGTGAGATGTTGCATGACCATTTCTTGATCTCTAGTTTATTGTCTCTTGGCTCATTGGGGCATTTTGTAGCTTTTATGCTCTGTACTTCTCTCTTGAATTAATAAAGTTTTTACCCTCTTTTTTAAAAAAAAAGAAATAATTAAATAGTCTCAGAGCTACAATTGACATGATCCAAATTTATGAAACACATGTCTATAAAGGTTTTGTATTTCATATTATTAATAAAACTAAGTTGATTTATGCTTTGTATTGTTATTGTACAAGAAACTATACCTACTTGTTTGTAGATACCTACAAATTTATCAAGAGAGATCATATGGCTATGAACAGGTCACTACAGCTAATATGTTATGTAAATAGTTATTTATATATCTCTCCACTATTTTAGGATTGGTTTTATATTAGATCCCCATCCATAACTAGATATCTGTAATAACTTTCCATGTTATAACTAGATCATTTTTAATAAAGACATATATGTGTATTAGTAAACTCTAGGTAACCATATATATATATATATATATATATATATATATATATATATATATATATATATAAGATGTTACATTTATCCCTTGTCTTTTCTCTTTATTAATGTATGTATATAGAAATTATTTTGTATATAGAAGAAGATATGGGGTTGATACGATATGTAGATTATAGGTATATAAACATTAGTGTTTATTAGTAAACTCTAGGTAACCATACATACATACATACATACATACATACATACATACATACATACATATATATATATATATATATATATATATATATATATATATATATATGTATGTATGTATGTATGTATGTATGTATTTATGTATGGTTACCTAGAGTTTACTAATAAACACTTATGTTTATATACCTATAATCTACATATCGTATCAACCCCATATCTTCTTATATATACAAAATAATTTATATATACATACATTAATAAAGAGAAAAGACAAGGGATAAATGTAACATCTAGTCAAGAAATATAATTCACACAAATGGGTGAATATTGATTATATATGAGTATTTAGGCTAAATATCTATTTGAATATATATGATAAATACTTAGAGAAATATAATATAGAGATAATAGTTTGATTCATTCATATGTGAGTATTTGAGTACCTTTTTATTCACATAAAATAGCAATGCATACAATAAGTAGTGAACGTATATAAGTAAAAGCTACATTAATATTGATGTACATACAAAAGTATCATAACTTCATTAAATCATAAATTATTTATGTATACATAGAAAACACCCATTCTTGTATGAATAGTCCATTATGAATCGATGTATACATATAAATTCATATAAATCTAATCCAATATATATTTAAATATATATCCACATGTAAAGCAATATATACCACATATTTGGTTCACTACATATACATTATATACTCATTATATATCACATGTATATCTATGATTCACTATTCATTTTTATTTAGTTTGCTGCATAACATACTTAGATCGCCCCATACCTATAGTTCACTACATATTTTCCAGATCACTATGTTTTATTATTATAATTATAACTCTAATTAGATCATTATGTTTCATTATAAAGAGAGCTTATTATATATATATATATATATACATATATATATATATATATATATATATATATATGTATATATATATATATATATATATATATATATATATATATATATATATGTATATATATATATATATATATATATGTATATATATATATATATATATATATATATATATACTAGATTACTACATATTCACTATATAAAACATATACAGTTCACTACAATTATATTGTATGTGAAATAACACATTTAGTTCATATACAGATTGATATTAAGATCACATATAAATCTCAATGCTAGATAATATTATCAAGAATTAATCAAAAATATTATCAAGAATTGATCACATATAAACTTTATGCCATATCACTTTATAGTTCATATAAATCCACTACATATTATTAGGTATTGATCATTGTGTTGGTAATTTGTCCTATCAAGGCCAAATTTCAACCCTTGTAATCCAAATAATTTCATGGTACCATTAATAGCCTCTTCAAGTGGTCTAAAACTATATATTTTTGCCTAAAAATTTAGTTTTAGAATTTAAAATGTCAAAATTGGGAACAAATGGTCATTAAAATATCATATATGCCTTCAAAAATATTCAAATATATTACCATATCCTAATTCCAAAGTTTTATAACTTGAAAAGGTGTTTAAATCCAAATAGAAGCCCAAAAAAGATCCCAAATGACCCACATGTGCCAAAATAGGACCTATGGAGAAGTTTAAAAGCTAATTTCTTATTATTAAATGTCTTTGACTCATAAATCCTCCTTCCATGCATTAATATTGGATGTGGAATCTTGAGTTCTCTTTAAAGGGCCAAAAATAAGCTTTTTCCATTCATTTTCAAGAGCAAGGTATAGATTCGTATGAAATTATGTACAATAAGGGTAAGAAAACTAAAGATAAAGATATAAAAAAATATTTAGTAGGAGTTTTAGGACAATTATAGGTAATACAGGCCCTAAACTAGTCCACTACAAGAAATTGCCAAGTTTGCACAAAGGGACCAACTTATAGGTTTGTTGTTGGCATAGATTGGAGAGTGTAGGTATAGGTCTAAAGTTTGGGTCAAAGAATCTATACTTAAAGGGATTAATCATGGATTAAGTGGTTTTATAATTAGCTTCTCCACCCTCATGAACTATCAATTTGAAGTTAGGCTAATTTCTACAGTTTTGCATCTATGAAGGCAACCGGTTTACCTCAAGTTCTCTTCACTGGGGTAGTATTTCAAGAAAATTCAAGTTTTCATATAATCTTGGGAACCTGATCTTCCTTTAAATGGCATCTTTCATTAATTATTCACACATTTTAATGTCAAACAAACCTCACAAAGATATCCATTGTAATCTGTAATTGGGCATACTTTTAATGAGAGATTGTATAGTTTTGAAGAGAGAGAAAGTCTTCAGAATTTCTTATTTTGATCCATGACATCAATTTCAATCATGTTTTCATGTTTTTAAGCTGGTTTCTCAATATTTTCTCCAAGGATTAATGTATTAGTCCATCCTTGTGCTCTCAAAGTGTCTCAAAAGGGGTTAGTTTGGCATTGTTTAAGGAAATTTCACATATATTGAGGTTTTTAGCATTGTCCTAAGTTTCAATTCCATCTTCTTACCCTCCTCAAATTACCTCCAAACTTTTATATCAAATAGAGGATGGCTTATGCTTCAATATGACCCTTTAGGTTGCCTTTGTCTTACTTATAAGAGCTCTTTCCACCTCCATGTTGTTCATCCCCATCTCACTATCATATACAACCTTACCACTATGTTCAATATCTTTTTCGACCCTCCATCATGTTTCCTTTGAGCATATCTATCCCTACCCCCATTTAATCCATATCCATTTCATGTTTCCATCATAGAAAGAGATAAATGATTGATAAAGTACCATCAAAGCATGGAAAAGGGAGTTTTTAGGCTAATCAAACATCAAATTATAGTCATGAAAAATGGCCTACAATAGGTTACACAATCTAGGTATGGTCATGTAAGTTCAATGAAACATTAAGGTGAGGGAAACTTTCTTAAAGGTATGAAGAGATAAAGCAATCCATAATATAGGTGAAAGTCCATCATGGAGATGAAAGTAAGTGTCTTGACCCTAAAGGTTGAAACTATTCTCATATGGTCACTTTAAAATAAAATAAGAACATAGTCATATGTCATGAAGGACATCTATTAAAGAATGACAAGTTAAGATATTCTCATATGGTTTACAAGAAAGTGACCTCATCAAGCACAATGAGGAGGAAGAATAAATATCAAATTTTGTTACAAACCTTATTTAAGGTCATATATAGTCTCCTTCCATACTTAGTGACATCATATAGCCACCTACAAGTCTAACCTATCTCAAGAAAGACATACCTTACAAATTTGGAGACTCTTCTAGGCTACTAGGCCTACTTGGTTAGCAAGGGTATTAATAGGCTTGAGGATTTTAAAGATTATTCAAAGAGATAAGGTAAAATTAATATGAAACCTTGAAGGGATTAATAGATATAAGGGTAACCTACAACCACCTTTGAGGACACCTATAATAGGCTTGTAGAACCCTAGGTATGTTTGATCAAGAAGATGAATGTTTCAAGGAACAATAAAGGTAAATGTCTATTTTCAATTAGGTAATTATTAAGAGATCAACATGAGTTTCAAGAAGGTGGAGGATGGAGAGAGTTTTACACTATCTTTGATAGTTTGTACAATCCACCTATAGTGCTAAAAGGAGACCTACAACCAAGTAGGAGTATGTGCTAGATCGAGAACCTTTTCAAGGTGTAGGAGGCTAGTTTTGACTACAAAAATACATGGATAAGAATTAAGGTTGATAATCTCAATATATAATACATTTCAAGGATGATTTAAAGTTTCAAAAGGAAACCTAAAACCATCAATAATATATACCTATAGTCAGCCAAGTTTGAGTAGCCTAGAGACTATTTCGTAAGAATTGGAAGGTTTAAAGTTCATTAATGTTTTTATTAAGGTAAAAAACCAACATAGAAGGTTCATCAAGGCATGTAAGGTATGGTCATAATTCATGGAGGTTTTTAATATATATAAATTTTATGTTATGCCATCAATAATGGTGACCTATAGCTATCTTAGGAGTAAACATAGTCAAAGGGGTTTGAAACTTTAAATATACCTTGAAGGTTGGTGAACTCTTAAGAAGGCTTTGGGTGAGAGGGTGATTGTATTTCAAGGGAAAAATATAGTATAAATCATGATAATTATTGAATAATGATTATGATCCTACATTGCCTAATAAGGATGCACCTACAGGCAACACAAAAGTAACCTATAGTCAGTTAAGGACACCTAAAGGCTTATTCTTAGGGTCAAAACATTCAAGTCAATGGATAAATAGTTAGAAAAGGTTTCAAATTCAAATTATATCTCATGTTAGTAAGAGGTTCTTAAAGACATAGTACAATCCTATAGCTCACAATAGTCATCACCTATAGCTAGCAAAGAGGGTTACATATTCAAAAAGGTCCTTTGAATGTGCATTAAGGGTTTGACTAATTCAAGAAGGTATGTGATGTTTTTAAAGGAATCACATAACATAGTGATACTCAATGACATCTTATGTTTTTTTAACCCTATCTAAGCATATAAGACCCATGTTTTAAGTTTGTACAAGGGCTAATCAGTATGAAAAAACATAATCAAACACTTATTAGGTGGTATGTGATCATGATGAGATAATTGATGTTATCAAGAGGGATAAATTGTATTAAAATTTCATGATGAGTTGACAAGAGGTATAATTAAGGGTTTCCAAGCAAAAATATCAGAAAATACCTAAGAAACTATCACCTAAAGTAGTCTAATGGATGAACATAGTCATCATCATAGTCTAGAGTATCCTAAGGGTTAATGGACTAAGAAAAGGGTTTCATGAGTATTAAAGGATCCTAGGAGTAATATATAAGTAAATGAGATTAAAAGGTCATGAAAAAAGGACTCCAAACCATAGATAGTCAAATTCACCCTACTTATGCATACATATAACCATACAAAGATCAATATCCTTAACATAGTCATATGCTTGCAAGATGAAAGGTCAATAAATTCAGGTAAAGTGAACCATAGGCATATTAAAATCTTGTCAAGTGAGATAAAACATTATTTGATCATGACATGAGGGTGTAGTACATAGCTACTGTACAAATTTTTGACAATATAGAAGAGTAGATGCTTTGGTTGAGAAGTCAAAACATGCTAGTAGAAGGTGAGAGATGATTTCAAGTGAGGAAACAAGACTATAAAGTAATATATGAATGATAATGCAATATGCATCTACATAGTCAAGTATACACTTAGTCATGAAAAAGAGGCTTTTTTGAGAGAATTTGAGACTTTTTGGCATCTACATGTGGTTTAAAAACTTTAAATTTGGTACACATGGTAATCATGACTTGAGGAATCTTTAATATCATCCTCAAGTCCATTTCATAGGTGGAGAACCTCATTACTTTTACACAGTCCCCCCCATGTCCATTCACTAGCACCATTATAGTAGGAAATGCTCTTGAGGGCATACAGGTGTACCAGAGGTTTTTATGTCTAAGAGTTTTAAAATCATGGGATGATGTTGTTACATCTTCATAAGACCTTCATAGAGTGTTCAAACTCCAACTCATATGTAAACCATGCCCATATAGGCTAAATCAAGCAAATAGGCCTATAAGCCAAAAGATGTTTTATAAAATTATCAATAAATATGAAACTTGTAGAGTTTTTTTGTGACATGGTAAAATCCCCATGATTATGTTTTCAGGTAGGTAGAATCAATGGATTCAGTTTCAGTCCAAGGAGGAAATTTAAATTCTATAGTTTTAGACACCCTTCCAAGCTACCTAATCGGATGCTCATTTCTTTCACCACATGAATATTTTGGCAAAAACATATTAAAATGATTTTAGGAAACATATGAAATTATAATTCATGAATAATTTAAGTTAGTTTAGGGGTTTTCATTTATAAACAATTGCTAAGAGCGTAGGTAGTCTAGAATGCTAGTAAAACCCTGTAGGTAAATTTCCTTCACGTGATATCTTCTCATATATTTACATGGGAACCTAATAATTTCAAGGGTTTTGAAAGGGTTATTATATTACACATTCATGTAAATAAGCTTGGATTTGGATATTTGTGCTTCATGAATCATCATTAAGAAGATTCAGCGCTAAAACCATCCCAAACCCTCATAGTGACCAATTTTGAGAAAAGTGAATTTAATGCAATAAAAACCTCATGGATAAACCTAAAAAATATTATAAAATAAATTAAACTTATATAAGATTCCAAAAATTCTAATTTTATGTATGGATCTATACGGATCAGGGCATAAATCAAGTTTTTTAGAGAAAAAAGCATGGAAAATGAGGTACAAAGTAGTTTAAATGAATATAACTCATGGATATTGAAGCCTGAGAATTTTTATTTATCCTAAAATATTCATATGGTAAAAATTATTCTTGGATTTTCCCCTACCATCTCCTTAAAAATAGCCACTCTACAAGAATTTCAAGCAAATTGACCTAGTCAACAATTTTGATTGAGTTGCAGGTGTCTCTTCACCAGGAGGAGATATTTCATGGTGTGTGGAGCTGATTAAGGTATAATGTAATCATGTTTTAAAGTTTTAAAATTTATTCTTTAGGTTCTACATATTCCAAATGCAATAATATAGGATATTAGGCCTAATTGGTCAATCAAGCAAGTAAAACATGGCATTGAATATGTATTAAGGAGTTCAAATGGAGTTTCCAAATTTCATATATACCATTCATGTGGATATATCATTAAAATTCAAATGTTCAAATCCAATTTCATGCAAGGAAGGAGATTAGGGGAGTTAACTTATCTTAAGAACCAATCAAAGCTTTATTTGACTAGTTGACCAATTTTATGCATATTTCAAGGATTTCATGAAAATAAAGGCCTTAAAATCAAATTCAAATTATTTAAAATGTATTTAACATCCAATTTTTATCATATATTCATGAAAAGGAGAGATTTGAGAAGTCAAGGGCCCACTATCTTCTTTTCAATGCCAAAGTGAGCTTCATGCAAGGATTTTCATGATGAAGACAAGTCAAAAATAATTTTTATGATATTGTAATTGAAATTATCTTGAGTTAAGATGAATTTCACTTAATCTTATCTTTCTAATGCCAATCATTTGGCTATTTTTTCTACATTCTATATATGTAGACTTTGAAGCCATTTTTCAGGGATCCCTCTCTTGGACATGACTAGACTCTGCCAAGATTAAGTTTTGTAACCTTTTCAAATAAATAAAATGGTTATTTTAAGATTTCATATTATAGTATAGAGTGTAATATTAGTTTTTTTTTTTCATATTTGGTAGATGTTTCTTCCTTGTCAAGTCTTGATGTCACCTAGTTACTAGTAAGCTAACTTATGTATGTCATGTTTTAGTGTTTAATGTCATTTGATTGAGCTATTAGGGGATGTAAGTGACTAGTTAATTCCTTGAATTAGGCATAGTCCATCATTTCCCTCAATATTTTATCAACTAATAAAACATTTACATGAAATGTCGATGCATAGGAGTCATTTAGGGTTTTTGAATCAATCATTTCTTATCTTATTAGTGTTTTAAGAGATCAAATAAAGTGGATGAACCAATAATGTTGGTGTATCACCAATAGTATAATAGGATTTCCCTTTAAGTATATCTCTTCCCATTTTCATCGCAACAAGTATAATAGGTTTTAGTAGTAGTGAATAAAGTGATACATCATAGGAGGTAGCCTTACCAAAATCTAGAGGTCTAGTTTGAGTTCAGGTGTTCCATTCCTCAGATCATTCCAATGTTAGTCCAGATGTGAAGGATTTTTAGAGCCATATATTTCAAGCCTTCAAGAAGGGTGCTATCTAGGTTGTTAATAGTTTTGGAACACCTGGTGGGATATAAATTCAACCATTAGAGTACATAATTTGAAGCATATTAGTCTTTAGAACTAGTTTGTAGTACTCTTATGGTCCTTATCTCAAGGTAAAAGGTATATTTTTATACATAATTTTAATTATCTTCATGATTTTCTAGGACATGATAGCCTATAGAGGATAATTCCATCATTCTTTTCCTCATCACTAGTTCTAGTATGATCCTCATGACCCATATCAGCCCTACCATGATCCACATTAGCCATATAATGAATATACAGAGCTTTATTAGTATTATCAAATCTCATACCAGTCTTATAACAACTCTCATGAATCTTGTTATCTTCTTGACCAACCTAGTCAAGTCCCTAGATAATCCATCTCAAGCTTTAGACAAACCCTATTTGGCTATGATAAATAGATGGTAAGAAGATATTACCAAAAGGGTTATGGGCAGGAGATCTCCAAGCATGAAACTTAGAACATGAGAGCTAATTTGTAGTAGGCTAAAGAGATATGTTCATCTTTCATAAGGAAAGGACACTCAAAGTTTAGTGATGATATTTTATATATTGGTGGTCTGATTGTAAGCATTAAAGAGAGGTTGGTGGTTTATGAGAAACCCCAAGGTCATCATAATCATCAATATGTTTCCAAATATATTCCCTTTTCCCTTCATGATCATCAAAATAATGTATATCACAACCCTCAAGAGTCAATCCAAACCTTGCCTAGCTTTCCTACCTATAAGTTTATCCAAGAGAGGCCTTTGAAGGATAAACAAGTATGTCTTAAGGAGACTAATGTTTAGATTGCACAATAGATCATACAGGAACCTACATCTTGAAGTTTATAGGAATAAATATCTATTGATTTAATTCATGATTTTGAGGCTAATCTAGCCAAGAAAATTGAGCTTGTAAATTGGCATCCTCACTATTTAATGGTAGTTGAAAAGGAAACACAGTAGAAAATTTCTTATTTCATACCCATAGCTACCACAAGTCTAATTTAATAAGTTTCTAAACCCAAGTCCATGACTTAGAATCAAGTATAATAGTTTATGGAGAAACAAGAACAATCAAGCATAAATTAAGATGTTGAGATCAAGAGCAAGCCAAATATCATTTATCTTCCACTCTTTTCTCCTCAAAATCCAAAGACCTTTCCTTCATGGAAATCCATACAATAAACAATGCAACACAGAGAGGAAGTGAAGGTGGTCTAATAGGAGTAGCTCCATAAACAAAATCAAGCATCTATGGTAACTTATTTGGACCTTTCTCATCTTATGTGTGATGCAAATCAAGAAAGTTTAGCTGAGATGAATGAATTTCATGAAGATGTGAAGAAGGTTTGAGTTTAAATAGCAATAATAAATCATTATTGGACACCAATGGGCAAGGACAAGCATGATTCAATTTTCCATGATGCCAAAGAAGATGAGTTATAATAGGTTTCTCAAGAAATTATAGCAGATGATGAATATCAAGTACAAATGAATCTTTCTTTGGAAGGTAACCATGAAGAAAACTCACATATAGCCATTTTTGAGATGGATAATATTCCTAAAGAAGATGATCATTGGTAGTAGTTATATGATGATTTCTTGAATGAAATTGAAGAACTTAAGATGGCAAATTTGGATAATGAGATAGAATAATAAGTTGATGATTCATCTGAGGATTCCATAAATGATTTGGAACTTCAAGAGTGTAATGCTATTTTGGAGATCCCAAAACAAGATGAGATGGAACTTTATTGGATAAATGAGATGTCATTCTCTACAAAATATGAATATGAAATAAGTGCACTAGATCAAGAACCTTCACATGACTCCATCAAAAGGTTAGAAATATGTGATCAACATGTTTCAAATGGTAAGAATGAAAATGAATTTCATTTTATTTTAGTTGGTCATGATGAAAAAACCTTTTAGGATGACTTGGAGAGTTTTTGTGCAAATTTTGATACTCTATCTCTAACCCATATAGAGATTGATGAATGTTTTGTAAAGAGTACTATTTTAGTTGCTCATCAAAAATAAATTAATGACATATTTCAGCCATGTCTAAACACCTATCAATAAGTTGAAGATCTTAGCAAGCCACTACCCCAAATAGAACATAATGAAGACACCAAATCAAGCACGCCAATTGATTTTTCAATACAATAATTGAATGAGAACATGTCAAATCAAGATCAACCTATGAATGAGGTAGAGTTAGCATTCTTAATGCAATAAAGAAGAATTTGGGAAGAATATGATTGGTTCTTGGATCCATATCTTCAATCCATGTACCTGAGAATGGAAGTAGGAGGTCCAACTGTACCATCAAGAAGAAATGAACATACAAGTGCTCCTATCTACAATAAGAAGCCATCAAAAGGAAGCAATCATGTTTCAAAATTCCATCGTGCATAAAATAGTTTCCCATTTGACCTTGGAGGAAAGATTTTTCAATTTAGGTTAGTTATTCTAGGTTTGATTTATTTCAATAAATGATTAAAATAAATAACAATCTACTTCTTATTTATTGTGTTTTCTTATTTTTCTTAGATTAGTTGTCCTTTCTTTCTAGTTTATTTGTTGTTTCCCTTCAGTCTAGGTGTGTCAGTCGAAAAAGGTGTTACAAAGCCCAAAAACATCTACTTGACATCTAGAGAGTCATTAAGTCAAGTGATTATGCTTCAGTTTGTTATTGTCACATTAAGATTTAGTGATTTATTTTGACCAAAAATTTGGTCAACCCTTGTGAGTCACCAAAAATTCTAGTAATTTAGCCTATCAAGGCCAAATTCCAACCCTTGTAATCCAAAAAGTTTCCTTGTACCATTAATAGCCTCTTTAAGTGGTTTAAAACAATATATTTTGGCCTAAAAAGTTAGTTTTAGTATTTAAAATGTCAAAATTAAGATAAAATGGTCACTAAAATATCATATAGGATTTCAATTATATTCAAATATATGACTATATCCTAAGTCCAAAGTTTTATAACTTGAAAAGGTGTTTAAATGCAAATATAAGCCCAAAAAGACCCCAAATGACCCACACATGCCAAATTAGGACCTATAGAGATGTTTAAAATCTAATTTATTATTATTTCACATCCCTAAATCATGGATCATACTTCCATGCATTAATATTGGTGGTGGAAGCTTGAGTTATCTTTAAAGGGCCAAAAATAAGCTTTTTCCATTCATTTTTAAGAACAAGGTATAGATTCATACAAAATTATGTAAAAAAAGGGTAGGAAAATAGAAGATAAAGACATAAAAAATATTTAATATGAGTTTTAGCGCAATTGGAGGTAATATAGGCCCTAAACTAGTCCACTATAGGTAATTGCCAAGTTTGTACAAAGAGACCAACTTGCAAGTTTGCTATTGGTACAGATTGGAGAGAATAGGTACACATTTCAATTTTGGTTCAAAGAATATATAATCAAAGGGATTACTCATGGATCAAGTGGTTATATAATTTTATTCTCCACCCTCATGAACCATCAATTTGAAGTCAAGCTAAATTTTGTAGTTTTGCATCTTTGAAGGCAACTGGTTTTCCTCATGTTCTCCTCACCAGGGTAGTATTTCAAGAAAATTCAAGTTTTCATATAATATTTGGAACCTAATATTCCCTTCTATGTCTTCCTTAAATCCTTATTCACACATTTCAATGTCAAACAAATCTCAAAAGATAGCTAGTGTAGTCTACAATTGGGCATGCTTTCAAAGAGAGATTGTATGGTTTTGAAGAGAGAGAAAGTCTTCAAGATTTCTTTTTTTGATCCATGACATCAATTTAAATAATGTTTTCATGTTTTAAAGATGGTTTTATAAATATTTTATCCAAGGATTCATGTCTTAGTCCATCCTCAAAAGGGGGTAATTTAGCATTGTTTAAAGAAATTTAGCATATACTACAGTTTTTAGCATTGTCCTAGGTTTTAATATCATATTTTTAACCTCCTAAAATTACCTCCAAAATGGTATATCAGGTATAAGATGGCCTATTTCTCCATATGACCCTTAAGGATGCCTTTTTATTACTCACAGGTGCTCTTTCTCACCTCCATGTTGTTCATCCCCATCTCACTATCATATACAACCTTACCATTATGTTCAATGTCCTTTTCCACCCTCTATCATGTTTCATTTGAGCATATCCATCCCTACCCCACTTTCATCCATATAAATTTCATGTTTCCATAATCAAGAGAGCTAAAGGATTGACAAGGTACCATCAATGCATGGAAAAGGAAGTTTGTAGGCCAATCAAGCATCAAATTATAGTCATGAACAATGACCTATAGTAGGTTGCATAGTTTAGGTATGGTCATATAGGTTCAATGAAGTGTCAAGGTGAGGAAAACATTATTAAAGGTATGAGGAGATCACGAAATACATAATATAGGTGAAAGGCCATCATAGAGATGAAAGTAGGTGTCTTGACCTTGAAGGTTGGCACTATTCTCATATGGTCATCTACAATAAAAGAACACAATCATATGTCATGAAGGTCATCAATTAAATAATGAAAAGTTAATCTATTCTCATATGGTTTGTAATAAAGTGACCTCATCACTCAAAATGGAGAGGAAGAATAAATATCAAATTTGGTTTTGGACATTCCTTAAGGTCATATATATTCTCCTTCAATACATAGTGACATTATATAGCTACCTATAGGTCTACCCTATCTCAATAAAGACCTACATTGTAAATTTTAAGACACTTCTAGGCTAATAGGCCTAATTAATTGGCAATGGTCTTAATAAGCTTGAGAATTGATAAGATTACTTAAATATCTAAGGTACAATGAAGATGCAATCTTGAAAGGATTAATAGATACAAGGGTAAACTACAGCCACCTGCGAAGACACCTACAATAGGATTGTAGAACCCTGGGATTGTTGGATCAAGAAGATGAATGTTTTAAGGAATAATAGAGGTAAATGTCTAGTTTCAATTAGGCAATGATTAAGAGATAAACATGAGTTTCAAGAAAGTGAAGGATGGAGAGAGCTTTACACTATCTTTTATAGTTCATGCAATCTACCTATAATGATAAAAGAAGACCTACATCCAAGTAGGTGTATGTGCTAGATCAAGAACATTTATAAGATGTAGGAGGCTATTTTCGACTACAAAAAAACATGGATAAGCATTGAGGTTGATAATCTTAGTATATAGTATATTTCAAGGATGATTTCAAGTTTCAAAAGGAAATCTACAACCATCAATACTATATACCTATAGTTAGCCAACTTTGAGTAGCCTAGAGACTATTTCATAAGAAGTGGAAGGTTTAAGGTTCATCAAAGTTCTTCTTAAGGTGAAAAATCAACATAGAAGGTTCATCAAGGCATATAGGGGATGATAATCATTCATGAATGGTTTTAAGAGATATAAATGATATGAGACATCCATCAATAATGATGACCTACAACTACCTTAGGAATAAACACAATCAAAGGGGTTTGAAACTTTAAAGATGCCTTAAAGGTTGGTGAACTCTCAAGAAGGTTTTAGGTGAGAGGGTGATTACCTTTCAAGGGAAAAAGAGATTAAAAAGCATGATAAGTCTTGAATAAGGTTAATGAGCCATAAGGTACACCTATAGTGCCTAATAAGGATACACCTACAACCAACACAAAAGTAACCTATAGTCTGTTGATACCTAAAGGATTATTACTAGGGTCAAAACATTAGTGTCAAGGTATAAATAGTCAATAGAAATTTTAAATTCAAATGAGATCTCATGTTAATAAGAGGTTATTAGAGACATAGTACATTCCTATAACTCACAATCCAAAGAGGGTTACATAGTCAAAAAGGTCTTTTGAATGTGCATCAAGGGTTTGACTACTTCAAGAAGGTATGTGATATTTCTAAAGGAAACACATAACATAATGACACTCAATGACATCTTAAGTTTTGTTTACCCTCTCTAAGCATATAAGACCCATGTTTTTAGTCTGTACAAGGGCTAATAAGTATGAAAAAACATAGTGAATCACTTACTAGGTGTTTTATGATCATGAGGAGATAAATGATGTTATCAAGAGGGATAAATTGGTTTCAAATAGCATGATGAGTTTCCAAGAGGTCTAATGAAGGGTTTCCAAGCAAAAATATAGTCAAATACCTAAGAAACTATCACCTACAATAGTTTAAAGGATGAACACAGTCATCATGATGGTCAAGAGTATCCTAAGGTCTAATAGAATAAAAAAAAGGTTTCATAAATTATTAAAGGATAATAGGAGTAATATATAATTAAATAAGACTAAAAGGTCATGAAAAAATGACTCCAAACCATACACAGTCAAATTCATCCTAATGATGCATACATACAACCATACAAGGATCAAGATCCTTGACATAGTCATATGCTTTCAAGATGAAAGGCCAAGAAAATTAAAGTCAAGTGGACCATAAAATATTTTAAAATGAGATAAAACACTATTTGATAATGACATGAGGGTGTAGTACACAATTGTTGTACATAATTTTGATAGTATAAAGGCCTAAATTCTTTGGTTGAGGAGTCAAAGCATGCTAGTAGAAGGTGAGAGATGATTTAAAGTGAGGATAGAGGACTATAAGGTACTATATTAATGATAGATTGATTCTAGATACCTTAATTACTCATTAAAACACTTATAATATGCATCTACACAGTCAAGTATACACTCAGTCATGCAAAAGAGGCTTTTTTGAGACAATTTTGAGATTTTTGGCATCTACAAGTGGTTTCAAGACTTGAAATTTGGTACACATGGTAATAATGACTTGTGAAATCTTCCATATCATCCTTAAGGACATTTCATATGTGGATAGCATCATTGTTTTTACACAGTCCCCCATGTTCATTCACTAGTACCATTGTAGTAGGCAGTGTTCTTGAGGGCATACAGGTGTACTAGAGGTTTATAAGTCCAATTTAGAGTTTTAAAAACATGGTATGATGTTTTAAAATCTTCATAAGACCTTAAGATAGTTTTAAAACTCTAACTCATATGTAAACCATACCCATATAGGCTAATTCAAGCAAGCAAGCCTATAGGCCAAAAGGTTTTTCTTTTTACTTATCAAGAAAGATTACACTTGTAGATTGTTTTGATGACATGGTAAAATACACATTATGATTTTTAATAGGTAGGAATAATCAATATAGGAGTCATTTTTATTCCAAGGAGGAAATTTTAATTTTGTAGGCCTAGACACCCTTCCAAGTCACCTGGTCAGATGCTCGTATCATTCACCATGTGAAGAGTTTTTCCAAAAGATCTTATAATTATTTGAGGACTGATATTAAATTATAATTCATGAATAATTAAGGTTGGATAAGGAGCTTTTATTTATGAATAATTTCTAAGAGCATAGGCATCCATAATGCAAGTAAAACCCTATAGGCAAATTTCTTTCACTTGATATCTTCTCATAAATTTTGCATTGGAACATAATATTTTCAAGGATTTTGAGGGGGTTAGTATAATAAAAATTAATGCAAATAAGTTTTTATTTGGAGGTATATGCTTCTTGAATCATCATTAAGAATATTCAGCTCTAAAACCCTCCCAAACCCTCATAGTGACCAGTTTTGAGAAAAGTGGATTTTCTTGACATCAAAACCTCATGTATTAATCTGAAACCTATTCAAACATCAAGTAAAATTAGATAGGATTCCATAAATTCCAATTTTATGTATTTATATATATGGATTAGGAAGATATCACTTTTTTTGGAGAAAAAACATGGAAAATGTGATCTAATGCAGTTTACGTGAATCCAATTCATGGAGATTGAATCCTAAGACTTTTTATTCATTCTAAAACATTCATATGGTAAAAAATATGCATATAATTACCCTTATCAGCTCCTTCAAAATAGCCACTCTATAAAAATTTCAAGCAAATTGACCTAGTCAATAGGTTTGATTGAGTTGCATATGTCTCTTCATCAGGAGGAGTAATTTCATGGTGTGTGGATTTGATTTAGGTATAATGTCATCATGTTTTCAGGTATTCAAAGTTTTTTTATAGGTTATATGGAGTCCAAATGTAATAATCTAGGATACTAGGCCTTATTGCTCAATCAAGAAAGTAAATCATGGCATTGAATATGTATTAATGAGTTCAAATAGAGTTTCCATGTCTCATATCTACCCTTCATATGGAGACATCATGAACCTTAAAATGTTCAAATCCCATTTCATGTAAGGAAGGAACTTAGTGGAGTTAACTTGTCTTAAGAACCAATCAAAGCTTCAGTTGACTAGTTAACCAATTTCATGCATCTTTAAAGGAATACAAAGTAGGGCCTTCTATTCAACTTAAAATCAATTCAAATGGAGTTAACATCCAAGTTTTAGAATATATTCATGCAAAGGAGAGATTTGACAAGTCAAGGGCCCACCATCTTCTTTTCAACACCAAAGTGAGCTTCATGCAAGGATTTTCAAGATGAAGACAAGTCTGTAAGACTTTTGATGAATATTATAATTGAAATTGACTTGAGTTAAGATGAAGTTCACTTCCTCTTCTCTTTCCAACACCAATCTCTTGGCTATTTTATGCTACTTTATATATATGTAGGCTTTCAATCCATTTTTTAGGGATCCTTCTTTTGGGCATGACTAGACTCTACCAAGATTGAGTTTTGTAACCTTTTCAGATAAATAAAATGGTTGTTTTCAAATTCCATATTATGGTATAGAGTGTAATATTGGTTTTATTTGAATATGTGTTAGATCTTTCTCCCTTGTCAATTCCTGATGTCACCTAATTACTAGCAAGCTAACTTATGCATATCATGTTTCAATGTTTGATGTCATTTGACTGAGCTAAAAATTGATATAAGTGACTGGTTAGTGCCTTGAATTAGGCTTATATCATCATTTCCCTTAGGCTTTGATCAACTTATAAAACCTTTACATGAAATGATGATGCATATGATTCATTTGGGGTTATAGATTCAATCATTTGCTTGTCTTATCAGTGTTTTAGGAGTTTAAATAGAGTGGGTGAACCGATAATATAGGTGTATCACCAACAGTAGAATAAGATTTCCATTTCAATATCTCTCTTCCACTTTTCATCCCAATAAGTACAATAAATTTTAGTAGCAGTGATCAAAGTGATACATCATAGAAGCTAGCCTCACCAAAATCTAGAGGTTTGGTCTGAGTTCAGGTGTCCCATAGCTTAGATCATTCCAATGTCAGCCCAAGTGTGAAGGAGTTTCAAAGCCAAAACTATCAAACCTTCAAATAGGTTGCTAACACAATGTTTATATTTATACCAACATAGATAATATAATGTAATACTATATAATATAATATAAAAATTGCCACATTAATTTTCTAATTATCTATACAAAATATCAAAAAATTACTCCACAAAACCAAAACAAAATCACCTATCTAGAATGACCTGATCTATCAGATTTTCATTCCTTTGCCTTGTTTCTCCTTCTCCTCTCTAAGTCACTTTGTTCCTTCTTTTTTTGCTCTCCTCTTTCCCTTTTATGCTCTGAGGGATGAATCTCTCTGTCATCCAAATCATTATAAGAAATTAGTTAATCCATTACATCATGCAATATATATCATAAAATACTACTAAAATAATAAATCAACATGATCACAATGTAAAGAATATACAATACAGCTAACTCATAGTAATGTGATGATGAAATCAAAATAATATTCAACTATCTCATAATAGAAAATGACTTACATCCTATATAATAATAATCAAATCAAATTATGAACTATAAATATACATGGATAATCAATTAAGTTTACTTAGTGGAGAATAAGGATGTAGCATAAAAAAAAATCACATGATATTACTCAATCTCGGTATCCATATACTCCCAAATATCAGATTGGGGGCATGCACATGGAACATGACCACCCCCTTGTTCAATTTATTATAAGGAATGGAAATTCATGTCATCCTCTATGTTTTATACACTAGACTCAGATTATGATATTATTAAACTAAATTTGAGCCACTTTACCCCTATAAATGAATCTTATTCTATCTGTAATGGTTGATTCACTATTTTTCAATAGTTTTGCACTAGAATAATCCATTAGAATTCATATAAGGATTTAAAGCTACTCTACTACTTTGGATATTTAATTATGGATTAAATCACACCTTGATTTATTAATCAAACTCTCTTATAAATAAAAATTGGGGCATGCATATTCCACTAAAAGTGTATCAACGAAGAATAAAATCTTGAAGGGTCCTATTGACCATTTTGACCACAAGTCAAAATGGGTCAACCCATTATAGTCAAAAAAAAATATATGGGTCTATTATAATGTCATAGGGTGTTTTATAGTCCATTTGATGTAATTTAATTTCATTGTATCCTTGGTCATGGTCCAATTAGTCTTATGTCATTTAATGTCATCTAGGGGTCATTTTAGAGCATTAAATGTAAGTGGTATAGTTTTAAAAGAAAGACAAGTGTTATAAACTCCTCATCAACATCAAATATGCTATTACCTATCAAAAATTTAGTTTCTAACTGAAAACTTGAAAGTGATAACTGAAAACTAATAAAATAAGTGTAAAAAGGGGAGTTTCAAAGGTTGTACAACCTATGAGAGAGAGTGGAACATGTAAAAATGATGTGGGATGGATATTCAACTTCCTCAGACTCATTTCCATGATTTACATCTTTTGGAAGTGCCAAAAATAGGCTAAAACCATTCTACTCATCCATCACTCCACTATGAACATGAAATTAGTTAGCAAGTTTTTGGTTGGTAGGGCTAGTAAAAAGAGTTTCAAGTGAAATTAATTTATGGAGTGATAGTATAATTAGTTAGATTAAATTTCATGTTTGGATTTCAAGGAATGGTGGCTTATTATTTATGAACCATCTTCAACAAGTTGACTATGTTTTTCTACCTATTATTTCCCACACCCTATAGGTTTTGCTCTTGTTTGAGTTAGTCCATATAATTCAAATGGTGAATTTTATTTTAGAGTATGTTTAATCCATTATATAATGTTTCCCATGATTTTTTTATGTCTCAAGATGATTTCATGAGATAATCAGCTCAAATTACAAGAAGGTGTTGCTAGTGAGGTTACAATCAAGTAATTAAGTGAGATTAATAAAGTGAGATTAATTTTCCAATTGAGAGAACTATGTTGAGGGATAGGTTTCCCTAAAACTCTAAAGACTGCACCAAGACATTTTGTTGATATCATATGACAATGTATTAAGGAGCTTTGATGCATCCAAATGCTCCCATTTTGTATCCCTATCCTAGGGTAACAAATTTAAAAATGAAATAAGTATCTTGGTCAATTTTATTCCATGTTATAAGGCTCTAAATTTCCATATTTATTCACTATGTTCTTTTAGTGATGTTTACAGGTTTGAACTTCTAAACAACCTTATCAATCTAAAGTTGAAGTATCAGAGTATGTCTTCATGTTGGGTGGTTTTGTTGAGTTGAGGATCAAATTTTTAGTATAAATTTAATCAATAATTTTTCAATTTAAGGTATTAATACTATGTTTTTAACCCCATAAACACCTATAGGTGTCCTTTGCCTGAGATATTAACCTATAGTTGATTATGGAGTCCTATAAGCCTATGGTATGAAATTAAGCATGGAAACCCACAAATGTAAACATTTACAAGTTAAAAAATGTTTCCAAAAATTATAAGAGGAACATAGGTCACATGAAATATATTTCAAGGGTGATGTCCACCTACAATATCCTTGCATAGTCAATTGTAGCTGATTATGGTGGTCAGTGAGCAAAAGGATGGTGTTCTTGATGATTGGCATAGCCCAAAAATGAGATGAATGAGTTAAAATGACTGTATAGTGACCTTATTAAACTATATTGATGCCTATAATAATTTTTTAAAAGGATAAACCATGTAATTTCACCCATAGGTGCCTCTTTTAAGCAAGAAACATAGTCAGTCAACTTGTAGATTTGACTAGTCAAGGTGAGAAGGAGAAATGGACAATTGGATAAGGGTTTATTAACATTTTGAATACCTTAATAATGATTAAAACCACCTTAAAATACCCCATATCATGAAAATAATGTATATAAGGGACATAACAATGCAGTATATAGTTATTTTGATACCCTACACATAGTCAATCATTTGACAGTCTGTCTTATGGGGCTGATAGTGCTTAAAGGATGTAATGGTGTATTAAAGAGATTAAAATCTTCAAAATTTGTCTATATGACTTAGATAATACCTTAAAATATCCACATTTTCTATGAAAATAGGGTAAGTTCCCTTATTTTGTCTCAAATAGAGGGCACTTCCTAAGGGTGGAAACCCTACAAATTCAACATAAAGGAAATGATAAGGTGATTTGAGAGTGGAAAAAAAAAATTCATAATAATGTAAAACATTTAATAAGACATGAAAAAACATTAATAAACATGCACAGGTGATTAAAACTCATCAAGGTGTTCAAAACCCACAAACATGTAGGTAGACTATTAGGTCTCAACTAGGCTTAAAGCCCAACTAGAGGGTCAATTTAAATTTTGGGCTTAGGTGAGAATTATAATGAATTTTAACATGTTTTTAGGGATATATAGGCTGTTTTTTATATCTTTAAGTGCAAATAAAACCATTGGTAAGTCATTTCTTGGCTCAAAACTCCTTAGGCCATTTGGAATGGAATGAAACTCCTTTATCTCCCATGCAAAGTATCCAAGAAGATGTGAGCATTTCAAATTAATTTTCATGGGAGATAAAGGATCTTGGATAAATTTAATAGGGTCATAATCAAACATTTTTTGAGATTGGTTCATATGTTTAATGTTAGATCTTCATGAACAATCCTTAGAAGGTAAAATGGCCTAAAACCCTCTAAAACCCTAGATAGTTACTTGATTAGTAAAACAAAGAAGGATATGCATCAAAATGGACTATAATGGACTAGTATATTATTTTAGGTTTTATAGGACTCTATATGGCTCTTCCCCATCAACTTGAGTGCTACCCTACTTATGCGAACAGGGGAAAATGAGGTTTTCTTGACTATTTTTGGTGTTGTGTAGGCATGGGACGGTTTCAAGAGGTGAAATAAAATTTGTGATAATTATTTAGACTTGATATAAACCTCATTTCCATTTATTATATCATAAAAACTCCTAAGTGCTTTTATAAGTACATTCATTTCAACCAGTCAAAACTGTTATGGTAAACAAGCTAGTGAGAGAGTGAAAATTCTAAGTGAGAGGCATTATAAGGTATACCTGATGAATATAAGGATATGGGAGGTATTTAAATGTGTCATTAACTTATCTCTATGGATTTACATGTAAAATTAATAAAACTTTGAGGCCATGTGTGAGGGGTGAGTGAAAGAGGAGTTATTTGGACTACAAGCACTGGTAACTCATATGCAGAAGAATCCTAATGATTAAAGATGAAAAAAATTCATGGTGGATAATGTATAAAAACCATACCTATTAGTTTAATATTGATAACTATTCCTATTCTACTTTGGAATTTTCTAAAGAGGTCAAATGATAAAGGTAGTTTTTTTAGCAAGCAAAAGGAGTCCTGCACCACATTTCAAGAGTTTCATGACTTTGAGGGACATTTGTCCTATGAAACCTTGCATGGTTTGCTTCCTAATTAATTATCATACATGTGTAACTCCTTTTATCATCATGACACATCCTAGTGACTCTTGGACTTCATTCTCTTCTCCTCTCTCAAATTCTATAAGTAGCAGCCATTTTAGCTCTTGTAAGCTAATTCCACTCCCATGTATGGTGAAGCCCTACTAGAATGACATTGTATTTACCTTTGAAAAGTAAATTAAAGTATTTTTTTTATTTCATTAACATTTTTATAATTATTTAAATTTATTTATGGTGATTTTAAGTGATAAACCTCTATCCTTGCTTCTCCTTATCCTCTCATGTTTATGCAAGAGTTCCTATTCTAGTAGGTCATATAAAGTATTGTAAAGTGTATGGGTCTATCTTTTAAGTGTAAAATTAGCCTTAGAGTATAAAAATAGCCTATGGTTCACTTGCCTTATATATCCTTAATTCATCTCACCTCCATATTGAAACACTCATGTTAGAATATTTTAGGACTTGGAAGCTAGCTTGTATGCCTTATTTATTAGTGAAATAAGTATTATGGTCATATGAAATTAATATTGGTGTATGAACCCCTTAGATTATTTTATTTTCATGTTAAATTATATCTCTTTTACCATAAACAAACATTATTTAGGTGATAAACACTTCAAGGCATATTCAAGGAGCCAGTTGTTAAACCTAGATGTCTACTTCCACCATAGGTACACCTACATACCTATAAGTATTCCCATGTTGCCCAAATTTGGAGGAGGCTTGAAAACCATCCTATAGGGTGAAATATTTGGTGATAATATGTCCTACCATATTTAGTCATTAGTTTTGTACTAGAAAACATAACGGTTGAAGTTCACAATCAAGTGTATTCCTTATTATTTGATCTATATATTTCTTGTCTTTACTTTCAAATTTTCATCCTAAGGGTTGATTTTATACATGTTTCAATATAGGTTTATGTGAATTAAATTTTAGTGTGTGGCCTATTATAGCATAACATTTAACTTTATGAGAGGTTTATTTATATCTCTCACTCCTGGCTACAAAATGGGATCAACCCCAAGCTATGGGTATCCTATGATGGGGTTAACCTCCAGAGAAGGTTGGTTCCCCTTGGTACATCGCCTAAACTACTAGTTTTGAATTGGAAAAGGGTAAAAGGGATGCAGTGGATAAATGAAATCATACAAAGGGTGATACACCAAACTACAAGACATTCCAAATTGATTAAAACTAATACTAAGGCATCTCAAAGATAACCTTCACTCACACAATCTCTCAAACTGGTCATTTTGCATCAATATTTCCAAACTAGGCTCCCTAGACAATAGGTGAAGCATGGAGTATCAAAACTCACACTATACCTTCATCAGTGGTTAAAAGAGAACAAACTCAAACCTACAAACACTTGAAAAAAAGGAAGAAAGAAGGGGAATCACCAAGGAAGAATACTCTTACATAAGGTAATCATGTACAAGCTAACTAGAAAACTAGAATTAGGCAAAGATATAGGTAAAATAACTTGTATTATTTATTCAAGAGGCTATTCTTATAAATTTTTATGGGGTTTTTCCTTTTTAAATGATAGAATATCTTTATAGTGGAGAATAAGAGGTATATATATGAGAAAAGGGAAGGGATAGGAGAAAAACACTTTCATAAATCAATAAATGCTACTCAACTACCCTACATGGAGCTATAACAAATAATATGAAGACATATATGAGTCTCAACAAATTCCAAGCCACTTAGGCATTTATCTCACTTAGCAAATTAACCCTCTAAAGTCAAAAAGGTCTTCAAGCTCTCCTATTGGCCTCAAAAGGCATTGGAGGACAAAATTTACTTTGAGGAAGATGACATCATGATCCAATAACTTGTGAAAGGTCTTAAAAAATATATAAGATTCACGAAATTCTCCAAATTTCTCTTCAACTCCAAAAAACTCCCCCACTTGACTTTGACAACCCATCTCCACTTAGCTTGTAGAAGTAACTTGGAAATATGGCTAGTCACCTTGACATTTGATGCTTGCACTAACTTTGAGGGATAAATTTGAGTGCTTTAGTTTTTTCTCCCAACTCATATTTTCTCCTCTAACTTGTAAAATTAACCATGAAACTTGAAAATTCCTTGGACTCCATTGACGAAGGTCTTCGATCTCAAGACATCTTCAACTGGCTATTGTAAATCTTCCTTTCAAAGCCATTTTTTCACCATGAGAGCTTATTTTAGGCCTATAGAAGGATTTAAAGCATCCATATCATTCCTATGAGTAATAAAATGAAGTTTTATTCCATCTTCAAGACCTACAACAATGGTGGAAATCTCTATTAAACCTGTAACCATTCACAAATCATTAGAATACTTGGGTTTTTGGCCTTTTAACTCATCAAATCACCCTAAAAATAAAAAATAATGGATCTTAGTAATATATAATGGTGATTAAAGTCCCATTATGCTTCTTTTGTGCGTTTATACAATTTCTTCCTTTTTAAGACCTATAAAAATAGGCATTTTTAGGTCACTATGGGCCTTCTAAGCACCCACACATGCCAGTTTAATATTAAAAATAGGTAAAACATGAGATTTATAGGGTATCCTATATTATATAGGTGTTTTTAAAGTTATTCTAGGTCATTTCATGGGCTTATGAGCTCAAAACCTCAAAATTGGTCAAAACAGGGTCTTTTGGTGGCTCAAATAGGCTTACATTCTTAACAATTGCTCATAAATTTTGGGACCTATATTTGAGAACCAATGCTTTAAAAATGTATTATACACCCATAATTAACCTTACCTAACATTTTATCCACCCATTCATCTCCTTCATACCGTTCCAAGTGTGTGAAAGTGCCTCTAAGCTTGAGAATATGTATTCTAGGAGGTTGAGTAGGAGAAAAATGAAGTAGAGTGAGGAAAAATGTGAATTTATTATTTAAATTTAATTTTATAACTCTATTATGAGCCTAAAAACCTATTTATATGGTTTTATTTCTTTCTATAACCTTATAAACATCCTTTGCACCTTCATTCTTCTGACTAGGGTTCTTGGCTTCTTAGGTTGATTTGACCCTAGAGGTCTAATTTCGAAATTTATCCATATTATAAGGGTTTTAAACTATTTTATTCACATTTTAACATCATATTATATTATTATAAATCATTATAATCTTCAAATCATCCCTCAACTTACATTTTCTCCACTTTCTCATTCTAGGCTTGCCTATGTCCAAATAGGCCTAAAGGCCTACTTGAGATCCTTCTTCTAGATAAACTTGAATTATTATTATGATTAATAATATAAAATATAAATTTAACCATATTTATTATTTAAAACATCTCAACATAATATAAAATGGTCATTATTTAGTTTTTTTACTTCTAGGCCTGAGTATGCCTAACAAGGCCTAACAGGCTTGATTAAGCCTAATAGGATTTTATTCATTTCATTAGTTTTTTATATATGAATTGGAAATTATGAAATAAAAATTAACTTAAATTTATATCTCTGAACATCTAAAACAACTTAAATTAGTCACTTACTTAGTTTCTCACTCCAAGGTGTGAGTAGTCAAGAGAGAATTCTTGACATGCTTCCTTAGTAGACCTATAATCTACACTTTTATCTCTCATAAATTAAATTAATGGAATTTTAAAAAAATTAAAATTTTTATTATACCAAAATATACCTTTATGTAAAATTTTAAGTCATTTTATTGAGTAGAACTCAAAAAATGCATCTTGTGGGGTTGCCTCAACTTGCCTTGTCAAATTTCTGAGCATGTGTAGCTCTGCATTTTTACATTTTATTAATATTTACATTTTATTAATATTTATGATGTGACAAGAATTAATTATTTTTTAATTAAGACTATGATGGACCCCAAAAACTATTAAAATCATTTTTTTTCAATTTTAAATCAAGAAAAACATCTAGAATCACCAATTTAGACATGCTACACACTCGAAAAATGAGAACCAAGAAACCTAAGAAGAGAGAAATAGGAATATATTGAGATTTATAAGGTATAAAAACCTGATTATTTTTTAATTATGACATATAATATCTACCATGACTCTTAAAATATATTTTTTTACATTGTCAACCATGAAAACCAACTAGAAACACTAATCTATACCTGTAACACACTCAAAAAGTAAGAACCAAGAAACCTAGGAAGATAAAAAGGTATATCATGAGATATATGAGGTATAAATACATAATTAATTTTTAATTTTAACATTTAATATGTAAAAAAACTTATATAATCATTATATTTCATCCTATAACCCTTTAAACCTCTTAAAAATACCTTTTATGACTGTCTCAACTTGCATACCAAAACCTTAAATTTTGAAAAATTGTACTTCTCCACATTTTTCCTTGAAATTATGATTGTTTTTAATTTAAAAATGTGTTTTAATACTTAAAATAACCCTAATATTCTTTAAAAACTCTCACATAAGGTTAGAACCATATGTCATACCTTATAACCCTCTAAAAAGTCTGCCTAACTCCATATTGACTGTCAACAAACAAACATAGGATTATGATAAAATAATATATTATTAAAATATTATTTTTAATTAACCAATATCATGTATAGTTATAAACACTAATGATAACAAAATATACCAAGTTTCATAGTTTTATCTTTCCTCTAGAGACCTTAAGGTGCATTTTTCTTAAGACTAGCTAGTGGGCTGCCTGTTTTGGATCTTTCTCCCTTAGCTAGCCCTCAAGGGAATTTTAACTTGAAAACCTGAGTGTAATATACATAAAATATAAAATTAAGACATTTAATATAATTTTTAATTTATTTAAAACCTTTGATGAGGTCTCAATCCATTTGTCTATTCATCAAACCTTCAATTTGAGCACCTAGTCTCACCATGACTGCTTAATTATTGTATGTGGTTTGTGACAAAATAACAAATGATTCCAATATTGGTATGACATTAAAGATGGAATACGAAGTTTAAAATATTCATAAAAATAATTTTTACCAAAAATTATAACCTAAATCCACCTATAGATTCTCTAAAGTCATAAAATTCTTCAAGACTGGTTCTTGGGCATTGACAATGTGCTAGCTCTCTTAGGATTGAATAGGCATATGTTATTTCATAATAATTTAATATTCAAATAAAGGTTTATTAATTCTATATGGATGTTAAATAAATAAATAAACCATCCAAAAATATATTTTATTCTCTTAACATACAATATTCCTATCAATCTTCAAACTAGGTAACAAGGGGTCTATAGCTTCCCCATTTGACTGTGTTCTTATGTTTTAAAGACCATTAAACATTATAAATAGGATTTAAACATTCCATTCAATATTTATGAGGTTTTATATAGCTTTAACTACCTCTTATTACAACAATACAACATGCTAACCTTCTAATATACATAGTATTGCACCTACATGTGCCCTTGGCAAAGTTAATTATTGTGTTCATGTTTTAAGGAAGTTTATATAGTCCTTAAAATGGTTTAAACCTGATCATGAGATTTTATCAGGTACAACACTTCATCATGTTCATACACCATGAGTCTAAATCTAATTTAATGTATAAGACTAATTTTTTATATCTATCTCATATACCTCCATTAGGATAGTTGTAGGTGCATATTTGATTATCACATTAAACCTAAGACCTTACCACCACATCCTTGAGTTGGATTCAATATTAAATGGCTCAGAGCCTTTGGCTACACAAACTCTATCTCCTCTCTTTGAAATAAACCTTGACTATGTGTTGGCATGAGTGTAGTTCTAGATAATGGTTTACTATGACTTATATAGATTGAGAGAGATTTAGACCTTAAAAAGGTCAAAGATATAGTTTATTATATTCTTATGCTTTCATCAATGGTCACCATATAGTCATAATCTCATTTAAAACTACACTTACCTTGAAATTCCTTAATCACTGCTCTATCTAACTCTTGGATTATGAGTGAGTATGTTTAAAGGGATGGTCATACGTGATTTTTGATGAGGTGAATGACTATGTTACCTTGAAATTTGGATCTCATGGATTTATATAACTTTCCACACCATTTCAAGTGATTCTCATAACTAGGAAAAAACCTCATTGAATCTAAAAACATGACAATACCTTCCTCCTAGTCTTGATGTTGGAGAAGGATTGGCATACTTCAAGAACCTTTTAACCCTATTGTAGGTGAATATTCTCATGAAAACATGACCTAATCTGATTTTTATACTTACAAAGGTCTGCCTTTGATCTAAGTCTCATAGCCATAGCCTTGAAACACTATCTTCTCATCACTCTACATTTTGAACATAAACCTTTCTGATTCTTAAACTTGACTGTGTGTGAGAAATTGATCTTGGTATGGAGTGAGTGTAATATTTAGGTCTTGAAATAACACCAAAAAAAATATTATAATTTCACTCTAATTCTCTCACCTACCCTTGAAGTTATTTATTAGTTTAACTCTCCCTCAAACAAACAAATCTCTACTGATTTGCATCTTTAATCTCACCTCTATTAGCATGGCTATTGGTGGATATTCTCACCTCATGACTGAGTTCCTCCATCTTGGTTTCTATATTATTATAGTTAACATACATCAACTTTGAATTATCAAGGCTACCAAAGTTCTTTAGTAACAATCTAACTTCAATACTTCCCATGCTCAAAAAGATGACTGAGCCACTAGTTGAAATGAGCCATATTTGAATGAAGAAGGGTGGTAAGCCTCTTCACACGTATTAACTAGAGGATAAAAATTATGTTAATGAGTTTGGAGGACCTATGCAACCCTCTCAAATTTTATTTCATTACTACTTCTACCCTGAAGGGCCAAAAAAAGGAAAATCTACCTCCTCGGTTTTGAAGGCATTCAAGAGCTAGTCAATGGTTTTCTAATAGTGTGTGAGGATAGAGACCTTTATTTAACTAAAAAAAATTAAAAAAAGGTACATGGGAGACCCATTTACCTACTCAAAGATCTAGGAGAGATAATTTGTCAAGATAAATAAGTACAAGACAAAAACCATCCCCCTTGATGAGCTATTCAAGACTGCACTAAAATGGTTTTCTCTTAGCATGAAGAACCAGAGGCTTATATTCTACATCCAAAACTTGGATAATATTTATCATGAGGTAAGTGACATTTAATTATCTTGATAAACCTTTTGAGGTTATTTAAGATCCATTAATGGCAAGAACCCTGTTTCATGCCTAATCTATAACCAATAGGTTTTCTTTGCCTCTACTAGTTCTTATGCTTAGATCTAATTATGGAGGCCTAAGAGGGGATATTAGGGTACCATATATTGTTTCATATGATATATAAGATTTTTTACTAAGTGAAACCCTCAAAAACCTAGTCAACCATGGCTCTAAAAGGCCCAAAAATGCATCTTCTTGTACCCAAACTCCTCTTCTCCACTTCAAATGACTTGAAATGGTCTTGAACATGCCTAAATGAGGAAAGAAACCATGAGGAGGTGGAAGGAAGTCAAAATTAATTTGAATTATTCAAAAATCACCATTTTTACTTAAAATTTATATTTAAAAGCTTTGCAAGTCATCTAATGCACTTTTGAGGGTCTTTTGGGCAAATTAGTTTCATTATACATCATTTTTGACCCATTATAATCCTTGACACTTTGTACAAACCTCCTAGCTAACCATGAATTCTCAAAAACCTTGGAAACCAACTAGATTATCCATTTGTAACTCAAGACCCATTTCTTGGCCTTTACCTTAAAATACCCCCAAATACCTTAACCTTTGCTAAAAGTTTCTCAAGAAGGCAAAGAAAATGAGGTAGGGCCATGAATCTCATCTTCTATTTCCACCATTAGATCATCCATTTCAATTGGAATCTATACATCTCCCAACACCACACCAAGACCTTCTAAGATATTGTATTGCATCATCAAATCAGGACTAGAATGAGACTAGACATGAAGGCAAGAGGTTACTAATCCATCTAGGTAAAAGTTTCATATGTAGGCCAATTTTGGCTAAAATTTCTAGTGACCTCCTAGGATTGCATGTTTGTCTATGTAAAATACTGATTGATTTAGTATATCCATTGGGCTTATGGGTTCATAAAAGTCTTTCTCAAATTGGTTTTCAACTAATCACAAGTATATAAATCTTTTGATTATAATTCTCAAAATAGGAAGGACAAACCAAAATAAAGCAATAATGTGCTCAAACAACTTAGGGAAAGGAAACACATAAAAAAATGGAAATGTGCACAAGGCACTTGGAGGAAAATAAAAAAAATCTACTATAATATGTACAAGGCTACAAATTTCTTTTATTAACATGGCTTTAGATGAATTCCATTAACTAGGATGGGTAATAACTCTCCATCCATCTTTGCAAGATGACAGTCATTATGTTGTTTACATCTGTGGATCAAGTAAGGTCCACTCTACAAGCTATAAAACTTAGTATGGTTGCTTGGCTTGGCCTTATTTGAATCCCACCTAAGGACTAGATCACCCTCCTTGAAGTCTCTTGCTATGAATCTCTTATCAAAGGCTTTCTTGGATTGAGATTGATGTGATTCCATTGTATTCATTACAATATCCCTCATTTCTTCCAACTTCATGAGCTCTGCCATCTTCACACTCATAGGTTCACTCTCTATCAACTCAAGATGATAGGCTAGTTCCAAGGTAGGTAACTCAAGAGAGATGGGAAACCTAGCTTATCTCCCATATACTACGACATATGGTGAGTTTCCAATGGAAAGATTAGGGGCCACTATATTAGCCCATAAAGTTATAATAAACTTTGAATTCCACACTTTCTAGTTCTCCTCCATAGTCCTCTTGATTATTCTAATTAATTTTGTATTTATTGTGATCCAAAGGATTATAGTCACCACTTTCATTGGTAATTTAAAAGGGCTAGCTATGGAGACCATAGTTAATGGAGCCCATTGTTATCATGGAGGGGGATCTAATACCATAATTAAGAACATTTTAAGAGTTCTACATGATGGTTCCTTAGGCCATCACATGGCTTGATACCATATCCTCCATTTTTTAAGTTACTTATAAGTTGTGTTCGATTCATGACAACATGAGTACCAACCCAACTCGTATGACAACCCAACTCAGAGTCCAACCTAAACTAAGTCCAACTCAAATTCATATTCAACTTGAGTTCTAAACCAAGTTCAAGATATGTCACAAAGCCAACTTAATGAGCGGTTTCCATTCTAAGTTTGGCGTAAAAAAGACTTGTTATATGTGGATTAAGCCATGAATTTATATGGTAATAAAAGCTTATTTGAAGGCTTACTAATATCCATATCCTATGAACATGGGAAAATAATCTATATTGGTAAATGGTATGCCGAGATTAGAAATGGGAGCCATATTTTCCAATATACCTGTTGGATCATAGATGGTGGGTAAGGTTTGAGCTGATAAGGATGATAAAGTGGAACACAACTACCATTATGCTTTGGGGTAAATATATTGGAATGGATTTATATAGATAAAACAATCCATGAAAGTTGAAATTAAGGGTTATTCTTGTTCCATTTATATGGAAAATGGGGTACACTTAGACTATTGCAGACTTGAGCCATGCTAAAGACGTTCAATGGGCATTACTAAAGGAATGTAGGTATGTTCGTTTGAATAGGTATGGTGACCCAAATAAAAGAGATCATATATTTAAATTATAAATTGGATATGGGTGATTGAATACCTTATTTACATAGTCCCTATATCAGGATGTTTTATGGCCTATTTTAATATAACCATTAGTATCTCTGAGGAAAGGCTTGTTGATCTAACTAGGCTTGAAGAAGGAGTTATAAGAGTCAAATTTACATATTAATGTAAGTTATTAATTATATATTTACATATTTTATAATGGATTGGATTGCATTTAATAAATCCTAGAGATGTAGACCAAATGATGGGTGAAATTCATTATCAGATTGGTGTTGATTTTCTTTTCATTAATTTCTAGTTTCAGCTTAATTTAATTGCAAATGAATTAAAAGAACACTAGGATTAATTATGAGAAATTATCAAGTGACACTAATCAAGAGTTTCCAAAGTAAGAATGAATTAAATATTTTTATAAGTAATTTTAAATCATTCCTAGAATATTTTGCAACCATTTTAATTTGAATGGAAATTGAGAATTTCAGTATCTATTACATAAACTATTTACCCATTTTATGGATAAACTTTGGTATCAAAGAAAGTTATTGCAGGACATTGCTTTAGTTGTGATATACTTTAGTTTAGATTTTTTATTATATTTTTGATTTATTATTCTTTCATTTGATTTAACCATTTAGGAAGACTAGTACAAAGGGAAATTGGAAGGTGTTCCAATTCACTAGAAGAAGACAAGCTTCTAACAGCCAAGGATTTAGAACCACTAGCCCTACAAGATTAACACACATTGTCACTTGAGATGTGAGATGGTATTATGAAAATAATAACTTTTATTCCTTATGAAACATTCATATAAATTACAAGGCACTTTTAGTGATGCACATCCAAGAGGAAATAGTTACAGTTTGATTACCAATCTTACATAGAGGGTAGATTGAGGTATGGTTATAATTCTATTTCATATTGGTATTGACATAACATTTTTAGTATTTGATAACAAGTTGTGTATCCTTTATATTTTGGACTACTAATCATATTATGGATGACTATTTCCTTCATAATAGGAAAAAGTGAAAAGACCAGCTCCATGGTAAGATTTGGAAATGGCAATAAGGCATTGTTTAGTATTGAACATGTTTTTGCACTTTGTGATTTGAATTTTTAATTGGTTGATAAGTTGGTTATATTTTCATATATTTTTAAAAAGTTGTAGGAAGAAAATAGGGAGTTGTTTAAACACCAGTAGTATGTTAACTAGTTCTTAGCAGGTGCACTTCACATCTTCTTCAGAGGTATAAATTATTCTCAAATGTAACTATGTTTTCACATTTTTGGTTGAATCATTTGTGTAAGGTTTCTTTGGGGGTAAAATATGTCTTTGTTTGGAATTTTTTTAATTTTTTTTTTGAAATATAATATAGATCATCTAACTCTTTGAGATAGAGTTGAAAAGATGAAACCACTACTATTAATTTGTGAAACCCATGAAAAGGGAGTAACCCTTATGGGCTATATTGTTGACTTGAATAGTATTAGATAAACATTAATATAGTATTGAATAGTATGTTTAGTTTCCCTCTAGCACATTATTATTAGATAAAATCCTAATTATTAAATTTGGGAAGGATATTTCATTAAAGTTATGTTTGGAAGGGTTTATATTTGGTATCTCCTATTTCAGTTTTTGGAAACTAACTCAGTCAAATGAGTTATGGAGGTACGAATCAGGGAGTAGTCAGATGGTGAAGGAAACCTTGAGATAGGTTTAAAATATTTGGTTTTCTTCTCACCTTTATATGATACTTGCTTACATTTACTTAAAATTTTGTGAGTTTGTAAAGAAGTTCTTATTATGAAAAGTTCTCTAAGCTAACATTGGAATTTGACAGGTACAAGAAAGGATTTGATAATCAATTTGAGGAACACAATAGTTAATTTTGTTGTTTATAGTTTCCTTGATTATCCTCAAGTATTATGTGTATTTTAAATTAGTCACCTTAGGATAGACAAATGTATTATATGTTTTTATAATATGCATATACATTTAATTCCCACATCATTATGGGCAATTTTTGTATTTTAAACTATTTGTACTCACATGTATGTTTATCATATATGTCATGTAGGAGTACTATCTAAGACCCATAAATGGGAAACGTTTGTAACGTAAGTATACATATGTGCATTTTTTTGAAAATTCTATAGGTGTATACATCAAAATTTATTTCCCCCTTATATGTTGATAACATGGAGAATACCTTAACCTTTATGTAGTGCAAGGTTTAGAGAAGTTGCTAGATATTATGACTATTTTGGGTAAATAGGTCATTTGATAGAATAAGTATAGAGTTTATTTTACTCTCCATATATAGGTTGTAATTATAGTTGGACAATTGACTTATTACATGTTTTTATATGTTGGTGTGATGCAAAAAACTATGTAATAGGTTCAATTGGATTCTTGGTACTTTTGAGGATAAAAGCCTCTTTGTGGGGAGGTTTAATCCGTAGGATTACAGTCACCATTTTCATCAATAATTTAAAAAGGCTAGCTATGGAGACCATAACCAATGGATCCCACTTTTATCATGGAGGAGGATCTACTATTATAATGAGGAACATTTGAAGAGGTCCACACGGTAGGTCTTCAAGCCATCTCATGGCTTGCCACCACATCCTACATTTTCTAAGTTACTTACATGTAGAGTTTGAGTCATGACAACCCAAGTACTAACTTGAGTTACCAACCCAAATCGCATGGCAACCCAAGTTAGTATGACAACCCAACTTAGAGTCCAACCTGAACTTATTCCAAATCAACTCGATAGCTAACTTGAGTTCCAAACCAAGTTCAAGATATGCCATGAAGCTAACTTAATGAGTAGTTTCCATTATAAGTTTGGCATAACAAAAGACTTGTTATACATGGCTTAAGCCACAAGTTTATATGGTAATAAAATCCTATTTAAAGGCTTACTAATATTCATATCCCATGAATGTGGGAAAATAATCTCTAATGGTAAATGGTATACTAAGATTAGAAATAAGAGCTGTATTTGCCAAGATTTCTATTGTATCATGGATGGTGGGTAAGGTTTGAGCTAGTACGGATGACAAAATGGAATTTATATACCATTATACTTTGGGGTAAAGCCATTGGAATGGCTTAATAGAGATAAAATAATGCATGTACATCAAAATAAAGGGGGAAGCTTCTTTCATTTACATGGAAAATAAGATATGCTTAGACTATTACAGACCAAATCCATGAGAAAGATGTTTTATGATAAATACATTAAATGGGCATTTATAAAGGAATGGAGATCTATTCATTTGAATAGGTACAGTGACCTAAATAGGAGAGATTGTATATTCCAAGTCTAAGTTAGACATGGGTGATCGAACACCTTATTTACATAGTCCCTATATTGAGATATTTTATGGCCTATTTTAATTCAACCACCAATATCTCTATGGAAAGGCCTATTGACCGAGTTGGGCTTGAAGGAGGAGTTAGCAAAGTTGAATCTGCATAAGAAGGCATTGATGTTGAAAGGCCTTTTGGTCATGGTGATTCATGTATACTTTTATGGATGATTATCATTTTAGAGACAGTCTAAATTTCCTTATATGTCCATGAATATAAGGGAGATGTCCTGATGGTAAAGGATGATGGCCATGGATGAGGGTTCTATGTGACTACTATTATTAAAAAGTCAAATTCAATCCATAAAAGAGGTTTGTTTACAAGGTTGAACCATTGACATAATATGTTATTTGTAGAATTTGATGAAGATGTACATGATGTCCTTCTATCTTACATTTCCTAAGATGTAATTATGGGTGTATTTTCACAACCCCATATAGAGGACCTTTACCCTTTTTAGAAGGTCTCTAAACCTTGGAAAAGATGGTATTATACTCATAGGGTAAGTGCAAAAAAAAATTATAGATGGATGATGAATGAGCTGAGTAGATGACAAAATGACATGTTCATTAAATCCATCATTCAGGATCACAGTGTATATCCTTATAGGTATGTAGATTGATCTCATGAAGATGTTTGTAATGTTATGAGTACATAGTTAATGAGATTGATTCAAGGTATGAATGTGTTTTTAGAGTTACAATATTGAGTATTATATATAAATATATATTCTCTTTTATTTGTAAAGCCTTCTTGGCCTTGGAAGATATATATATATATATATATATATATATATATATATATATATAGATGTATATGTATATGTATGGTGATATGTTGAGACAAAGAGTTTCCAATATAGGAATGTTGTTTTCTTCCATTTCTAAAGACTTTAAGTAATGATGGAAGATATAGCTAGGTATTAGTATATTTACTTCTATTTATCTAATTTTCAACCAAGAAAGAGATATATATTTTGAATACCAGACCAAAACATAAAGAGATTGAGTTTGGTTTTTTTATTCTATGTGATAAATAAGGGAAATAAGTATTGTAGTTATATATTGATACAATGACATTTGGCTATATTTTTTCTATTAACTCTAGTTGTTTTTAACCTGGAGGGATATAGATAGTTGTAGGGTTATCAGGGGTTATAGGTTTGAACAAAAAATAGAGACACTCCTATTTATTATTACTACTTGTTTATCAAAGTTTAATAGATACTCTGAATGGAGAATATATTTACTACATGTATAGAGAGGAAATATAAATGTTGTTGATGAAGGATGATTGCTTCAGAGCCTTAAATCCTTCACTATTAGATTTCAATGTTACATTACAGGTTTCTAAAATCCCTTTTGATGTAATTTATTAATTTTATATTTACATATTTTATAATGGATTAGATTGAATTTAAGAAATACTGGAGACATAGCCCAGATTATGGGTGAACTCCATTATCAAATTGGTGTTGATTTTCTTTTCAGTGATTTCTAGTTTTAGCTTAATTCAATTACAAATGAATTTAAAGAACACTAAGATTAATTATGGGAATTTATCAAGCGACACTAATTAGGAGTTTTCAAAGTAGGAATGAATTACATAATTTTTTGAGAAAATTTAAATCATTTATATAATATTATGTGACTAATTTAATTTGAGTGGAAATTGAGAATTTTAGTATCTGTTACATAAATTGTTTATCCAATTTATGGATCAAATTTGGTATTAGAGAAATTATTGCAGGATCTTGCTTTAGTTGTGATATACTTTAGTTTAGAGTTTTTATCAGATTATTGATTTATGATTGTTATATTTGAGTTGACCATGCATGAATTCTAGTGCAAAGGGAAATTGGAAGGTGTTTCAATTCAATAGAAGAAGACAAGCTTCTAATAGCCAAGGTTCTGGAACCACTAGCCCTATATTTTCAACACACATGAAGAAAAACACATTGTCACTTGAGGTCTGATATGGTATTATGAAAGAAACAACCTTTATTCCTTGGGAAGCATTTAGATAAAGTGCAAGGCACTTTTAGTGATGCACATCCAAGAGGAAATAATTATAGTTTGATTACCAATCTTACATAAAGGGTGAATTGAGGAATGGTTGTAATCTAATTTCATATTGGTATTGACACAATATTTTTGGTCTTTGATAAATAGTTATGTAGCCTTTATATTTTGGACTACTAATAATATTTTGGATGCTTATGTCCTTCATGATAGGAACAAGTGAAAAGACCAGTTTCATGGTAAGATATGGAAATGGCAATAAGACATTGTTTAGTATTGAATAGGTTTTTGTACTTTGAGTTTTGAGTTTGTAATTGGTTGATAAGTTGGTTATATTTTCATAGCTTTGTTAAGAGTTATAAGAAGTAAATAGGGAGTTTTTTAAAAACCAACAATATGTCAACCAATACTCAATAGGTGTACTTTATAGCTTCTTCATAGGTATAAATTATTCTCAAATGTAACTATGTTTGCACATTTTTAGTTGAATCATTTATGTAAGGTTACTTTGGGAGTAAAATATGTCTTTTTTTGGAATAATTTTTAAATCCTTTTTGAAATATAATATGGATCATCTAACTCTTTGAGACAGAGTTGAAAAGATGAAACCACTACTATTTATTTGTGAAACCCATGAAGAGGTAGCAACCCTTATGGGTTATATGGTTTAATTGAATAGTATTGGATAAACATTACTATAGTATTGAATAGTATGCTTAGTTTCCCTAAAAAACATTATTGTCAGAGAAATTCCTAATTATTGAATTTGGGAAGGAAATTTCATTAAAGTTGTGTTTGGAAGGGTTTATATTTACTATCTCCTATTTTAGTTTTTGGAAACTAACTCAGTTGGATGATTTATGGAGGTATGAGTTAGGAGCAATTAGATGGTGAAGGAAACCTCAAGATAGGTTTAAAATACTTGGCTTTATACTCACCTTTATATGATATTTGATTACATTTACTTGCTAATTTTTCTAGTTTGTAAATAAGCTCTTGTTATGGAAATTTCTCTAATCTAGGCATTAGAATTTGATAGGTACAAGAAAGGATTTGATAATCAATTTGAGGAACATAGCAATTATTTTTTTTCTTTACAGTTTCCTTGATTATCCTTAGGTATTATTTGTGTTGTGAATTAGTCACCTTAGGATAGACAAATGTATTATAAATTTTTATACTATGCATATACATTTAAGTCCTACATCATTATGGACAATGTTTGTATTTCAAACTATTTTTACTCACATGTATGTTTTTCATATACATCATGTAGCAGTACTTTCTAAGACCCATAAATGGGTAATGTTTATAATGTAAGTATACATATGTGTAGTTGTTTGTAAATTCTATAGGTGTATATAGCACAATTTATTTCGCTTGTGTATGTTGATAATAGGGATAATACCTTAGCCTCCATGTAGTGTAAGGTTAAGATAAGATGCCAAATATTATGACTATTTTGGGTAAATAGATCATTTGGTAGAATGGATACATAGTTTATTTTACTCTCCATAACCGGTTGTAATTATGGTTGGATAATTGACTTATTATAGGTTTCTATACATTGGTGTGATGTAAAAATATGTGTAATAGCTTCAAATGGATTCTTGGTACTTTTGAGGACAAAAGCCTCTTTATGGGGAGGTTTGATCTAGAGTATTATAGTCACCATTTTCATTGGTAATTTAAAAGAGTTAGCTATGGAGACTGTAGCTGGTAGATCCCACTTTTATCATAGATGGGGGCTCTATCACTATGATGATGATAATTTAAATAGGTCCATGTGGTGGGTCCTTAGGACATCACATGTCCTACTTTCACATCGTCTATTTTCCAAGTTACTTACATGTCAAGTTTGAATCATGACAACCCAAGTACCAACTTGAGTTACCAACCCAACTCACATGGTAACCCAAATTAGTATGACAACCCAACTAAGATTCCAACCTAACCTAATTCCAACACAACTCGATAGCCAACTTGAGTTCCAAATTGATGTTCAAGATATGCCATGAACTCAACTTAATGAATGGTTTTCATTCTAAGTTTGGTGTAACAAAAGACTTGTTATACATGGCTTAAGCCATGGATTTATATGGTAATAAAAGACTATTTAAAGGATTACTAATATTCATATCCCTTGAATGTGGGAAAATAATCTCTTTTGGTAAATGGAATGCTGAGATTATAAATGGGAGTTGTATTAGTCAAGATACCTATTGGATCATAGATGGTGGGTAAGGTTTGAGTCAGTAAGGATGACAAAGTGGAACATAACTACCATTATGATTTGGGGTAAAACCATTGGAATAGCTTGATAGAGATAAAATAATGCATGAAAGTTGAAATAAAGGGGTGTTCTTCTTTCATTTGCATGGTGAAAGTGGTACACTTAGATTGTTGAAGACCTAAAATATGATAAAGATGTGCCTTGATAAATAAGTTTAATGGGAATTGATAAAGGAATGAAGGTATAGTCATTTAAAAAGGTACAATGAATTGAATAGGAGAGATCATATATTTTAAGTTCAATTTGGACATGGGTGATCAAATACCTTATTTACATAGTCCCTACATCAAGACATTTTATGGCATATTTTAATATAACCATTGGTATCTCTATGGAAAGTCATGTTGATCATGATGGGATTGAAGGAGGAGTTAGTAGAGTCAAATTATCATAATAAGGCATTGATGTTGAAAGGCTTTTGGCCATGTATATTCACATATACTTCCATGGATGATTGTTATTTTAGAGATAGTTCAAATTTCCTTATACGTCCACAAATAAAAGGAAGATGGATTGATGGTAAAGGACATTAGCCATGGATGAGGGTTATATGTGAATAATATTATTGAAAATTCAAATTCAAGCCATAAAAGAGGTCTATTTACAAGGTTGAGCCATCAACACAATGTGTTATTTGTAGAATATGATGATGTACATGATGTCCTTTTATCTTACATTTCCTAGGATGTAACTGTGGGTGCATTTGTATAGCCCCATATAGATGACCTTCAAAATTTTTGGAATGTATAAAAGCCTTGGAAAATATGGTATTATCCTCACAAGGTAAATGTAGAAATAGTTCTGGATGGATGATGAATGAATTGAGCAGATGATGGAATGGTGTGCTTAGTAAATCCATCAATCAAAAACATAGTGTATATCCTTATAGGTATACAGATCAAATCTATGAAGATGTTTTCAAGGCCATGAGTATATGTAGAATGAGATCAAGTTGAGGTATGATTGTGTTTTTAGAATTACAAACCTAAGTATTATATATAAATATATATTCTCTTCTATTTGTAAAGCCTTCTTGACCCTGTAAGAGATATATATAGATGCATATGTATGGTTGTATGTCGAGATAAAGAGTCTCAAATAGAGGAATGTTTTTTTATCTATTTTAAAGTACTTTAAGTCAAGATGGAAGATATAGCTGAGTATTATTATATTTCCTTCTATTTATATGGTTTTCATCCAAGGAAGGGATATATATTATGAATATCAGACCAAAACATAAAGAGACCGAGTCTAGTTATTTTCTTCTATGTGGTAGAGAAGGGAAAAATGTATTGTAGCTCTCTATTGATAAAAAGACCTATGAATATAGTGTTTCTATTACCTCTATTTATTTTTAACCTAGAGGGATATAGATAGTTGCAGGGTTATCAAGGGTTATAGGTCTGAATAAAAACCAAAGACACTCATGTTTATTATTTATCTTGTATATTATTATTGCTTATTTGTCAAAGTTTAATAGTTACTATAAATGGAGAATATATTTCCCACATGCATGGAGAGTAAATATAAATTATATTGACAAAGGATGATTGCTTCAAAGCCTTAGATCCTTCACTATCATATTTAAGCTTACATTACATGTTTCTAAAATCCCTTTTGATGTAAGTTATTAATTATATATTTACATCTTTTTAAATGGATTAGATTTTATTTAAGAAATCTTAGAGACATAGCCCAAATGATGGGTGAACTCAATTATTAGATTGGCGTTGATTTTATTTTCATTGATTTCTAGTTTTATCTTAATTTAGTTGCAAATGAATTAAAAAACACTAGGATTATTTACAGGAAATTATCAAGGAACACTAATCAAGAGTTTTCAAAGTGGGAATGAATTATAGATTTTTTGAGTAATTTTAAATCATTCTTAGAATATTCTAAAACCAATTTCATTTAAATGGAAAATGATAATTTTAATATCCATATCATAAAATATTTATTTGTTTTATGAATCGAATTTGGTATCAAAGCAAGTTATTGCAAGACCTTAAGTTGTATAATTTAGTTTGGAGTTTTTATCAATTTCTTGATTTATGATTCTTTTGTTTGAGTTGAACATGTAGGAAGGATATTTCAAATGGAAATTGGAATGTGTTCCAATTTTTTGGAAGAAGACAAGCTTCTAACAACCAAGGTTATGGAACCACTAGCCATGCAGGATCAACACACATGAAGAACAACACATTGTCACTTGAGGTGTGAGATGGTATTGTGAAAGGAAAAAAAAAATCCTTGGGAAGCATTCAGATAAAGTGCAAGGAAATTTTAGTGATGCACATTTAAGAGGAAATCGTTACAGTTTGATTACCAATCTTACATAGAGGGTAGATTGAGGTATGGTTGTAATCTGATTTCATATTGGTATTGACATAATATTTTTGATCTTTGATAACTAGTTATGTAGCCTTTATATTTTGGACTACTAATAATATTATGGATGCCTATGTCCTTCATGATAGGAAAAAGTGAAAGGACCAGTTCCATGGTAAGATATGGAAATGGTAATAAGGCATTGTTCAGTATCGAACAGGTTTTTGCAGTTTGAGTTTTGAGTTTGTAATTGGTTGATAAGTTGGATATATTTTTTTAGGTTTGTTAAGAGTTGTAAAAACAAACATGGATTTGTTTAAACACCAATAATATGAAAATTAGTACTTAGGAGGTGCACTTCACAACTTATTCATAGTTATAAATTATTCTCAAATGTAACTATGCACATTTTTGGTTGAATCCTTTGTGTAAGGTTACTTTGGGAGTAAAATATGTCTTTGTTTGGAATTGTTTTTAAAGCCTTTTTGAAATATAATATGGATTATCTAATTCTTTGAGATAGAGTTGAAAAAATGAAACCACTACTATTCATTTTTGAAACCCATGAAGAGGGAACAACCCTTATGGGTTATATGGTTTACTTGAATAGTATTAGATAAACATTACTATAGTACTGAATAGTATGCTTAGTTTCCCTCCAACACATTATTATTAGAGAAATTAATAATTATTGAATTTGGGAAGGAATTTTTTTTAAACTTGTGTTTATAAGGGTTTATATTTGTTATCTCCTATTTCAATTTTTCGAAACTAACTCAATTAGATGAGTTGTGGAGGTATGAATCAAGGAGTAGTTAGATGGTGAAGGAAACCTTGAGACAAGTTTAAAGTACTTGGTTTTATTCTCACCTTTAAATGATATTTGATTAAAATTAATTTTAGATTTTTTAGTTTGTAAAGAACCTATTGTCATGGAAATTTCTCCAAGTTGACATTGGAATTTGACATGTACAAGAAAGGATTTGATAATCAATTTGAGGAACACATTAGTTAATTTTATTGTTTAGAGTTTCTTTGATTATCCTTAGGTATTATGTGTATTATGAATTAGTCACCTTAGCATAGACAAATGTATTATACATTTTTATACTGTGCATATACATTTAATTCCCACATCATTATGGGCAATGTTTGTATTTCAAACTATTTGTACTCACATATATGTTTGTCATATATGTCATGTAGGTGTACTATCTAAGACCCTTAAATGGGCAATTTTTGTAATGCAAGTATATGAATGTGTAATTGTTTATAAATTATATAGGTGTATATAACACAATTTTTTTCCCTTGTGTATGTTGATAATAGGGAGAATACCTTAGCCTTCATGCAGTACAAGGTTGAGAGAAGCCACCAGATATTATGACTATTTTGGGTAAATAAGTCATTTGGAAAAATGGATATAGAGTTTATTTTAATCTCCATATATAGGTTGAAATTGTAGTTGGATAGTTGACTTATTTCAAGTTTTAACATTGGTGTGATGTAGAAATCTATATAACAGGTTCAATTGTATTCTTGTTACTTTTGAGGGCAAAAGCCTCTTTGTGGGGAGGTTTGATCTAGAGGATTATAGTCACCGTTTTCATCGGTAATTTAAATGGGCTAGCTATAGAGACCGTATCTATTAGATACCACTTTTATCATGGATGGGAGATCTACCATCATGAAGAAGAGCATTTGAAGATGATCCAGGCAATAATTTAGGAAACAATTTGGGTGACAGTTCCACCCTAATTGATGACAGAACTTTTAGGAGCCATAATTCTTGCAATGTAGATCCAATTAACTCATCATTTGAACCATTGGAAAGCTAAGAACAAGTATAATGTGGTGAGATGTCATGGAGATATTCTCAATGAATTTTGACCTCTAAAAACCTAATGGAAGTTACCCAAATTTCAATTTTAGTAGTGTAGTCTAATAATAGTAAGTTTCTAAAAATAGTAATTCCTCAAATTTTGTATTGTCTTAAATCATGGAAGTCAAACCACTTAATCTCCCTCAAAATTTGTGACATTCCACATCCTACCCCTAATTTCAAAATGTGTATAAATAAAGGTGTAACATGAAATGGAAAATTAGACATCTCTTCCCAGAGATAAGCATATAGTTGTATTGCGATCTTGAGTAATAAAACATCTCTTCTCAAATAATTAATTATTAATATGTTATTTTTGTGTTCTTGAAATATTTATCAACCAAAAATTCTAAGTTTTAGATCATAAGAGGTCCATGTGGTGGGTCCTTAGGTCATCGCATGGCCTACCAATACATCCTCCATTTCCAAAGTTACTTATATGTCAAGTTTGAATCATGATAACTTGAGTACCAACTCAAGTTATCAACCCAACTCACATGACAACCCAACTCAGTATGATAACCCAACTCATATTTTGACCCAAATTGAGTCCAAATCAACTTGATATCCAACTAGAGTTCCAAATCAAGTTCAAGATATACCATGAAGCCAACTTAACAAGTGGTTTCTATTCTAAGTTTGGTGTAAAAAAAGACTTGTTATACATGGCTTAAGCCATGGGTTTATATGGTAATAAAAGATTATTTAAAGGCTTACTAATATTTTTATCCCATGAATGTGGGAAAATAATCTCTATTGGTAAATGGTATGCCAAGATTAGAAATGGGAGTCGTATTTGCTAATATACCCATTGAATCACGGATGATGGGTAAGGTTTAAGCCAATAAAGATGACAAAGTGGAACACATCTGACATTATGCTTTGGGGTAAATCTATTGGAATGGATTGATAGAGATAAAATAATGCACATAGGTTAAAACAAAGGGGGATGTTTCTTTTGTTTACATGGTGAATGGGGTAAACTTATACTATTGTAGACCTGAGCCATGATAAAGATGTGCCCTGATAAAGACATTCAATGGGAATTACTAAAGGAATGGAGATCTATCTTTTTAAATAGGTATAATGACCTAAATAGGAGAGATTTTATATTATAAGTCCAAGTTGGACATGGGTGATCAAATACCTTATTTACATAGTCCTTATATTAGGATGTTTTATGGCTTATTTTGATATAACCATTGGTATCTTTATAGAAATGCATGTCATTTGAGCTGGGCTTGAAGAAGGAGTTAATAGATTTAAATCTACATAAGAAGGCATTAACATTGAAAGGCCTTTTGGCTATGGTTATTCACATATACTTGTATAGATGACTATAATTTTTGAGACAATATGAATTTCCTTATACATACATGAATATAAGGGAGTTGACTTGATGGTAAAGGTTGTTGGCCATGGATGAGGGTTATACATTACTACTATTATTACAAAGTTGAATCTGAGCCATAAAAGAGGCTATTTACAAGGTTGAGCCATTGACATAATGTGTTATTTGTAGAATCCAATGAAGATGTACATGACATCCTTTTATCTTACATTTCTTAGGAAATAACGATGGGTGTGTTTGCATAGCCCTATATAGAAGACCTTTGCCCTTTTTAGAAGGTCTCTAAGCCTTGGTGAAGATGGTATTATCCTCATAGGGTAAGTGTAAAAAATAGTTATAAATAGATGATAAATGAGTTGAGTAGATAATGGAATGATATGTTCGATAAATCCATTAGTCAAGAATGTAGTGTATATCCTTACAGGTATGCAGATCAATCTTATGAAGACATTTGTAAGGACATGAGTATATGGAAAACAAGATTGAGTCAAGGATTGATTGTGTTTTTAGAGTTACAGTCCTGAGTATTATATATAAATATATATTCTCTTTTATTTTTAAAGCCTTCTTGGCCCTAGAAGATACATATATATACATACATATATATATACATACATATATATACATACACACACACACACACACACACACACACACACACACACACACACACACACACATATACACATACATGTGTGTGTGTGTGTGTGTGTGTGTGTGTGTGTTCTAGGGCCAAGAAGGCTTTACAAATAAAAGAGAATATATATTTATATAAAATACTCAAAACTATAATTCTAAAAATAGAGTCAATCCTTGACTCGTATATGTATATGTATGGCTATATGTAAAGACAAAGAGTCTCAACTAGAGGAATGTTGTTTTCTTCCATTTTGAAAGACTTTAAGTCATGATGGAAGATATAGTTGGGTATTAGTATATTTCTTTCTATTTATATGGTTTTTAGCTAAGGAAGGGATATATATTGTGAATATCAGACCAAAACATAAAGAGACTGAGTCTAGTTATTTTCTTCTATGTGGTAGATAAGGGAAATATGCATTGTAGCTCTGTATTGATATAATGACGTGTGACTATATTATTTCTATTACCTCCATTTGTTTTTAACCTAGAGGAATATAAACAGTTATAGGGTTATTAGGGGTTATATGTCTGAAAAAAAACTAGAGACACTCTTGTTTATTATTACTCCTATTTATTTTATTGCCTGCTTTTTAGAGCTAGACAGATACTGTAAATGGAGAATATATTTCCCTCATGCATGGAGAGGAAATATAAATATTGTTGATGAAGGATGATTGCTTCAAATCCTTAGATCCTTCACTATCATATTTCAGCATTACATTACAGGTTTATAAAATCCCTTTTGTTGTAAGTTATTAATTGTATATTTACATCTTTTATAATGGATTAGATTGAATTTAAGCAATCCTAGAGATGTAGTTAAAATGATGGGTGAAATTTATTATTAGATTAGTGTTGATTTTGTTTTCATTTATTTCTAGTTTCAACTTAATTTAATTGCAAATTAATTAAAATAACACTAGGAATAATTACGAGAAATTATCAAGTGACACACTAATCAAGAGTTTTCAAAGTGAAAATGAATTATAGAGTTTTTTGAGTAATTTTAAATCATTCCTAGAATATTCCTCAACTAATTTCATTTGACTGGAAATTGATAATTTTGGTATCCATTACATAAATTATTTATGTAGTTTATAGATCACGTTGCTCTATAATTCCATTATCTTGGGGGTAGTAATTGGAGGATGTGCTAAGTTCAATGCCCAACTGAGCTTCCCATTCACTCGTATTCATGCTAACAAATGCTAAGGTATTATCTAAAATGATGATTTTTGGTAAACCAAACCTTGTCACTATTTAGAGCAATTACCTCTACCCACTTGGTGAAGTAATCAATGGTAGTGAGTACCCACTTGTGTCCTCTATTAGAAGGTGGATTGATGATTCCTATAAATTCTAGGCCCTAATGCATAAAGGACTGCTCTACATGAGTGGGATTAAGAGGAAGGGATGCCAACCTTTGCTTTCCTATAAAGTGAGTAAAATTTTGTCACTTCCTTACCCATGCATATGCATATTTGAAGAGACTAAGATGATAATAACTATCCCTCATTACTTTCACAGCTATAGTTCTTGGGGAAAAATGACCTCCTATAGGCCCATCATGGTATTTCTCCAAGAGTCTATTCACTTGATCATCATCTATACATCTGAGTAGCACCCCATTGAGGTATTTTGTAAAGATAACCCCATCAATCAAAGCATAAGGTATGGATTGAATTTTTAAGTATCTTTTCTTTGTCTTATACATACCTTGAGGACACTAAATTATTATCAAGAACTTTTTTGTGTCCTAGACCTAGCTAGTGTGAGGTGGAGGTACAACTATCTGTAAGTTATCTTGTGTCACCAAAATAACCTCTTTCTCTCCATGAAGGTCAGTAACCATGTTCTCACATAAGCTTTTACCTATTATCAGCTTAGTGACTTTGATTTTTACATCATATTCCATGACTCTTATAATCCAAATAACCCTTTTATTGTTCATGTCATTGTTGAGAAGGAAGTATCTCACTCTAGGATGAGACACCATAAGGATATTTTAATGTTGGATAACATAGGCCTAAATGTTTTTAGACTTATCATAGCTACAAAGACTTGTTTCTCTATGAAAGTGTACCTTTCTTCATACCCTTTAATCCATTGGCTAAAAAATTCAATTGGTTGTTCAATCCCTTCTTCATTATTTTACATCAATATAGTTGATATATTATCAATGTTGGCAAAGGCATACAAGATTAAATCTCTTGAGAAGTCATAATTCATTAGTGTAGGTGTTTGAACAATGGCCTATTTGATAGCTTCAAATCCTACTTTGCCTTTTTCTTGTCTACGTGAACTCTTGATTCTTATTCAACATAAAAGTGATAGGTTTAACCAAGCTTGAAAAATAGGTATTAACCTTCTTATAAAGTTTATCTTTCTATGGAAAATTTGAAGTCACTTCTTATGATTGGGTAAGGAAAAGGCTAATATTGCACTTATTTTTTTAGGATCAATAGCTAGTCCCTAATTTGAGATAATATGCCCCAAGATTTTTCCCTCATGGAAAAAAACACACAATTCTTTGGATTTAATGAGACCCCATATTCTCTACACCTTTCAAAGATCAGCCTCAAGTGGTCCAAGTCTTCACTAGCCTTCTTGGAGAAGATCACTATGTCATCTAGGTACACAAGCACCATCTAATTGAGAAAACCTTAGAAATCCATGTCCATGGATATTTGAAAATTATTTCTAGCATTTGAGAGGCAAAAATCCATCTTCTTGTAAGAATAGGTGCCCCACTTTGTGGTGAAGGTAGTCTTGTATTGGTTTTCCTCCCCAACTAGCACCTGAGTGTACCCTAAGTATCCATCTAATAGAGAGAAACATTTTGAACTAGTAACCATTTGAAGGATTTGCTCCATATATGGAAAGGGGTAATGTTCTTTCAAAGATACCCTATTCAAGTCTATAAAGTTCACACATAACCGGATCTCACCATTTTTCTTTCTCATAGACACCAAGTTAGCTACCCATAAGGAGTGTTTGATAAGGAAAATGATATTAGACTTAATCAATTTAGTTATCTCTTTTCTCATCATCTCTTAAATCTTTGGGTTGATTGGTCTTTATTTATAACTAACATGTTTGGAATTGGCTTCCAAATCTATGGTGTGTTGGGCTAACTTGGGGTCAAAACTTATTATATCATTATACTCCCAATTGAACATATCATAGTATTCCCTATAAATATTAATAAATTCATGTTTTTATATCTCATTTCTCACCTTTCCAAGATTAATAAGCTTGTCCTTGACAATGATGACTCTCTCATAGTTTTCTTCATTAGTAGACATAATTGCCTTGCCCCTCCTCATGTGATATCATTTATGGAAAAGACCCTCAAGGGTAACCAACCCTGTAAGAAGTTTATTTGAATTTAGTCGAACAATATGGTCCTCATATTGATGTTGAAGTTTACTTTGGTTTGTTAAGGATAATTCTACCTCTTGTTATAGGAAATAATCAATCTACTTGTCACTATCAAAGACTTGTCAGTGAGCTTCATTATTTATAACTAATGGTCTCAGTATTATTTTGACATGTGGTTATATTTTAGGCCTCCTCAAATTAATTAAAATGTCAAACTGAGCCCCTACTACTACCAACCTATCAACATGTTGATTTTGTTCTCTTAATACTACTTGGATATTGAAGGATTCAAAGTCTTCAAGTAGGTCCCATGATCTATGTTTGTAGGAATTAGTTAAGGGATCTTGGATGTTTTTTGACATATCACTTGATGTAATATCAACTCAGTATCCCCATACACATATAATTGCTTTATCCCCCTCTTACTAGCCCATTAAAGACCATGGATGAGGCCCTCATACTCAACTACATTGCAATAATAACTAAATTAGAACCTTTATGATGAAATTATTTGTCATTACAGGGAGATATCATCATTACACATGACCCTACTCATGCTAACTCCTTGATTCATCAAAGAACATCTTCCACAATCCACTAGTATCCTCCTATGGCCTAGTGAGGGATGGTATGAACTCATTCTCTTCATGTAGGTAATAAATTCCCATGTATATTTATTCAACACCTCTCAAAGGGTCAAGTAGATAATTATAAATCCATAACTCATCTAATAATACATCATGGATCCCTTAGAATGAGTGCTTAGTTCTTTATTAGCACGGTGGTCTTTTTCATCTAGAATAATTCAATTTATATTTAGAATACTTGGACCATAAGGATCAATGTGAAATTTGGTAATGTTTAGCCTTGATAGACACCTTGGTCCCATATTTTATCCTAAAATCCATATAGGACCAATTTTTTTCTAGGTAACCCCTAATTTTGGTTGTGAAGTCTCTAGATAAACATAGAGTAAAATGGGGAGGTACCCCTAGAACCACTAAATATAGATCCACTTAAAAACTAGGATAATCATCAAGGTTTAATTTTAGACCTATGATAATACTAGATGGTTTGGTATAAGATACATCAAGCTACAACACCCCCTTAGCTTGGGGTTCATACTTTAAACCAAGGCGATCTACTATCAATTTTGGCATTAATTAAGTACTTGCTTCACTATCTACCATGAATTTGTGTACCAAGGATATAAAAATAATTAAATAAATGTATATGGGAATAGGTTTGACTAATTTTTTGACTACCCTTCATTTTCTTTGGCTGCATTAGTGAGAACTACACTCTCCTTGCTTGGTGATTTCTTTGAAACACTGATATTCGACAAGCCCTCTTGAAGGATATATAATTGACTAGGTATAAAAATAATTTACCACATTGGAAAAATAATGTTAGAATTATTAATTTACTTAATAATGTTTATTTGAAAACCACCAACCTTTGCTTGTGCTTTTAAAGCCACTACTGTGCTTTAAACCTATGAGTTTTGGGGTGTAAAGGTGTTTTCTTGGTTCTAATTTTTTTGAGTTATTAGAAATTTTAGGGAATAAATAGGCTCTTATAGTTTTGATAGTAATAGAAGAAAAGTATAAGAATCTCTAAACTACTTCTTGGCTGACCTCCATGTTACTTCTCTTGAAACTTGTGTTGGTTGCCATAGGAATGTTTGTTTGGCTAGAAATGGCCTACTAATTAAAAGCATATCACTCTTCTTATTGATAGTTGACCAATATAGCACCTAAATATTTTTGTCCTTCATTATCACCTTGGAATTATTGAGGATATTATGGTTTGATCATCATAGGCACTTCTACATTCTAAGCCATGAGATCTTAGTTGAACCCATAACTAGCACCCTGCTACCACTCATCATTAAAATTTTGATTAAACTCTATGTTTGAGATAATGGCCTAATTGAATGACTAATTACAAGGTATATAATCCTCACCTTATTTTGAAATTTTGTTTTCAATAGGTACCAAGGTATTAGAAGCACTTTTAGCATATCAAGATTGTAATTGTTTTGTCTAGCATAGTTGGGTTGTCCTTTTCCTTGGAAATTTG
>JARHVA010006860.1:135000-207500 GCA_037957365.1 Torreya grandis
TTATAGGCCTGCCTATGTCCAAATAGGCCTAATAGGGATAAAGGCCTACTTGAGCTCCTTCTAGATCCAATTGAATTATTATTATTATTATTATTATTATTATTATTCATATAAACTATAAATTTTACAATTTTTATTATTTTAAACCTCCCAAAACATTCTCAAATGATCATTCTTCAAACTTTCACTTCTAGGCCTGAGTATGCCTAATTAGGCTTAATAAGCTTGATTAGGCCTACTAGGTTTTTCTCCATTTTATTAGTTTTTTATATGTGAATTAGAAATTTTTTCATACCAATTCACATAAATTAATTTATATTATCCTCTAAAACAAATTAAATTAGTCACTTACTTAGTTTCTCACTCTAAGGTGTGAGTAGTCAAGTGAAAATTCTTGACATGCTTCCTTATTAAACCTATAATCTACCCTTTTCTCTCTCCTCAAGTATATTAGGGGAATGAAAAAACTTGAATAAATTAAAATATAAAATAAAATACTTCCATTTCAAATTTAAATTAATTTCATTGATTATAACTCAAAAATGCATCTTTTGTTGTTGCCTCACCTTGCCTTATCAAAATTTTGAGCATGTGTAGCTCTACATTTTTCCATTTTATTAAGTTTTATGAGGTGATAATACTTAATTATTTTTTTATTATGAAAATTATGGAAAATAAAAATTATTAAATTAATTTTTTTCAAATTTTAATCAATAAAAACATCTAAAATGACCAATTTAGACATGTTACACACTCAGAAATTGAGAACCAAGAAACCTAGGAAGAGAGAAATAAGCATATATTGATATTTATATGTTATAAAGACCTCATTATTTTTAAATTAGGACTTGGAAGATCTCCCAAAACTATTAAAATCATTTTTGTTCCATTATAGACCATGAAAACCAATTGAAAACACCAATCTAGACCTGTAACACACTCAGAAAGTAAGAACCAAGAAACCTAAGAAGAGAGAAAAAGGTGTATATTGACATTTATGATGTGTAAATACATAATTAATTTTTAATTTTAACTTTTAATATATCCCAAAACTTATCCAATAATTATTTTTCATCATCCAACCCTTTAAGCCTCTTAAAAATGCCTTTTATGACTGTCTCCACTTGCATGCCAAAACCCTAAATTTTGAAAATTTACACTTCTTCAAATTTTTCCTTGAAATTATGAATGTGATAAATATAATAAGGTTTTTTAAGAATTAAAATAAATCTCATATTATTCAAAAAATCTTAGATGAGTTTCAAACCATCTATCATACCTTATAGCCCTCTAAGAAGTCTGTCTAACTCTATGTTGACTATCAACAGAAAAACATAGGAATGACAAAATAGTGGATGATTCCACTATTAATGTGACATAAAATATACAATTTTAATTTATAACCACTTTTTCTCACCACATATACCAATTTTCATAGTTGGATCTTTCCTTTAGATACTTTAAGACACATTTTTCTTAAGACTAGCTAGTGGGTTGCCTATTTTGGATATTTCTTCCTTAGCTAGCCCTCAAGGGAATTTTAAATTGAAAAAATAAGTGTTATATACCTAAAATATAAAATTATTTACTTACATATCATCTCTTATTTCTTTAAAATCTTTCATGAAGTTTTAGTCCTCTTGTCTGTTCATCAAACTTTCAGTTTGAGCACCTAGTCTCACAATGATTGCTTTACTGACTATATATGGTTTGTGACAAAATAAAATATGAATAAAATACTGGTTTGAATATTATGATGGAATATGAATATTAAAATAGTCATAATTATCATTTATACCAAAAAATATAACCTAGTTCCTCTTGTAGATGCTCCAAAGTCAAAATTATTCAAGACTAGTTCTTTGGCATTGACTGTGTGCTAGTTATCTTAGGCTTAAATAGGCATAGGTTATTTCTTGATCATTTAATATTCAAATAAATGTGTATGAATAATATAGGTATGTTAAATCAATGTATACACCATCCAAAAATAAATTTCATTCTCTTAAACATACCATAGTCCTATCAATCTTCAAACTAGGCAAGAATCTTTAGGAATAAGGGGATAGTAGCTTCCCCATTTGACTATGTTCTTATGTTTAAAAGACTATTTCACATTCCAAATAGTATTTAAACATTCCCTTAAATATGGTTTAGGTTTTATATATCTTTAACTACCTCTTATGCTAACATTCCAATATGGTAACCTTCTAATACATAGTATTGCACCTACAGGTGCCCTTGACAAAATTAACTATTGTGTTCAGGGTTGATTTTAATGGGATATATTAAAAAATACTTGGACGTTCCTAGGTGAATTGGATTAGAAAGTGTGGTTAATCAGTTTGGAAGGTGATTAGTTAGACAAGCGAATCAAGTGATGGAGTGGGAGAATCAAGATTTTATATTAAAAACCTTATATAAATGTAAATATTATTAAATATTTGGATTTATATCTAAAAATTATGCAATATTAAAAAATAAATCATCACAATCCAAGTCTGTATGCAAAATTTATGGCCTCAAGAAGTTGGTTAGTTGATAATAAATTTTGCATATAGACTCAGATTATGATGATTTTTTTTGAAATTGAATAGATTTTCAAGAAGAATACAAATATATAATAATATTTATATTTTGAATATTTTTATGTCATTTATGGTTGTATATGAGTGACATCAAAATATAGATAATCATCAGCATATGCAGACAGACATTAGCATATGCAGATATGTAGACGAGCGTCAACATATGTAAATAGCCGTCAATATATATAGACAACCATCTTTATATGAATATATGCATATGGTTTCCATCATATGTAGATGGCCATCGATATATGCATATATGCAAATAATCACCATCATATGCAAATAATCATCTACACATATGCATATGTTGATGGCTATTTGCATATGCTGACATCCATATGCATATCTTCATATGTTTATGACCATATTCATATGCTAGCATCCATCTGCATATCTACATATGATGATGTCCATTTACATATATGCATATGATGATGGCTATCTGCATATGTTGGTGGCCATCTACATATGTCAATGGCTATCTACATATATGTAGAGATGGTCATTAGAATATGCATATATAAAGATGGCCATCGGTATATGTAGATGAATATTTTCATATTCAAATATGCATATGGATTTTATCATATTCAAATAACCATTGAGATATATAGATATGTAGATGGTCTCTAGCATATGCAGATGATCACTGACATATGTAGACGATCATTGGCATATGGCATATGTAGATATGCAGACAACCATTGGCATATGTAGATGATCATATACATGTGTGATGTGAGGTGAATGTACCTAGATTTCATTTTTAGGTATCGACAAAAAAAAATTTATATGAATGAAATTATTTTAAATAGTAGGTGATTTGATCCTAAAAGCTAAGTTGCATCTAAAAAATTTAGGCGATTCTAGGCCCTTCAATACCCAAAAAAATCTCCAAATGCATATTTATAAAATTCAAATATTCATAAATTAATGAATATTCACCACTAAAATTTTCCTTGGTTGTGTTCATGTTTAAAGGAAGTTTTTATATCCCTTATAATGGCTTAAACCTACTTGTGAGATTTTATCAGGTACAATAGTTCATCATGTTCATACACCACAAGTCTACCTCCAATTTAATACATAAGACTAAGTTTGTATCTCTATCTCATATACATCCATTAGGATAGATGTAGGTGAGTATTTTATTGTCACATTAATACTAAGACCCTACCTCCACATCCTTGATTTGGCTTCAATCTTGAATGGCTCAGATCCCTTGGCTACACAAACTGTATCTCCTCCCTTTGAAATAAACATTGACTATATGTTGTCATGAGTGTAGTTGTAGATGATGGTAAATTATGACTTGTATGGATTGAGAGATATTTAGACCTTGAAAATGTCAAATATATATTTTATTATCTTCTCATTCATTCATCAATGGTTACCATATAGTCCTAAGCTCATTTGAAACTACACTTACCTTGAAATTATTTAATCATTGCTCTATCCACCTCTTGAATTATGAGTGAGTATACTTGAAGGGATGAATTTAGGTGATGTTTTATGAGGTGAATGACTATTTTACCTTAAAATTTTAATCTCATGACTTGATATAACTATCCACACCATTTCAAGTGATTCTCAAACCTAGGCAGAAACCTCATTAAATCTAAAGACATGACAATACCTTCCTCATAGTCTTGATATTGGTGAAGCATTGACATACTTAAAGAGACTTATAAACCTACTATATATGAATATTATCATGAAAATATGACCTAATCTAAGTTTGATACTTAAAGGGTTTAACTTGGATCTAAGTCTCATAGTCATCACCTTGCAACATTGCCTTCTTATCACTCTACATTCTGAACATAGACCTTTTTAATTTGTAGACTTGAGTGTGTGTGAGAAATTTACCTTTGTAAATAATGATTTTAATATTTAGGTCTTAAAACCCACCAAAATACCTCTTATCATTTCACTCTAATGCTCTCACCTACCCTTAAAGTTATTTATTAGTTCAACTCCCTCAAACACCCAAATCTCTCCTTGTTTGCAACTTTAATCTCACCTCTGTTACCATGGCCGTAAGTGGAGATTATAACATTATGATTGAGTTACTACATCATGATTTATATGTTATTCCAATAATACTACCTACCCATTGACTTCTCAATCCTACCAAAGTTCTTGAGCAATAATATAACTTCAATATTGCCCATGCTAAAAAAGATGACTGAGTTATTAGTTGAAATGATCCATATTTGAATGAATAAGGGTGGTAAGCCTCTTCACACATGTGAAACATAGGATAAAAATTATTTTAATGAGTTGGGAAGACCTCTTTATCCCTCTCAAAGTTTATTTCATTTCTACTTCTGCCGTGAAGGACCAAAACCAAGGAAAAGCTACCTCTTGGGTATTTAAGGCACTCAAAAACTAGTCAATGGGTTTTTGATGGTGTGTGAGGATAAATACATTTATTGAAATAAAACCATTTTTATAAGGTTATTGGGAGACCCAATTACCTTTTTCAATAGTTTTAAGAACTAATTTATCAAGATAGAGAAGTACAAGATAAAAACCACCCCCCTTGATGAGTTGTTCAAGATTGCACTAAAATGATTTTCTCTTAGCATGAAGAATTAGAGGTGTGAATTATTAATCCAACACTTGGATAGGATTTATCATGAGGAACGTGACATTTAATTATTTTTGGAAACCTTCTGAGGTGCTTTAAGCTCCATTAATGACAAAAAACCTATTTCATGCCTAATCTACATCCAATAGGTATTCATTGCCTCTGCTAGTTCATATGATTAGATATGATTAAAAAAGCCTAATATGGGATATTAAGGATGTCATAGATACTTGCATATGATATTTGAGATTTTTTACCAAGAAAAAATCCTTAAAAACTTGTTCAACCATGGCTCTAAAAGGCCCAAAAATGCATATTATTGCACCCAAAATCCTTTGCTCCACTTTAAATTACTTGAAATGGTATTGAACATTATTAAATGAGGAAAACACACCATGAGGAGGTGTAAGGAAGTTAAAACTAGTTTTAATTCTTCAAAAATAACCTTTTTCACTTAAATTTTCTATTTAAAAGCTCCTCAAGTCATCTAATGCACTTTTGAGGGTATTTTGGGAAAATTGGCTTCATTAGACATTATTTTTGACCCATTATAATCTTTTAGACTTTATATAAACCTCCTTCCTACCTATGAATGCTCAAACACCTTGGAAACTAGCCAGATTCTTCATTTGTAGTTCAAGACCCATTTCTAGGCCTTTACCTTAAAATCTCTAAAATACCTTAACATTTACTATAATTTTATCAATAAGGCAAAGAACATGAGGTAGGGATATGAAGATCATCTTCTCTTTCCACTATTAGATCATCCACTACACTAGGACTCTGTACAGCTCTAAACACCACACCAAGACCTTCCAAGACATTGCACTAAATCATTAATTTAGGACTAGAGAGAGACTAGTCATAAAGGTAATACGTCACTTAATGGTCTAGGAGAGTGTCTTGATCCATCTAGGCAAAATTTTCATATGTAGGCCAATTTTGACCAACATAGCCTAATTTTAAAATTATTATTTATTGGTAAGTTTAGGTATATATATTTTCCTTTTACTCTAGTACTTTCAATTTTATACAATACTATAATAACAATGGGGGAAATGTAGACACATAAATTAAAATTTATTTCTAAAATAATGCACTTGTGATCACTCCTTATGCAAACTTAACTCATGGTTGATTTCATGGTCCTTGACTATTATTCCTTCACTTCTATGTAGATGACATATTCCTCCAAGCAATTAATTATCATAAAATGACCCTATTTATTATTATAAACAACAAAATATTACCATTTGACTGATCCACACTTCTATATTAGTTATTTTTTCCCTTAAAATAATTCCACTCTATTAACACCATCCCTTTCACTGGTAGTGTTTGATTCTGCCAGCCACATCCTCCCACCAAATAAAAACTAGTTTCTTAAATATAAACTCATGTAATGGGTCATTCCACATTAATAAAAATATCCATATGAAATAATTTCAAATGATCACTATAAATCCACATTTTCAATCCATTTTTTCTCTAGAGGCTCATATCAGGGAAAATCACTAGAGCATCTAATTGTACATTGAGATGAATGCATCTAATATTCTCAATTTTGAGTCCACATATCCCTAGTATCCCTAACCTAAGTTGGAATACACATACAAAATCATAGGTCATTGTTGAAACACTTAATCATAATTTTATTACACCAACATATGACATTATCCCAATATTTTATACACACCATTGTAGGATGGGAGAACTACATGGCGTTGACCCCTCTTTAGTTTATTGGTATGTAGGAATCACTCAGCATATGGGGTGTTTAGGCCAAATAAAAATTCAACCACTTACCCCTTTTTATCCTTTTTTTTTATACCTCATGACTTATTGATCTATGGTTTTAGGTGGGTAATAAATCGCACAACATCCACATCAAATGGAACAAATATGATCACATACATATAGCTTGTATGCAATTCATTAAATTGGACCTTCAACTTATAATTCATAATACATATATACTCAAGGAAGGTAAATAAACTAAAACCCACTAGATAAATGGTAAATTGGATATACTAAACCTAGCTAGAGGAGCACTTATCACACAAAATTAATGGAAAGGGTTTCAAATCCTCTAGGTAATCAATATATTATAATAACACTAAATAGGTTTTTTAATAATAATGAAATTAATCTAATATATTATTACCAAATCTTTCAGCACAAATAAATGGGATGGTAAAACACAACCAAAAGGGGTAAAAAACCATGGTAAGCAAATGGAGGCCTATGTTACCTAGGGTGGTAAAATGAAAAGTTTAAATAACCCTATAGCCACACTAATTTTAAGTGTAGAGGAGATTCAAACAAGGAGTTATAAATTCAAAAAAATTGATTATGCAATATCTATCTACTAAATGAAAAATCTAAGGTTATAAATAGTTACCTTGAATAGAACATGTCGAGCCTCAATCTCCCCCTTGGCCAATGGTGCTTTGCAAGAGGTTTTTGTGGTTCTAAGGATCACAATGGTTAAAATAAACTCTAGGATATAATACTTATTATATTTTCATCCAAGACTCCACAAGACTAGATATTTCCCTCCAAGACAAGATCTAAGTAATGTATTCTCCTAAATGTAGACTAAAGTAAAATTGAAAGACATAATAGTTAAAAAAAGAATCTTCCTCTATATTGGATTGAAATGGGACTTGTATTTAAAATTATGAGTGATCCTAACCCTTCCCATAATTTTAGCTGATAATATTGACCTACCTCAATTTAGTTTAAATGATATCATTTACCCTCAAATTAGGTCAACTTGGGATGACTTAGTTGCAAAGTGTGCACTATGACTTTTGAACTACATAAACTGTGACTAGACCCTTTTTAACATCATCTTTATTGAGAGCTCGAATGACCAATGGCTATAGAATATGAATATCCTGGGATAAATTAGTTGTGGTAGAATTCAAACTAGAAGGAGGACTTCTTTTATTTTTTTATTTTTACAAAGGCCGATAGATCATTCATTCCTTGTTAGGAATGTTGTGGGATGTCTTACTCTTCTTATGATAACTACTAGAATAAGTGGGAGAATAAAAAATTGTATTTTTATCAAATGTAATAACTCCTCTATTGGTAATAAGTTTAAGTTTTATCTTAAAGCATAACATTTATTGTCACAATGCCCATTTATACCATGATAAGTGTAAAAATGTTAAAATATTATCTTCTCAAATATGTGAGGTGGAAGATAATCATTTTAAGGAAGAGGAAACAAATACTTATCTAGTAATTTATGAATATATCACGTGATTATGTTTTAAGGAGATCAAACTTAAGTTTTTGTTTATTTTTAAAAGTTAATAATTTGACTATAGGAGTCATTTTGTAAACTGATTCTTTTCCTTTGCATATGACATTTACTGATTGTTCCTTGTTATGAACTATTGGTTTAGAAGAAGTTATTAGATATGGCTTATGAATATATTTTGTAAATTCTTTTCCTTTGTAAGAATCTTTACCCATACTTTTTCCATTTAGGGAATATACATTGTATTTTGCGTTATTACTTACTAACTCACATGTGTATCTGTTACATCCATATAATTTTTCAAAAAAGTGTATACATATTTTTATTTTAGTGGAGAAAAAGGCCCTTAATAAATATGAATTGTATTACCAAATCTATAGTTCAATATTTCAAAGAGGGTAAAGCATTCTTGAATAGTTTAATCTATAATGCACTCATCATCACCTTGATTTAAAACTTTTAAGTGTTATAATGTCAATTTAGAAATTACATGTTTATGATAATAATATGTCTTATAAATTTTTTAAATTAGGTAAATAACCATTAGGAATAATATATAACCAATTAAAAGATTCTCATGTTAGACTCTTATGTAAATCCTTTAACAATATGTTTTCATATTTAGCTAAATGACCAAAATAATGCATGTATTATGTTAAATGGTTAACAAGCTCTTCATGATCATAAAATAAATGAATCACATGCATGAAAAACTCTATTGGATAAGGATACACCAATATATTTCACATAATATTTTGATCTTGAATGATATTATCTTTAATATTAGCATGACACAAAAATAATTACAAATTTAAAATCGACACTTGTCTTTGAAGGTCTCCTATAGCAATCATCAATGATACACTATGTATAATATACAATATGTATAATAGGAATAGTTGTGGTTGGGAAAGGTGCATTTAAGGGTTTTAATTTAACATCTACTTGAAACATAGGCATTAGGGAAACATCATGAATAACATTACATTATAATCCCACATCAGTGCATAATTTATAGGTATTACTTATAGGATAATTCATATCACATGATGTTTGTATATAATAGATTATATCATGTTGAATGTAATGAATATTGGTATGTAAAAAATGATTATTGCATGAATTTTTAGAAAGAGATAAATAAGTGTTATGCTAATATGTATTTAATTTTGTTTCTAAATAGAGAAGGCATAACATTTGTTTCTTCTATAAAGGGAATAAGAGAATAATATTTATCTATTTTCATCATCTATATAAAGTTAAGGATAAGAACTTTCAATGTTTTTAACATTGGTAAAACACACACACACACACACACACACACACACACAAAGATAAGCACTTTCAATTTTTGTAAAATTTGCATCATCTAGTGAAGGAGAAGAATTTTCAACTTTTGTAACATTGACATCATCTAATAAATAATGACATTCAAGTTTTTTAACATATACATCATATAATAAAAAATAAGTACATTCAAGTTGTATGACATTTACATCATCTTGTAAATAAGAATTATATTCATTTTTAAAAAAAAAATATTTGCATCATCTATATATGCATGTAATAACAATGTTATCAAGACTTGATTTATAATTTTTTTATTTTGCATGTTTGTTTTATAACTTTGAATGTGATGAAGTGTAGTATCAAAATATAATGACAAATGAGGTGTATTTTCAAATAAATCATATTTATATTGTAATTCATGTAACATGCAAGGAAGAAGAGGTTGTAAATTAGCATTATTTTCTTCTTGTTCTAAATAATGGTTAAGAGAGGGTTATAAAGGTGGTGTAGAGGAGATATGATCTTATATTTCTTAAGTGGTATAGTTTTCATCTTCCTCACTATATGATTCTTAATAATAAAACTTATAATAATTGTCTTCATAATCATGTTCCTTGTATACAACATTAGCATCGTTGATCATACACTAATCATCATTAATTCATTCATTAAAGTAATCATAGGGTATAAAATGTCTATAAAATATTAAATCTAAGGGATGAGGACTATGAGGTTTTATAATATAGGTAGACATTTTAGTACATTCATTAGAGTAATCATATGGCATAGAGTTTATATAAAATATAAAAGATGAGGAGTGTTAGGGTTTTAGATAGAGTATAAATTTTAATACTTATAAACCTAATATGATGAGAAAGAAAGGAATAAGAATTATTCCAATAACACACTCCCAAATACAAACTCTAATGTAGAAGGATATAAGAATAATTTAAATAAGATTAGGGTTCAGAAATATGTTTTACCTAAGATTGGATTGATGAAACACTAATCCCTCATTTAGATTTAAACCTATAGAATATAATTTAGCTATAAATTGGTAGAAACAAACACAAAATATGATTTAACAACTAATTTTATGACAATCAAGTTATAAAAGTATAATGAATACATGCAAGGTGATAAAGGGAGAATTAGTTTATTTTTTGCATTTCTTTGGTCTTTGTAGGCTAACTAGTTGACTAAAAATTTGTGTGTAGTGATTATGGATTGTTTATTTGAAAACTAGTGACCATTTCTAGTCTATGACAATATAATCAAAAGTGGGAGAATAGTAGAATTAAATCTTGACCCCTATGAATCAATATTTTTCTTTCATCAACCTAGTTTATATAAACTAGTATGTGATTTTTGGTTTCAAATAAGATTGATAGGATCAAGAAATGAATATCAATCAGTCCTTACCCTTATGGGTCAATCTTGTCCCTATGGAAAATTAATTTTCTAATAGTTGATTTATAATTATGATATGGGATAAGAATGATAGAATTAGGGTAAGAATGGTAGTTGATTGTGTCTCTTACTAGCTGATCTTATCCTTTGATAGTGATGATTTGAAACTTTCCCAAGTGTTTTGGCTGATTCAATAATGTATTTTTCCACCTTCAAAAACACTTTTTCATGCACTCAATCATCTAAAATATCAAACCCTAATTTCCTACGCAAACACTTGAAATATCAAATGGGAGGGAATTAGGTGAAAGGCTTTGAGTTAGATTAAATATGGTCAATCCCTAATGAAAGAACACATTTTAAAATACATTTCCAATGCTTTGAAGAGGGATAAAACTAAAATGTAGTTATTCCACTTATGTGTGTGTGTGAAATGGTAATATGGAGATCTATATGCTCTTTCTCTTAGCTTATCCTTGGAACAATCATGTAAATTTAATAATATATATAGCTCTATTACTTCAAATTAAGCAATGTATAGCTTTGTATAGCTCTTTAAATGTGATACTATTTTTTCCAAATACCTTTTAACAACTATTTTTATATAGGAATCTATTATAATTAGAATAAAAAACTTAGTGGTGTGTACAATGAACCCAAAAGACTTAAAGGGGAATCAAAAGTAATGGATAAAAAGAGGACTAATTTTGAACAAGAAATTAAAATATCAAACAAAAATATCATCAAGAAGGGAATAGGATATAGTAATTTTCCTATATCTTCTCCCAGGCTTAAAATAACATCAAAACATGAAAATAGTTTAGAGACATTTTTAAATGTGTTTTAAGCAAAGTTGGTGGGAAAATAGGGTCACAAAGTCATATAAAATTAAAAATTAAAAAGGAGAGACTTAAAATACATGAACCATTAAGCATATAATTTATATCAAAGATCCATATAAACAAAGTGGTTAAAAGATATTATAAACAAGTGTTGTGCCAAATTAGGGTCTATATAGATGCTATATTTTCCTTTAATTTGTATGACTATTACATTGGTTTTTTAGTGTTATGTGGGTATTCTTTGTTGAATTCATGGGGATATCGATTTTTAAAAAAAAAGAATTATGCTTTTACTATAAAACAAATCCAACCCAAAAAAATTGTTATTTTAAGGACATCCACAATTTTTTTAAATGTTTTTAGTCTAAAACAAATCATTCCAAATCCCAAAAGTATTCTAAAAAATATTAATTAAAGTATAAATGCTTAAAATTCATTTAATAAATGTAAGTATTTAAATTTAATCTTAATAATTATCCTCGTCCTCCTATCACTGAGATTTCTAAGATAGCTTAATTTTTTAGTTTTTTGAGTTTTTACAGTGATTTTATCCTCTTAAACTCCAAATAGTTTAATTATATGAACACTATTTTATTAATTTAAATCATATCAAGTGAATTTCATTCTCACTATATATAGGTATTTATTGAGGAAGGCATTGTTATTAGTAGAAGGTGCACTCTCTTGAAGCTTATTAAAAAGTTTGGTTTTATTAGAGAGACACTTGAAAATGATGACTAGAGGGTAGCTTATTCCTCTAATTATTAGATGGGAATGATTAAAATGGGTTTGGAAATATTTTATATCCATCCGAGGTGTTAGTTAGACCATAATTTATCATGGTTATTTCTCTCTACTATGTGTTTGTTTTTGGTGTCTCTAAAATTTATCAGCTTTTGGCTATCTATAGATTGGTGCAAGTATTGTTAAATAAGATTTGAAAACCCCATGAAATTAAATAAAAATAATTTTAGAGTAAAAAAAGTGTTTTGGTTTAAAAATGTTACTACAACCCCTGGTAAATTGTTTAATTGATCGATTACCAATCTTACCATTTTAGACATATTCAATACAAACTTATTTGATGCCTACATGTTTAATCTCACTCAATTTCATCTAGAGTTAGATAATATGAGGATAATTTTTTTTCACCCTTTACAATTCCATTTAAATACTTATAATGAAATGGAAACTCTACCATTGGTTTATTTTTTACAAGTTCTTTCCTATAATAACCCCAAATATGGATACAATGTTACTAGAGGTAGTTATAAAGATTTTATGGTTGTTGGAATTATAAATATGACTAAGGTATAATGGCATTAATTTATTTCTATGTAATTAGATAAATTAAGTTTATGTCTTGGTTATTAGGGACCCTATGTACTTTATCGATCAAAATGTTTATTATGACTTAAACACAATTCAATTCTTAGAGTATTTGTTATACTTTTAATAGAGGACAAAGTAAAATGGAAGCCTAAGTTGGATGTAATGTATAATGCATTAGAAATTTCACCTTTAATGCTATAGAGGGTTTTAGGGATATTTGAATTTTAGTGATCTACATTTTAAAATAAGAAGGGTTACATTGTATTATATTAAAATGGAATAAATTCTATGTAGTACAAAATCTGATAAACCTCCTATAATGTGGGAAATTTTTTGCATACAAACAAATATTTTATGAAATAAATTTGACCTCCTAGGGTTTGGTATCTTTTTTGGATTTGTATTTAAATTAAAATACTAGGAAATTATGTGCATTATTATAATGGATGTTGTTGTGTCTACTAAAATATTATAGCTTTTGTCACCTTGCATATTTGTTTGTGTAGAGGGTAATGTTCAAAAAAAAAATTATTTGTTCACTTTGTCTATGGAATGAAAATCATGTCTATTTATTTTCTTCTCAAATGCTTCCATTTTTACATGTGGAGTGTTGATGTTTAATGCAAATTTTTACTTGGTTACTATTTTTTTACATTAGATGGGTTATCTTTAATTTGTATTTTATAGTCTTACAAATTATAGTTTTATAATCTTTCAATGTATTTTATATATTTGTGTCCTTCTTGGTATGATTTCAAATTGATTGGTATTTTATGCACTAGAATAACTAAATAACTCTATATTACACTGTAATGGTATGTATTATAAGCTTTTCCCCCTTTAGATCAAGTGATAAGGTGTTTCTTTAATGATAGTTATCTATTCAACATTTCCATTTAAATTTGAATATAATTCGTATTATGAGTAGGAAACCTTAAAACAAATGTGTATATTTACTATAATCTTTCATAGTTTTATATGTTCTACCTAGAAGCTTATCTTTCATCTAATATGGTCTCCTGAACAAATTAAATGTATTTAACAACTATTAAGGCCTAAATTTAATGATAAACCCTTCCTATCAAGTTTTTTTTATGATGAGTATTTATTCAATGTGAACTGGGTGTTATAATTTTGATGGTGATTTATGAAAAACTTCACCAAATGTGTACAAATTTGTTTTATTTTCTTCAAATAAAATATATTTTATTGCAATGAGATATTTTATATCCTTTGGATGTGAGCTTGGTAGTATAATTTATTTTTTAGTGTTTTTAGATATATCTATTTTATTTTCTTTTGAGATGGATAAACTCCCTTGGCCTCTATGTCATTTTTTAGGTCGAAGCTTTGTGTTTATTGGTTTTGTTTGTGTGCTTCTTACTTCATTGTTTGAGATGGATCTTGAATTATTTTTATCTCTCATATCTTATAAGAACTCCTTTGATGGTTCTAGTGTGCAAATTCAAACAAGTGACAAAAATGGAGTGAAAGTTATTTATGCAATAAATAAATTATGAATATGATATTCAAATTGTTCCCTAATATTTAAATGTGGCCTTAAAGGGATGCAGAATTGGGGACTATGTATATTTGTTTTGGATATTCACTTTATTACATTGGTTTTGGTCAATCATACAAGATTTTTTCCTAAATTGAAATATGGTGTATTGTCTATGTTATAAGATGTTTTTTTGGATATCTAAAACCTATTTTCATCAAGATGCCACATATTTCAATCATGTATTGGGTAACTAAAATAATTTGGTGTAAGCTATATATTACATTCACAGATGTGACATGTCACTAAACTTTACCTATGTATCTACCTACACTTATTCAAGTACATCACCTAAAATAACTTATCATTCCCCATGGATATCACCACTTATGTCCCCTTAAAATCCTTCATCACTTTCATGTTTTGTATGGCCTTTCCATTCCCCACCACTTTGCCACTACTCAATCTACTTGTGCAAAATAATATCTCCTCCCTACAAAGCTCATTTCCATGTAGTAGAAAGGAACACATCACCTAGGGATACATGGGGTCAATAGTCATAATTTTTAAGTGAGGCATGATTTTTAATTTATAATCTTTCACCTTCCAAAACCCCACTTTACCAAAAAAATAAAATAACATATCTTCCAACATAACTTTCACCTTTGGAGAAAGTATTAGTCATATTGATTTAAAAATTATGTGAATGCCACATTTTTTTTGAATAATAATATATAACATCCATTTGGTCTTTGAGATGAGCATCATTCCTCATGTTAGTGAAATATATTGTTAATGCAATACATTATACTTCTCTCTTATTCTTGATTGTGTTCCAGTGAAAATTTTCATTTGAAAACATATTTGATCAATGGAAAATGAGATCATTTAAAGTCCCTTGTTAATTTATGAGAATAATTAAACAACTAATTAAATCCATTACAACATGTCCAACACTCATGTACAACCTCATAAATCAATGATTGGATAAGGAAACACTTGATTCATCAATCCCACTACTTTCACTAATTGCCAACCCAAGGTTGTATAACCTTATAATGAGTCTACACTATATATGTATCACTAAATCATGTGGAATAATGAGATGACTAATTCATACTTGATGAAATTAAATGATTGGAAGTAAATTACAAGAATTGAAATGCCAATAAAGTAAATTGTAATAATTGAAATCTAGATCTATTTTTGGAAGCTTCCCACATAGACATGAAATACAAGCATAAAATTAAATTGCATAAGAAGAAATGAAAGGACACACTTACATGAACAAAAGTAATTGTAAATGCACATAATAAAATGAAACTATGTAATGGACATGAAACCATAATATTGAATATGTGCATTTGTGCCTTGCTTCAAATAGACTAGATCTTGATCACCTCCTCAATTAAACATGATTTATCCAGGTAATTTATTCATTCATACAAATGAAATTTATACATATACATTATAATCCAATGTAATACTAAAATTTACTTATTTACTAACTTACTTTTCCCCTAATTAGTTGATTATTTACCCCCTCTTTTCAACCTATAGCTTATCTTAAATAGAGAAGATAGGGTATTATTGTAAGCTCTAAAAAATCTAAAGGTTATAACCACAATATATGGTTATTCTAAGAGCACAATAATATAAATATTAATACTAAGATAACATAAATAATTATGATGCTACAACTAACAATAGAAAATAGAAATCATTTTATTCCATGATTGCAACACTCTTGGAAGCATGTACAATGGATGAATAATGATAATGAGGAATTACAAACATTGAATTGTATTTTTTTAATTATAAAACCACCATATCCCTTGTATCATGGAGGAATTTTGATTTAGATTGTTAAAAAAAATTTATTTTCATTACATGATGGCAATAGTAGATGCTACAGGTTAGCTCTAGTTTCTATAGGTTACATAATAATAACTACAAGTTATAGACTAACAATAACAAGTTTTAGCATAGTTGCTACATGTTGCATCTTATTTTCTATATGTTAGACCCTGGTTTCTATAGGGAGCATCCTAGTTACTATAGGTTGCACCTAATAATGGCTACAAGTTTCAAACATGTCATATTGATATCTCTCCTTCATATTTGTGGGTATATATAAAATTTAAAAAAAATTACATCCTTCACTTTCCATTAGTAACACCATAAACATTAAATCCATTAAATCATACAAGTTATGTAAAGATAACTAGTTTTAAAAAAAATAATGAGTATACATTATTCATATAATTTGTGCATATATAAGCATAATGTAGGCCAAAGGATTTTCAATAAACACATAAGAAGGCATTCTATGAAATATTAAGAAGTAATATGAGGGAAAATTATAGAAATCATCATTAATTATAAATATTCTCATGCTTTAACAACCACTACTAGCTACCACAATCCAATAATACATCAAAATACATTGAAATTTATGTCATTAAATATCAAGCACCTTAATTTACACCTTGATATCTCATTTTATCTTAGTGATATTTAGTTGGAACACCTGTTATACACCTTTTATCAACCCATTATAGTCTGTAATAACATATATTATCTTAATTGGTAATTTGGGTACAAGATAAGTGATGCGAAAATATAAGCAAAGTGGCTTGAAAACCTAGATTATTTTTCAATATTGCGTCCAAGTTTAGTGGTTCTATAAATCAAATGATAGTATGGACATGTTATAATCTCAAATATAAATTCTATAAATTAACTATTAAATTTGTGTTGAGGGAAAGCTAGTAAAGCATCCAAGGTGAATCTTTAACTCCATATGTCACTATTTTTACTCTTCTTTCAAGGTATATTATAAGGAAATATATCTTAAGTTTTAAATCCTTTAATGTTGTAGGTATTAATTTCCTGCATAAATTTTAAAAAGGCTCTAATTTTTTATGAAAATGGTATGAAATTTTATAAACTATATGTATCTTTTAATATCTTGAAAAACCCTTCTTTTTATCTAAGGTTAGATCTATCAGGGCATCCTATGACTAGGAAGAATGCCTCATTAGTTCAAATAGTATCAATGTGTTCTCAATACATTCACATTTAACATACATGTCTATCAGTTCACTCATTGCATAAATGATGAGAAATTTTGTTTTTGTTATAAAATCCAAATAAACAGTCACTGCGAAAGTTGTTAAGGATTGTGGGATTTTGTTGGCCCTTGCTTCCATGTTTTGTAAGTGAGTTATGGTTTGTTTCAGATTATTTTGTATTGTATCCATAATATAATTTAATTTGAATATGCCTATCATGATGACCCCTTACTTGATGGTTTGTGATTGTTCAATGTTTTCATCTATATCATTTAGGCTAAAACAAGGTTCATGAAAATTTTGTTTCTTTGTCTAAGCTAATTTTTTAAAGGATTTTTGTTCATGTGATATAGAAAACTAAATTCTATGAACCCAAACCTTACCAAATGAGGTTATTGAGAAGAGGGCTGCTCAAATTAGGATCTTAATTAAGTTTCATTTTCTTGTCTTTCATATTCATCATGATTATTTATATGTCGCCTTTAGGATTTAAGGGTACTATTATATTGTTATTTTCACAATAGATATTTTTCTAGTTTTTTACTTTTTAACTCATGGGGGTTGTTACTCTATGATTTGAGCTTGAATTTGTGAACATATCATGATTCTAAAAAATTATTTAAATTTCCATGATGTTGTAGTTTATAAAATGAATTTATGGAATCATCTGTGCAGATACTTTGAATACAATGTTTTAGGCACCATATGTGTGCCCATAAGATAATTCACATGACTATGAAAGTAATTTGTGAACATATCATGATTCTAATGATTATTTTTTGGGTTTATATTTCATTAGATAATTCACATGACTATCAATTGAATTTGTAGAAGTTATTTATCATTGGAAATGTTGCTTTTACTTCTAGGTTGTTAAACAAGAATACAAAAAATAAAAATAGAATGAAATAATTTCCAAACTTTTTTGGGGAGTTACAATCATACAAGTAAATCCAATTAATGGTTGTAATTATTTTAATTTTGTGTAGAATTTATTTTTTAGTAGGTTTGTAGCAACCATCCTAGTTTTGTTGATGGGCCCCGTGAATTAAGAAATGCCTTACTTTGATTTTAAAAACAAAAAAAATGAACAAATTTTGGTGATAAGCCACTATTAAGTAAAAATTATGATTATTTTAAGGTAGGAACACAAATAGAGATAGATTTGAAGGAAAATAAGTTAACAATGGAGGATGCTTTGAATTCACCAAAAGTATGACATTCTTTACTTGAATTTTTATACTATATCAATTTAAGCCATATGTGTGTGTAATAGATATGGTGTGAAAGAGACATAATATATTATTTGTTTGTTTTTTGTTTCTCTCTTTATATCAAAAACATAATTACAATCTAAAAAATATAGATAATTATTTTTAGCCTCAGACATGATCAACAAGCTCATGATAGGAATGTCAATCCATCTTGACCCCTGTGGGTTGAGATGGGAGATGGAACCTATCTATCTATCCATGACCTAGAGTTGAGTTTAGGTATATAGGGGCACACACATAAATTAATTTCCATGTCTATCTATATGGTGAAGTGAGATAGATGTTCAATACATCTCCTCTAGATAAAGTTATTTTGGCAAAGAAAGATGCACTCAACATACATTTACAAGATTAGCTAGCTCTTATCCTTGAGTAAAATTAATTTTCTTACAAATGATTTTAAATTTTAAAATGAGATAAGAATGATAGAATTAGAATAGGAATGAGAGATAAGTTTTTCCCTTACTGATTGATCTTATCATTTGACAGTGAGTCTCTAAAAATTTATCAAGTGTTATGGTTGTTTTAGTAATGTTTTTTTCCCACCTTCAAAAACATTTTGTTGCACATTAAATCTATTGAAATATCAAACCCTAGTTTCTCAAATAAACACTTGTAATATCAAATAGGGGGAATATGGTGAAAGGGACTGAGTTGGATTAAATTTGGTCAATCCCTGTTGAAAGTCTAAACACTACACTACATTTCCAATGCTCTTAAAGGATCAAAATAAAATGTAGTTCTCTCACGTATGTGCGCATGTGTGAAATGATGATATTAAGATATAGATGCTCCTTCTCCTAGCTTACCTAGGCACAAGTGTGAAAAATGTAAAAATACTTTAGATGTCACTGTAATATTTCAAAGTAAGCAATGTATAAATTTGTATAGCTCTTTAAATGTGAGAGTGCATGCCATAATACCTTCTAATAACTCTGTTTATATAGGAATATCTTATAATTTGAATTAAAAATTTAGTTTTGTGCATAATGGACCCAAAATACCTTAAATGGGACTCAGAATTAATGGCTATAAATAGGAAACATGTCGATATATAAATTAAAATATCAATGGACAATATCATTGGGAAGGGGAAATGATATATGAATTTTCCTATATCTTGTCATGGGCTCAAAATAAACTTAAAATGTCAAAAGGGTTTAGAGATATCTATTTTGAAATGTGTTTTAAGCAAAGTGGGTGGGAATAGAGTGTCAAAAAATCATATAACATAACAAATTAAAAAGGGGAGACTTAAAATACATGTGTCATAAAGTATTTAATTGTTAGCAAAGATACATAGAATCAAAGTGATTAAAATATATTTTAAAACAAATGTTGTACCAATTTTTTGTGTAGACATTCCCCTCCCTTTAATATAACATTTTAGTGAAACTAAAAATACTAATGAAAGGGAAAAAAAAACAATGAAAACTTGTGTAGATGTTTGTTGTGAAGAATTGTCATGTGCCATGATGATCTAAAGTGTTCCTTCAAAAAGATATATGTAATTAGATATGATTATTGTTCAAGTTAATATAAATATATAGTCTTAAATATAATATTACAAATATTATTCAAAGAATAACTACAATAGAGAAATATAAATGTCAAGGGTCAAATGTTGACCTGTTCACAGTGGAGAAGAAGGGATTTGTATCATCTATTCATTTCTTGGCCAAGTAAATGGATAAGATTTCAAGTGGTAAATGAACAAAACCATTTAGGGACATAGAAACACAATGTGTAGACTCTATTAACTATGTTTTTAGACTAATTACATCTTCTTTTAAAACTAGATAATTGAGGGTGATTAATTCCTAATTTTAATTGTACTTATATAAAATAAATAACACCCATTGAGGAATGTAGAGACCTTAATTTAATCAGTTGACCTTTGTAACATAAATACATGAAAATGACTAGAATCCATAATGGATTCATAGGCTATAGTGTTGGAGGGCACATAATCTCCAAGTTATATACTACACACATTAATTAAATCGACTACTACAGATGGATTTAAATTCAATTATCATTTTGTTACTTAGTTCTTGAATGGATTATCAAAAGAGAATGAATGACATATATAAACCTACCATGTCCTAGATAGAATAAATTATAGTATATCTCATAAATCTATACTATACCCCTTGAATTTGAAGCATAGTATAGTGTGAATGAATTTGTATCATGCCCCCATTGATAAATGTATAATCTATAACTATATGTAGATGTATATTTGTAAATTTTGTTCAAAAATTATGCATGAATATGTAATATGTACTTAAAGATATATGAATGTGTAATATTTTCTTGTAATGTGGGAGCATATGCATGCTATATGCCCATATAATATTTTCCTCTGATTGAATTTTTTAACCTTCTGTATTCTTTTAAAGTGTAATGTGTAGTATTATGGTATATGTAATCTATGATTTATAATATGATTATATGTGCATGACATATGCCCCCAAACATTTGACCAATATATAAAATTATGAGGTCACATTGCAACATAATGACTATTAAAATTTATAAATTACATTAGTTTCTTAGTATTTTTTTAGTTTTTACCCCCTGCTTCCCCCCTTTCAAGACAAGTGATGAGAGCAGTGAATTGATCAGATGGAAAGATATAACAAACTAGATAAGTTTGATCAATTAGAATGGTTAGTCTATCATGTATTATATTTGAAATTAACCTTGATGTAAATAATGTTAATCATAGTATATTATAAATGATAGAATATGACATAGTCACACTCAATTTCAAAGGGTGATTGCCAAAGGCAATGATGCTTGTATCATTAAATGCAAAATTGACCCATTTGTAGATTTGGTGTTAGTAACTGATTTGCATCATGATGAGAGATAAAGTGCCATGCATGTCTCAAAGAAATTTTTAGAACAATTTTTTTATAAACAAATCTTGAGATATCACTCTTAGAAGTTTTAAGTAATGAAATGAATTTACTACATAATAGACATAGTAATTGATATTATGAAAAAGTCATTTTATATAAAATTAGGGTGGAAAAGGTTTTTATAACTTAATTTTCACTATTTCATTGCATAAATTGAGATCTAAATTTTCAAAATGCCTATTTGATGACTTAAATTTCCACTATGAATTATGTTCTTACAAACTACCATATAGATATATACTGCAGATTGTCTAAAATGTATTGTTTTTTTCAATTTGTCTAGTAGTTTGTATAATATGTGATCAATTTTGGTGAAAATTTGAAATTTTTGACATTATGAGGGTTTTAACTGTGGAATCTAACATTTTTGTCCTTTTGGAATAGGATCATCCCACTTTGAATGGATATAATTTAGTAGGGTTGGATTTTGGTTAGTAGAATGTTATTGTCCCAAATGCAATGATACTATCCCATATGGGACATTCATGTCCTTGTTTTTGTTCTTTGTTGGCCAATTTTGTCTTTATGTTATTTAATATCTTTGCTTATATTTTATACATGTATATTTAATTTAATTGGATTAGAATATGATAGAGTTTATGTGATCTACATATCCACAAGTTTATATATGGGTGACACATGATTAATTTGAGTACTTTTCTAGAGTTGGGGCTAGATGATGCAAATTGGAATATATTGGAGGATACTAATTTAGTTCACATTGGTTTATTGGGACAAATTCCATATAATATTATTTTCATGACTGCATTTGTGGTGTGATAGAATCTAGATACATTTAATTTATACTTGTTGATGGGTGAGATGACCACCACACTTGAGGACATGTGGCTTGTCTTGTGACTCTAATTATTGGAAGGGCCCATGGTGATGGATTCATATTATATATGATATATTTTGTGGTATGATAGATAAATTATAGGTAGACTAGAGGGAGTTGATTGGGGTGGTGCCATTTTTTTGGATTAGATTATATAATCTAAAGTTTCATGATTATAAAAAATTATATGTTGTATTTTGGAATTAAGTATAGTAGTAGATGGCATAGTTGTAGTTATCTTGTATAGTGTGTACTATATATTTTGATCCATTGAGGAGATACATATAAGGTATTCTTAGGGGAATAGCATGCTAGTCCACATATATCAAAATTTGTACATATTTACATTGGAGGTACACCGATGAGGTCTTAGAGTTGCAACATTATTTCATGTGTGGGAATTTCTCCACATCATGGTCATGTATCCATTTTTTATCCCTCATGAGAATTTGGATAATAGAGATATGTTTTAATTTTTATGGGTGCTACCATGATAGATAAGGTTGAGCACCATGGAGTATAGGGTGATTTTAGATAGGCTAACACTTGATATGATTCGTTGGAAGTTGTATATTAGATATGCAGGATGGCCCAAGGAGAGAGTTTTTATGCATATGAGTTATTATGTGGATATAATATTGATTCCCTGATGTATATGAGATATTAAAATATGAGCAAGTGATTTATCAGTTTGGGTTGATTTAAGATCTACCTCTAGCTCCCTATCTATAGATTAGAGTATTAGAAAAGGTTCAAGACTAGGGGATACCAGTATAGATTTAATTCCTCATCCAATGATGGAGAAATATCCTATTTTTACACTAGAATAAGGTGATGATTTAGGATTTACAATAACCTATACATAGTGGTGGGTTAATACATAGTGGGTTGCATTATTTCCATATATAAAAATTGATCATGTCATTATGCCCCCATCACAATTGGAGGTATGAATATGGATTAGGTAGAAATGGAGAAGGTGGACATGGAATGAGATAATCACTTACACCTTATCCTAAAACATATTTAGCTGATGGAGATGCCTAGGCTATCATAGTTTTTATGGCTACCAAATATAAGCATGAGTGTTGATATGATTATCTATATACATGTTAATTTATAGTTGTTTAGATATGGTTACTAATATATTCTCATTTTATGGTATTTTAGGTGATGTGTATTGGTATATGATGGTAAATGGAGCCATCCATAGTTTGACATGAAATGTGACTTATGTATATTGGTCAGTGGCTTCATTGAGAGAGTTGATCAGATTACAGGTGAGCATAAAGCTTTTTTGATCTGTGTGTGATCACATCTATGGCATATGTTGTAGTGGTTAGCAAGCATGATGAATTAAAATTGAAGATCAATAGATGGCCTACATCGAGTCATGATTCCAATCTATCAAGGGATTATATCAATCAAATTTATGCTTTACAATCTAAGCATACACATGACATGGTTTAGATTCATATACTTTTGAGCTAAATCAGATGATGTAGGTTATGGTCATGATCATGTCAAGTGATAGAGTGAAATGGGGCCTTAAATTCATAGGCTACAAATCTATTTAGTAGTGATAGTTTAATTAATGGAGATGCATATAGGTAGACACACATAATTATACACACACATGCATGCACGCACACACGTACACACACACATACACACAAGAGAGAGAGAGAGATAATTTCATATACACTAGTGTTTTACATGCATATGTTATATGCATTGAATTTTCACATTACAAGTTTCATAATCTAATTTATTATTGATAAAATATTACAAAATTAGGAAAGTATGATGTATAATGTTTTGATAGTAGTTATTTTATGTTAGTATTTTTTAATTGGTATTATCATGAATGTGATATTATCACTCAAAACTAATTTCCAAAACTATTTGGAAAAAGGAAGTCATTGTAATCTAGCTAGTAGATTTTCTATTACATAATTCAAAATGGTTCCACTTCTAAGTTTTGTACTAACTATTTGACTTGAAATGTTGGTTGTTCCATAGATATTTGATTCAATTTTTGCTTCCATAATTATTTCATAGAAAATATAGATGTAAGACTAACATATAATTTTGGATAATCAAAGACCCCTTTTATCATCACCTCTATTGTTCTTGAATAGGCAATGGTTCTAAAATAGGAATATCTTGGGATTCTCATTTGTGGTAGAATGTGAACTAGAAGGACTTATTCTAGTTTTGTGTTTCTACAAAGGTTAATGGACCATTCATTCCTCATTAGTAATGTTGTGGGATGTCTTAGTCTTCTTAGAATAACTACTAGAATAAAACCTTGCTGTATTTTTCTCAAATGTAATAACTCATCTATCGGTAAGTTATGTAAGTTTTTATCTTAAAGCATAGCAATCATTGTTATGATGCCCATTAATACCATGATAAGTGAAAAAAGGTTAAATTTTTATCTTCTCAAATATGTTAGGTGGGTGATATCAATTTGAAGAAAGATTAAATACCTTCTTATCCAATAATTTATGTAATATATCATGTGATCAGTTTCTAAGGTGACCAAACTAAAGTGGTTGTTTATTTTTATAAGTAAATAATTTTACTATAGGATTTATTCTGTAAACTAATTCTTTTCCTTTGCGTAATACATTTACTTGTTTCTCCATGTAATAAACTGTTGGTTTAGAAGAAGGTATTAGATATTGCTTATGGACCTCATTTTTCAATTCTTTTCCTTTGTAAGCATATATTAACCATAATTTTGAATTTTAAGGAAGATGCATTATATTTTTCATTATTGTTTACTAACTCACATACACATCTATGTACATCTGTATTACTATCAAAATTAGTGTAAGGATTGTGTACAATTTTTTATTTTTGTGGATAAAAAATGCCATTAATAAATATGAATTGTATTTCCAAATATAAAGTTTAATATGTCAAATAGGGAAAAAAATTCTTGAAATGAATAGTGTAATCTCTAATGGACTCATCATTACCTTGATTTAAGCCTTGTAAGTATTCAAACATCAATTTAGGCATTCCATGCTTATGATAATATGATAATAATATGTATTCTAACTTATTTAATATAGGTAAATAACCATTAGGAATAATATAAAATCAATCACCAACATCTCATGTTAGAATCCTATGGAAATCATTTAACAATATGTGTCTTTCTTTATCTCAATGACCAAAATAATGTAGGTATTGTGTTAAATGGTTGGTAGGCTCTTCATGACCATTAAATAAATGAAGCATAGGCATGAACAAATCTATTTGATAAGGATATTCAACTACATTTCATGTAAAATTTTATTATTAAATGATATTATCTTTAATATTAGTATGACATGATAATAATTGCAAATTTAGATTTGACACTTGTTTTTGAATGTCTCCTATAAAATTTATCATATATATATATATATATATATAATGTGGCTTGTAGGAATAGTTGTATTTGGAAAAGTGCATTCAAGGGTTGTAATTTACCCTCTTCTTGAAATATAGGCATTATAGAATCATAATGACTAACATTACTATTGATGATGGTTTTATGCACACTCAAAAAACCTTTATGAGGTAGCATCTAACATTTTAGGATCTCAATAGAGGTGAAATCCACTCCAAAAATTGAGTTGCATGGTATTGGGTTTTACATTAACTAGTATTGGAATGACATGTATCAAATTAATTGTTAACCAAAATGGTTCATATATGGATGTGAATCCTAGATCTACTTGAGGTGTCTGATTATGGATTTATTCTAAAATGGGCATGAATTAAAGAAACCGTAAGTAGAAGGAAAGGTAAGGTAGAAAATAGAATCTATAAAAAAAGAGTATGTGATATTTATAATTGGATTTATAATAAGGACAAACACCATAGATTAATTCTTAAAACTTGATGCTTTGGTATAAAGAAGTGACAAACATAGTAAAGGATTTTGAGGAATAAAATGTAATTAACTAAAATTCATTAGCTAAAGGTTATTGTTACTAATATTATTGTTGTATCTCCTAATAAAATATCATAGCTAATAAATAGAAATCACCTTCAATTAGCTATAGCTTAGTTTAGGAAGTTGCATCAAAATGGCACTTCTACACAAATCTAAAGATTAGCCTAGTGATTTTGTTACATGAAAGCAAGATTTATCAACCTAAAATTGCTATTATACATTATTAATTGATATAATCATATTAATTAGACACAATCTACTTGAAATTTCTATAACACATAATAATAAACTAAACTACTAGTTATATCAAAGAACATAATCAATATAATACAAAAATAAAAGAGACAATCATACAACATATAATTGTAGAATAACTTGAAGGATTTTTTATCTATAACAAATGTCAAAATTTCTCCTCCATTAGAATGAGGGACATACATGTATATAGGTTTGGGATGGGGATGCCTCATCTCTCAATCCAAGCTCAAAGTTTCACCACCATTAGGACATCCCTCGAAGAGTCATTCATGTCATACATGGCCATGGTGCAGCCAATCATTCATAAGAGACAAAAATTGTTACAACCAAATTATGTTATAATCAACTAATGTAATTAAAAAACAAATTGCCTATGAGTAGTTAATTGTAGTTGTTGACACTTGGGTTGTAGTAGTAGTAGTTGTAACCAGAAATGGAGTTTGGCCTCCATTTTCTTCATCTTATGAGCAAAGGAATATACATATCCCCATTTGGGTGGTGACTCTTTTGAATTTATTATTAACTAAATAATGTCATACAACTTTTGATATTCTCCTTACACATTGTCCATGATCTCCCTCAGAGGGTGTATGGTATTTATTTCTTACAGTACCTCCATAACCTGATGAAAGACTTTAAACATTTATTTTATTACTCCCCCTACAAAGTATACAAAAGTTTAGGGGTCTTATATGTAATTGTTAATATAAAATGGGATCATTCTTCTTATCTTAGTTAAAAAGAGCATATCTTCTCTTTTCTTTAATTCTACCTTTTATCTTTCTACCATTATGGTTATCCTATTGACCTTCCTCATAGTCGTAGTTTCTCTATTGAAATGAAACTTGCCTATTGGCTACTATACAATGCCTAAGTCTTGCTTGCCTTCTTTTGCTCATTGAATTTTATGGACCCATTCAGGTACATTTAAAGAAACTAATTATTGTGAAAGTTCTACCTAATCTTTAAGAATGGTAGATGGGGATTTTCCTAGTAGAAACATGGGATTGGGATAAGAAGTGTCTAGTTGAGGGAAAGTGGGAATAACTCTCTTCTAACCAGTGACATTATTAGGGTCCACTCTATCAATTATTAGCTTCCTTTTCTCTAATGCCTTATTTGTTGTAATGGTTGTAGACTTTTTTTGGATTGCATGACCAATTGGTAGTCCTAATTGAGTGGTTAGTTGGGAGGGAGTAACTAGGCGAGACTAAATGGTGGTGGAGACCAAATCTTCAAAATGTAACTATTTATTAAGTCTAGAGGATTGAGGGTTTGAGGAATCAAAGAATGAATAGGTAGGAGGGGTATTGAGAAAATTTTGAAAATATCCATCACTAATGTTAAAGAAACTTGAATAAGTAATTTTTAAGGTTGGCTGGGGGACACCATAGTCTTAATCATAAGGGTTAGGATCAGGGATTTCAAAATTAGCATTGAAGTAGTCATTATAACTATAATAGTAGTAGTTGTAATAGTAGGTAAAGAATAAGGAGTTTGTGCACTTACCCTTTATGTAGTATCAATCAATGAAACTACTATTGAATATGTAATTTTTGTGCTGGGAGATGCTGAAGCTAGAGATAGATTCACTGATTGCCCAAATGTATAAGCTAGAGTCTTAGACTTTGCTTCATCCTTTGTCTCCATCTATGTCATAAGGTAATTTAGTTGAGACTGAACTAGTCTTTAAAATCTCAATATCACTTGATTGAGCCTATTATGGTAGCCACTCATCCTCAAGATCACTTTATGTGGTATCAATAATGGTTTTATCTAATGATGTATCTATTTTTTCTTCACATTCCTCTTTGCTAGACCACTCCTTTTCACTATTTGACACCACTAGGAGTTTTGCTTCCTTAGAACCTTTTATTTTATATAATTACTCCTTTAAACTTTATTTTGTAGGAGTAATTTGGGGATAAAATAAAGAGTTATTTGTTTCCTCTTGTATACAAGGGGGGTCTAGTAAGAGTAGAATTTGGTGCTAGAAAGGGTGAAAAATAATAGGTGAATTTTATGGAGCAATAGGTGGTGATAAGGTAAGAGTAGTAGTTATTGATATAAATTATTGTAGAGTTATCAGTGATGTCATGATGATGTCATGGATATATCTTGGTGAGAGGATGAAGTAATTTGATAGCCTAAGTGATAATGACAAAGTGTGAAATGTGTGTGTCTTAGTTTACTTGAAGTATGCTTGGTTGATCTTCAGTGTTGACATGGCTATAGATGTTTAGGGATGAGTATGGAATATTGAGCATGTGAAGTTAGGTCCCTAAGATGTTTTATATGCTTTGAGTGTTTGTGTTCATAAGTGTAATTCATCTTGTTCCCCAGATTTTTCATATAGACACTTTAGATCTAGTGGTAAAAAATATGAGTAGGCAGTTTGATGACATCACCATTTCCATGTGGGAATGAGTCAAGGGGAATTAGTCATATAGTGATGATCAAATTAGTCCCTAATTTTTATGCACCAAATTTCAATTCATGCATTGAAGCATGATTAAATATATGAGGGTGTAAAGTTAGCTTCTTAATCAAAATTCATTATTTTTGCATACTTAGATAAATTTTCATATGGTTAGAAAGCACTAAGTAAGCATGTTGTTAAGTTCAAAATTCACATGCATGGAGGTGTTAGGATAAAATGATAATATGGGTTTGTTCATTTTTATTCCTAGTTTATTTTTGATAAATATTAGATCATGTGATGAAGCACATCAAGAGATATGCATATGCAAAGTTGGGCTTCCAAACAATTTGAATGTGTTTTTCCATAGCCAAACTTATATGTGATAAGAAAATATGATTAAGCATTTTGATGATGTTATATCTTACACATGTGAAAGTTTCAATAAAAACTAATCATATGGGTTTGTTCAATTTTGATCCTAGTTTATTTATGCTAAAATTTAGATCATGTGATAAAGCACACTAAAATATATGCTTGTTTAAAGTTGGACTCCCAAACAAGTTTTTGACATAGTTAGCTTTATGATATAAGATTTTGAGAAGGAATTTTAATGACATTATATCTCACACATGCAAAGGTTTCAAGAGTAATTTGTCACATGGTTGGATTCTCCTATGTAAGAAGATAATATTATCCAAATTTGAGATCATGCATCTAAATACAAAAGAAATTATTAAGGTTCAAAAATGGATACTCGGGAAGATGAGCAAGGTTCCCATAATCATTTCTTCACAAGTCAAAGTTTGAGCAAGATTGATGGTGCATGTTGCTCTAAAAATTAAAGAAGTAGGGAGATGAGGATAGGTTAATGATGTTTAATTATTGAGAAAAGATAAAGGATAAGGATCTAATGGTGAGCAGGTATTCATACAAATTGATCAAATGGTGAATGTTGATTTCTAAAGCCCTGATTGATCTACAGAGATCGATGGAGTGCATTGAGTCAAAGTCTTTAGAGTACACGAGATGGTATTAAAGTGACTGAGGTTTAATGTTTGAGAATTGGTGACTATGTATTAAAGTTAAGACAAGATCAACAGTGTATATTTGATCCAAATTTGAGAGGACACAAGATGTGAGCATTATGACCTAGGTTTAACTGTGACCATTTGAATTCAAATATCTGAATTTAACACAAGGAAAAAATAGATCTATGTATTTTATCCATATCTTTTGATATAAGTCAAATATGTTGGTGTTGTGAAAAGTAAATATGAAGAGGACTCCATGGTGCATCTAATGAACTTGATTTGAAGATCTGAAAGTGTGCATAGTCAAATATATTAATGTTAAAAGTTGAAATGTGTTTGTGCTTGTTCTACAAATAACTTGAAAAGATTAATTAAGCTTTTATAAATATGGTTTTGATGTCTCATGATGATTTGGATATTGGGGAGTGTTTTAGACTCTATGAGGATTCTCTATGTGGATTTTGGAGGTGTTATCAATCTATCTTGAGTATGAATAATGCTTAAGAAGTTGAGTATGTCTTTGTTGATGATGTTCCTGTACACAACGTCAATATTTGAGCATATGTATGGGTGAGCTAAGATGACTATGATCATTTGAGTATGCTAAAGGGGACATGAGGAGTGCAACCATGTATTTGAAAGTGGTCTTGTGTTCTTTTTTTTCTTGAGGGTGTGCTAAATGGGTGAATCAGTCTCCATGAAACCTATAAGAGCTACAAGGGCCTTATTAAAAGGTGTGGATACTCAAGGGTGACCCATAGATACTATGGCTGACCTATGGAGATTATTTTGAGTTGCGTCTTTATGTGAGAGATTCCTTAAGTTATAAGTCATGCCTAATGGCTGACCAACATTTTGATTATCAAATATGCTCTATAAATAGTGGAACCAAAGATGATGGTTTTTAGACTTTGTGTATGAGACAAGGCATAAATTGTAGAAAGGCTTGTGTGTGTGAATTTTGGAGTGAAGGAGGGGTAGAGTGCCTTGAGGATGATTTGAAGAGAATAAAAAATTGAGGAATATTTGTATGACCTATAGGTCATAACTCTATTGGTAGAATATTGCTCTTGTAGATTGAGTATGAGTGAAGGTGAAGAGTGATAAGCAAAGGTCCATCATCAAGTGTTGTAGACATCAGTTTAGAGGTGGATGTGTTCATAGGTGTTATTATGGTAGATCATAATCTAAGGTGCTTGTAGCCTCCTTGCAAGGTAAAACTTTCTAAAAGTCTGGTTATTATTGTAGCTCAGCTAGATAGATGTGACAACACCTTGTGGGATTGTAGTTCTTTGATCATTTTATAGATGGTCTAAATTGGTTCTTTTTTTATAAGATAATAGTCTAATTGTAATTTTTAGTGGGTTTTATTCCCCAATAGGGTTTTCTATGTATGTCATGTGTAATATGATTGATTTTTCATGATCTCGTTTGCTCATTGATATGAATGTTGTATATGCTTTATGAATGCTTGTAGTAACTGAGTAAGTGTTTGTAAAGATTAGAATTGAAGTTGGATTATTTGGGATCACTGATTCACCCCCATTGTTTGTACATATAATAATTGGTATCAGAGATGGTCCTTTGGTAAAGGCTTAATAGCTTGAATGTGATCCAAGGTACAATATGGGTAGTCATAAACGTGGTTTCTCTACTAAGCAAACACCAATGTTTAATAGATCCAATTATGATTTTTGGATCATAAGGATGAGGACATATATTATGTACATAGGGTTTTATGTATGACAATATATTCTACATGGTTATGTTGCTCCTACTACTCCATCTAGTGTTATAGACAATAAGTTATTTGAGAATAATTTTAAGGTGATGAATTCTATCACTTGTGGTCTTTTAGAGACTGAACTCACCAAGGTAATCCATTGTAAATATACTAAAGAGATATGGGAAAAAATGTAGATCATTTTTTAAGGATATTCAAAGGTCAAGCTTGCTAAGTTGCAAACTCATAGAAGGCAATTTGAAAGTCTCAAGATGAAGGAAGAAGATTCTATGGCATCTTTTCTACAGAGAGTTGATGAGACTGTAAACATCATTAGAGGTCTTTGAGAGAATATTGTAGAGGAAAATTTATTCCAAAAGGTATTAAGGTCTCTATCTCTCAAGTTTGATCCAAAAATATCTGCTATATAATAGAATCATGATCTTACTTAGTTGAAGATGGATCAATTACATGGCACCCTTAATGCATATGAGATGAGAATAAATGATGATATACTACCAAAGAAGGAAGTTACATTCAAGAAAAATATGAATCCTAAGAATAAGAATAATAAATATAAATATCATATGACCAAGGAGGAGAATAAATATGAGGAGTTGTGGGCAACTCCTAGTTTTACACCATGATAGACCATTGTGGTGTAGAGGAGGTCTTTATCTATGTTTCTTAAAGAGACTCCTTTTAGTGGAGAAGCTATTTAATGCTCTCAATATTATATTTCCAATTTAAACAAATAATTTTTATCTTTCAAGGTCTTTGGTTAAGGGGATGCAACAAGTTCATGTGTTTTCTCTAGAGGTTTATGAAGAAGATATTATGTAGGATCAGAATGGGTATTTCTAGATGCATAATAAGTTTGATGAAATGTCAAGAAGTGTTTGGTGCTCAAAAAGTTATGTGTGTTTATTTATGATTAGATCTAGGTGTTTTTGAGGTCTGAAGGTATGTTTGTGCCAATTGAATATTTTTGAGTGCTCTCAGTTTTCTCATTTTTTGGCTTAAGGGCAAGCAAGCCTAAAATGGGTTATAGGAAGTTTATTTTTTCAAAGTTATGGTGAATTAATTTTGGGTCCATAATTATGTGATGGGTGTCCCCAGGTGTGTGATATGTTTTAGATATGTGCATTGACCAGAAGGAGGTTTGTTGACTTTAATTGTTTTGAGATTCTAGGGTTTTGGGCTATACTAGGAAAGTGGTCTACCTTATGTGTTGATGTCTAAGGCTTCTTAATATGTTTAATGGGATAAATGGGTGGTAAAATAAAGACTCATAGAGAATTAAATGTTTGTGGTTCTCAATTTATTCATTTTTTTGTCAATATGGAGGGTTAAATAGCTAGTAGGTTTGTGAAGGAAGTATGTCACAAAGGATGATATTGGTGATGAAAATTGGTGTTATTAATGTATAATATGAGAGTGATCTAGATATGAAGTTTTATATCCTTAAGATGTGTCTACTAAAGTTTGTGGGTTATGTGAGTTCTAGATAGAATTATGAGGAGGCTAGGTAGGCCTAGTTTGAAGAAGAGTGATTTTTGCTTAGTTACTCCAAAAGAGAAAGGTATTTTTGTTTCATGAAGAGTTCTCAAGTTTATTGAGATAATTTTTTATATTTGGTGAGTGGCATGAAATTATATTGGTGGTCCTTATGGTGGTTTGATAGAGAAGGCTAGTAAGCCTATATGTTGGTTCTTCATAGTGTGTGGAGATCTAAATATGCTCAAGATATGTAATGGATTAGAAATATTAGGGGGAGTCCATATCATATGTTTCTTGGTGATATCAATTATATTTAATTTCTTTTGGTTATTATTTCTTCATTGGTTGTAGTGCTTGGTTGAAGAGAAGTGTTGGCATGGAGCAAGAAGAAGTTGTGAAGACAAGAAGAGATAGGCTCAAGGTAAGGGGGAGTTTTTATCATCTTTTTAAGATGTTCCTTTCTTATTTATGGTATTTTTAGGTCCTTAGGATTATTTTTTGCCCACTTTATCATTTTTTAAAAGGGGGAGAAAGTTCTTGTTGTGGGAGTGATTGAAGAGAGAGAAGGTGAGCTGTATATTGCTATATATTATGGTTGTTGACATCAATGACAAAGGGGGAGATTATTGGATAATTATTATTGATGTCATGGAAATATCATAGTGAGTGGAAGAAATACTTTGTTAGCCTAAGTGACAATGACAAAGTGTGTAATGTGTTTGTCCTAGTTTACTTTAAGTATGCTTAGTTGATCTTCAGTGTTGACATGGCTATAGATGTTCATGGATGAGTATGGAATAATGAGTATGTACAAAGATTTCCCTAAGATGTTTTATATGCTTTGAGTGATTATGTGCATAAGTAAAATTCGTCTGGTTATCCATAGTTTTCATCTAGATACTTTAGATCTAGTGGTAGAATATTTGAGTAGGTAGTTTGATGACATCACCATCACCATGTGGGAATGAGTCAAGGGGAGTTAATCATATGGTTGTAATAAAATTATTCCATAGTTTTTATGTGTCATATCTTATTCATGCATTGAAGCATGATCAAATATATGAGGGTAAAAAGTTGGCTTCTTAGTTAAAATTCATTGTTTTCCCATACTTAACCAAATTTAAGTGTGACAAGAAAATCTAAATAGGCATGTGGCCATAAAAATACAAGTAAGCATGTTGATAAGGTTAATAGTCACATGCGTGGAGGTGTTAAGATAAAATTATCATATGGGTTTGTTCATTTTTGTGCCTAGTTTATTTTCACTAAATTTCAGATCATGCATTAAAGTGCGTCAAAAGATATGCATATGCAAAGTTGGGCTCCCAAGTAGTTTGACTTTGTTTTTTCATACTTAGCCAAATTTACGTGTTACAAGAAAATCTAAATAGGTATTTTGATGATGTTATATCTTGTACATGTGAAAGTGTTAAGAGAAGTTGATCATATGGGTTTATTCAATTTTGATCTTAGTTGATTTGTACTAAAATTAAATCATGTGATAAAGCATGTGAAAAGATATGATTTTTCAAATTCAGCCTCCCAATTATGTTTTTGACATAGTTGGATTTGTGATAGAAGGTTTTGAGAAGGCATTTTAGTGATATTATATCTTGCACATGTAAAGGTTTCAAGAGTAGTTTGTTACATGGTTGGATTATCTTATGTTAGGAGATCGTATGGTCCAAATTTTAGATCATGAATATAATTTAATAATAATTTATTAAGGTTAAAAAATGACTACTCATATACATGATCAAGTTTCCCATACTTAGTCATTTCTACACAAGTTAAAGTTTGAGCAAGATTGATGGTGCACATTGCTCCAAAAAGTTAAGAAGAAATGCGATGAGAAAAAGTGAATGATGTGTAATGACTGAGTAAAGGTAAAGGATAAGGATTCAATAGTGATTAGGTGTTCATATAGATTGATGGAATGGTGAACATTGATTTCTAAAGACTTGACTGATCCATAGAGATTGACAGAGCATGTAGAGTCAAAAATTATAGAGTGCACGAGATGAGGTCAAAGTGAACGAGGTTTAAAATTTGATCATTGGAACCTATGAATTAAAGTTTATAAAATATCAATGGTGTGTATTTGATCCAAATTTGAGAGGACAAGAGATGTGAGCATTATGACCAAGGTTTAACTATGACTGTTTGAATTTAACATAGGGAAAAACCATAGAAATATATTTTATCCATATATTTTGATAGAAGTCAAATTTATTGGTAATATAAAAATAAAATATGAAGATGAATCCATGGACATCTAATGAACCTTATTTAAATATCTGGAAGTGTGTATAGTCAAAGATATTAATTTTAGAATTTAACTATCTGTTTGTGTTTGTTCTGCAAAAAACCCAAGAAGAGTAATTGAGCTTATATAGATAATATTTTGATGTATCTTAATAATTTAACTATTAGGGAGTGTTATATAGTCCATGAGGATTCTCTATGTGGTTTTTGGAGGTGTGATCAATCTATCTTGAGTATGAAAAATGCTTAAGAAGTTGACTGTGTATTCATTCATGATGTTCTTATGCACCAGGTCAATGTTTGAGTTGTTCGACCATATGTAGATGTGAGATAATATGACTATGATCATTTGAGGATTTATAAGGGGACATAAGTAGTGGACCCATGAATTTTAAAGTGGTCTTATGTTCTCATTTTTCTCAAGGTTGTGCTAAATAGGTGAATAGGTCTCCATGAGACATATAAGAGCTACAAGGGCCTTATTAAAAGGTGTAACTGATTAAGGGTGACCCATAGATGTTATGGCCAATATATGAAGATTTTTGTGATTAATGTCTTCATGTGAGAGATTAATTTAGGGATGGGGCATGCCTAATGGCCAACCGAGGTTTTGATTATCAAGTATGATCTAGAAATAGTGGAACCAAAGATGGTTTCTAGACTTTGTGTAAGAGACATGGCAGAGATTGGAGAAAGAATTGTATGTGTGAATTATGGAGATAAGGAGGGGTAGAGTACCCTGAGGATGATTTTTTGATCAAAATAGATTGAGGACTATTTCTATGACCTATAGGTTATAATTCTATTGGTAGAATAGTGCTCTTGCAGACTTAGTGTGAGTGAAGGTGAAGAGTGATAAGCAGAGGTCCATCATTAGGTGTTGTACACATCAGTTTAGAGGTGGATGTGTTCATATTTTTTATTGTGGTAGCTCAAAATCTAAGGTGGTTACAACTTCCTTGCAAGGTAAAACTTACTAAAAGTATGATTATTTTTGAAGCTCAACTAGATAGGTGTGACAGCACCTTATGGGATTATAGTCTCAATAAATAGGGATTATAGTTCCTTGATCATTTGTAGATGGTATAAATTGGTTATTTTTTTATAGGATAGTAGTTAAATTGTAGGTTCTAGTGGGTTTTACTCTCCAAGAGGGTTTCCCATGTATGTCATGTGTAATGTGATTGATCTTGATTATCTCTCTTGTCTATTGATATGAATGTTGTGTATACTTCATGAATGCTTGTGGTAACTGTTAAAGTGTTTTTAAAGATAAGAATTGAAGTTGGATTATTTGGTCTTATTGATTCACCCCCCTTTAGTGATTATACCTCTAATAATGGTGAACTTAGGGAAGTGGACACTTATCTAGGAAATGAGATATTGATGGAAGTTATGGTGAAATGGTTTGGACTATGGGTATGAGTAGATCAAAACTAAAAATAAGAGGAAGGAAATATGGGAGACTCACCCACTAAACTATTATGAGTGGAATAATGGGAAACATAGAGAACAATCCACTAGACTAAGTTACATTTATGAGACCCTATGTACTAGTAGTTCATTGAGGAGAGGTGGACATTATGGTGGTTGTTATTATGGTAACCACTAGGACGAGATGTTGAGGAGGTCCATGGTTTATTTCATGTACACTTCACATAACTTATTGTATTTATGGACCATCATATTCTTATCCTTGTGCTTCAACCTATGGGAGTATTCCTTGAGGAGGTTTTGTAATCCATTCTTCTTTCTCAATTATCTTAGCCTCCTCTTTAGTGGTCTTTGGATGATATTATATGTTCCTGGATACCACTATGGACATATTTACCTTGTTCATTCTTGTGTGGACCTCTAAATCATTCAAAGCATTCATGAAAAATTCATCACATGGATATGATATGTGGTCATAATCAATCACTTCATTCCATCTAAATTTATCCATATTTTTCCTAACCTTTTTTCTTGGATCCCATTACTTGTAAGGTACCCTCTTTAAATCATAGTGCATTTTAATTTTTTTCGCTAGCTAAAAATTCTCCCATATGGTGTATTAGACTCTACTAATGTTGATGGGAGGTGGGTGGATAACTCCTTATATTTCATTTCTGGGTGGAACATATAAATATTTATCTAGATGAACTACAATTTCCTATTCTACCATGTTATCTAAGAATGATCAGGGTAGATACTAGGAAGATCCCTAGTACCCTATATTTCAATGAAAATATAGTTTAGATAAAGCTAATAGTCACCAATATTTTTAATGGTTCTTTGAATTTGATCAAAAAAATTGGGCATATCCTTGCCATAAATGGGTTGGTAAACCAATGGATAGAAGGCCTTGATCATTCTAGTCATATTCTTCTTGAATTTGTGTATATGAATAACATTGGATTCATCACAAATTTGATTCTTTGGATACTTAGTTGATGGCTCCTAGGGTTCCTTAAAATCTGAGTGAATAGTCCTTGTTATGGTGTCTACTAGATAAGACATCACGTATAAGTTTCTATATGGTCTATTATTTTAATTGAGAATTTGGATAATCAGATTAGAACTAATGATCTTTCTAATAGCTATGATCTTGGTAGAAGTGAGGATGGTATCCAATAGGGGAATACAAACCTCACTGACATAGGTTATGCTGGGGAAACCATATATTCAGTTTAACAAGGTCATATTAATCTTTATTATAGGCCTAAAGATGGAAATGGGGATAGGAAAAATGAGGCTTTTAATTGTGAGGGTATTGGGGTCACCAACCCACTCCCATAACTTATTGATTGTTTGTATACATCCATGAATTAACTAGGGCTTAATTTTAGGCCATTTCAAGGAGGGGGAGTCTATATTACTTTTCAAAGGCAAGCCCACTAATATATGTTACTGGGGTGATGCATTAGCATAAATGAAAAATTTTATCAAAATTTTGGCTATTTGAAAATAAATCAAATAATAGGTCAATGTAGGGAATTACCTTAGGTTTTGTCATAACATTATGTAGGCTTACTAATTTGATTACCACTAGGTCTTATCTATATATTTGTGTGAAAACTGAGAGTTGATCCCTAGGACCACAAGGTTTATCTACTTCAAATTCTTCCCATATATCAAAATAATGCTTGAATTCATGGTTGAGGAAAACCTTATCAAACCTAATATCTATGTATTGCTCAAGTCTTATAATGGATTATGAAGAGGGGAGAGGTATAAGCCATTAAAAAAAAGCCATTATTATGAACTAAGATCTCTGGTTCTCTAAAACAATGAAATTACTTGGTTATAATAAAGCTCAAATTCATGATTGTAGCTACTATTTAGATGGCATATATTTCCTTTGGACTCTTTCCTTCTATTTAATTGAATGGATTTAATTGGCTAATTCATCCATATTGATGGATTCATTAGCCTAGGATACTTTTTCTTCTATTTTCATATTTTGAATTTGATTGGTGAAGTTTCTCCCCTTTTTGATCCCCATCACTAGGTGGCTTTTCTTTCTTTTGCTCCAACTGCTTCATCATATCTATTTGACACTTGTCAATTTTCTACCTCCTCCAAAAACATTACATTAATATTAACTATCCCCCACATCACTTTAGGGACATGTGGAAAATGTTTTCCATTCTACTAATTTTTGAGCCTTTTCTTTGCTTCCATTTACTTCTTTAGTACCTCGAGGTTGCAGGATCATGGCACTTGGAGGGTTGTCACCACTCTGTTGGTTTAACACTACCATACCTTATTTCCTTATTGTGTAGGATCAAGTAAAGTGGGATGATGATAGGTGGTAACATCTTAACATTTCCTTCACCTGGGAGACTTAGAAAATTCTTAGATTGCTTTGACAATAGTAGTCGATCTACGAGATTATGACACATGGACAACTATCACCAATCCATTAGTCCTGGGAAATTTTTACACCAAACTTAAATCCACCTATAATTTGGTGAGTGGGATGATGACACATGGTAACATCTCACTATTCTACTCACCCAAGAGTCTTTAAAAAAAATTGAAGTGTCAAAAAATCCATGGACTTGCAAGTTATCTCTAAGTAGCATGAAACTATTAGAACACTGAAGTATAATGCATAATTCACTTTCCTCTAGGGCTCTAGGAGGGTGAGTGAATGCCACATGGAAGGCTTTAGTGTCTTGATGTGTATCCATGCAAAAGATAGGAAAATATTATAAGTAAAGAACAACTTGTATAATATAAAACAAAAAATAACAACACTTTAAAAAATAAGTTAGTTTAAAAGATTCAAAACCCAACATGGATAAACAAGTAATCTTCATGAACTATTAAAATATAAAAATATTGAAAAACATGAATGATATAAAACCAAAGGCTTTATATATAAATTGAGACAAGCCTAAACATAGATTTAGTTTGTAATAATAAAAGTGTTATCATGTTAGTTTAATCTTAAAAAAACAAACTTAGGCTACCCATTGATCCTAAAAAATAAAAGATACTTGACAAATTGGGTCCCTATTTAAAAAAATTAAATGGGGGGTGTTGGGACACAATAAATGGAATATCATAGGGGGAATACTCCTAAGTATTAAATAACCTAGAATCTTTGGTTATCAACAATAAAGTGAATATAGATCATACCATAGAAAGATAATTAAAACGAAAACATGAAAGAGGCTCCCAAAATCTACATGTAACATATTAGACTTACTCATGCCTTAGATCTATGTGTGATAGAGTGATTTTATTTTATCCTTGTTTTGAAATTTTTGGAAAATACTTGGATTAAACTATAGGTTTCATAATGGCTTCTTAGAAGCACGAACAAAAAATTAGGAGCTCAAGCATTGCTCTGCTTCCATTCAGACATTTATAACTGTGATATAAATACCTTTTTTCCTCCCTTTTCTCCCTTCATAAACTTGCATGATGCATGATACATTGATCTTATTTAATCATGTGAGTCTTTGATCACATTTGTATTTTTATGTAGGTTTATTTTATCACTCTTTAGGATGCTTCGAAACTCTTTTTTTTTAAGAATAAAAATGGAAGAGAGGGTCAGGAATCACCATGAGCTAGTTTATGGGAGAAACAAAATTCAAATTTCTAAAATTTCCCTACTAGTAGCATCCATATCAATGGTTATTACCTTAAAACAATTATTAATGTGGAAAGCATGTTTGACCTAAGGAATGAATTTTTTTTCTTAATTTGCATTTAGTAATGAGAACAAATTTTTCATACCTAATAAAAGTATTCAAATGTGATATGACCATGGTCCATTTCTTATTAAATACCTAATTATATAAGTCTCAAATGTAGGGGAATAAACTTGTAAACCAATCAATTTGTGTACTCTACTTAGGCTCTTGCTTCACATACTCTCCCTTTGGGACCTATCCTCATGGATTTGGTATATAAGCTCAAACATGTATATGAAGCATAATAGATTTGATAATATTTTGATCATTCAGGAAGGAGTAAATTAGGCTATTCTAAAACAAAAGATGCCTACTCTAGAAAATAAGAAAGCTAATCTAAGGAAACAAAATACTAAATGAAGGAAAGGCTAATCTAGAAAGCAAAAAAACTACCCAAACAACAATAAAAGACAAAAAATGGGAATGTTAACTATGAAAGTAGTAAAACCTATTATAACTTTACCTCTACCATAATACCTAGTGTTACTCAGATACATCCTCAATGGAAGTAAGCAGGAATTAGTGCTTTAAAAACTACTTATTGATTGGGAAGGCTAGGTTATTATCTTTAAGGTCCTTCAAATGGAAGGTGTTGTTGTGTAAGATCTCATACACTTGATATGGTCCAATCCACAAGGGAGTGAAATTATTGTTTTGGAACTTCTTCTTATGAGCTTTATCTTATAGGAGAATCAGGGCTCAAATTTGGAAGGCCTTGATCTTGGATCTTTTGTCAAACCACCTTTTAACAACATCTTTGTGTTTGTTAAAGCTTTGTAGTGATTTAGTCCTTGCATCCTCAAGCTGGACTATTTGGAACAATTTAGATTAAATCCTTGGATCCTCTTATATGTAATCTTGGATAAAATTATAGGTTGGGAATTTGAGAGACATGGGGAAAATAGGCTATCATCTATATACTAATAGTAAAGGTGAAGTATTGAGGGCATGTTTATGTCTTATTCTATTCATCCATAATGTATATTTTAATAGCAGGTGTCATTATCTTGGTTTATCATGATCTAAATTCATAATGACATCCATCAAGTTCTTGTTTTTAGATTTATCTACTCCATTCCCTTGGGGGTAATAGTTTGAAGAGGACTTTATTATTATTTAATTATCATAGGCCCACTCTGTGAATTCAAAAAACTAAAAATTTGAGCCATTGTCACTGACTAAATATATGGGAGTACTAAGCCTTGTCAGTATATACTCATCTAGAAACTTAATGACATCTTGAGCTCTGGAGATCTTGGTGGACACCACTTCTATCTACCTAGTGCAATAATCAGTGGCTATAATGATGAACTTATGCCCTGTTGAGGAATTGGGATCAATTACTCCAAGAAAGTCAAGACCCCATTGTGAAAAAGGATGACCCTTAATGATAGGGTGTACTATCATGGAAATATTAACCTCTTTCTTACCAAATACTTAGCATTTATGGCAAGTCCTAACATGGATGTGGGCATCTCTATATATAGTGGGCTATTATGGTCCCATAAGGGTGACCACTACCTAGTTTTTAGTGTAGGTTATCCAAAATATCATAGTTTTTGTGGTAAAAGAATCCCCCTTTTATCATGTGGTGGGAAGACATGAGCCTCAAATCTCATCTTTGTTCTCTTTTTAGCTCAAGGGGGCATGCTCTCATGAGTAGATAATGAATGATATAAGAATACCATTCACCCCCTACCACTTGGACCTCATATACTTTTTTGATCTAAATGCATGGATATATTTCAATCATGAGTTAGAATATTCCTTGGCCTCTCACCATCTTAGCTAGTTTGATCACTAAATCAAATTGTTGTATATTTTCCATCCATTTACCTCTTCTTTCACCCATCTCATTTTAATTGAGGGTGATCTTAACTACCATGTCTAGGAGTATGGCATAATTTTTGTTCCTTAAGATATAGTGCCTGAACTTATTTACAACCTTAACCAATGCATAAATTTAATTATCTAGCATTGAAAACTTTAATTCCATGTCTTTTAAATTAGTATTCATAAAATCAATTGGCTATTCATTTTCATTTACATTTTGGATGATTGCGACATTAATGGTATGTTATAAAGTAAAGGAATATAACAATAAATCCTTATATAAGTTAGAACTAATCAATATTAGATCTCGAGAAATAATTATCTGGATGTCTTGGAAAGAACTCTTAGCCTCAGTTGTCCACTCTATCTTGGCATCCTTTTTTAGCATGGTATTCGGTGGCTTGAAATTTTTTTCAAACCCAAAAATTAATTTGTGTACAAAATTAATTTTACCAAATAATGATTTCAATTCTTTTCTACTATTGGGAGGTGTTATCTTTGAAATGGCCTGAATTTATTCTAGATTGATGGAAATTCCATCTTTGGTGATGATATAACTAAGCAACTTGCCCTCTATGATCCCAAAGATACTCGTTTTTGGGTTTAAGGATTCTCTATATCTTTTGCATTTATCAAATACTTTATGTAGGTGATTTACATGATCTATTCTATCTTTAGAAAATATAGTGAGGTCATCCATATAAATGATGGTGTACTTACCAATAAGTCCTTAGAATGCATATTTCATGGCTCATTGGAAGTTTTCTCTAGCATTGATGAGGATAAAAGGAATTATTTTATAAGCACAAGTTCCCCACTTTATGATGAAGGTTGTGTTCATTTGATCTTCTACTTTCACCAAAACTTGGTTGTATCCTGAGAAACTATCCAAGAAAGACATCATCCTGGACCCACTGATGATCTAGATTACTTCATATACAAAAGGTAAAGGATATTTATATTTCTTAGAGGATTTATTCAAGATATTAAAGTTGATCCATAGCCTAATCTCACCATTATTATTCCTTATTGGTACCAAGTTATCTACCCAAGAAGAATGTCTAATAGTAAATATGATCTTGGTATCTAGTAACTTCTAAACCTCAAGATGGATGAGAGGTTCTAGAATGGGATTCACTGGTATTTGGTATTTCCTAAAAGGTTAATTCCCTTGATTTAGAGGAATATTGTGTGTGATTACACTAGGATTAAAATTCTTCAAGTCTCCATAGGTTCAAGCAATTACATATTTGTATTCCATTGGTATATATTTAAACTCTTGTTTCTCACATTTAACACAATCTATGTTGATGTTGACATACTAAGGGCATTCTTTAATCCCAAAATTCTCTTCGAAAAAATTAGACTAATTTATCTTCAATTATTTTTTCTTTTTTTCTTGCATGTCTATGCCAAATATTCTTTCCAAGGGCACCATCCCCATCGGGATTATATTTTTCTTGAGTTGCATGATACCATCATCCCTAAAATATTCCACTTCCATACATCCAAAGTCATCATCATCATCTATAATATGGTCTTCAAAATCCCCATAATTGTTTACAAATTGGGAAATATATTAACCATCCTCAAAGGCTTATAATTTTTCTATATTGTCAGGGATCAAAGGGTAAGGAACTAACTCCATAAGAAATCTTTGCATTTTGGACACATGGAGTGGTGCTAAGTTGGAAGTAGAGGTTGATAGTGAATCTAACACTTGGTTTTATTCTCTTGGTACAAATTTGATGTTGAAATGCTCAAAGGACTCGATTAGGTCCCAAGCTCTGTGTTTTTGTTTCTTTAGATATGCCAAATTGCATTGATATTTTCTTCTAATCTAGTTGAAAACCAACTTTGAATCACCAAATATCTACTTGACATCATGTCTTAATGAAAATTATAGGCCTAGGATCAAGGCTTCATTTTCAACTCAATTATTGGTGCAAGGGAATTACAATATAGATGCAGCTAGGTATTACTTCCCATCTAGATCTATTAGAGTTGCCCTGGTGTTAGAACCTTGATTAGACCATGCACCATCAAAATTGAGAGTTAATAGTTATGAAGGGATTTTAAATTATTGCTTATGATGATCATGATCTATGGTGAAGGTATAAACACTAATATGAGATGATATAAAGTTAACCCTCTTAATTTTTGGTAATGTACTTTATAATCAAGTAATTCATCTTTGATTCTATGTCAATCTTTATTTTATTAGGTTTTCCTTCCATGGTAGCCAAATGTGTGAGAAATCAATGGCCATGTACCCATTTAAGGTCTTTAACTAATCTCAACCAAGAATCAAATAATAGGCTTCTAGAATGTCAACTATTAATATGTCTATGTAATTATACACACATGGATCAAAGGATGGTTGTATCTATATTCTTAATAATTCCCCAACACAAGGTACTAAGGACTTGTCCAACTATAAAACCACTCTTTTTGACTTATGTGGGGTAAACCCCAACTTCTTATAGATAATTATAGGATTCATATTAGCCAAGGATCCTGAGTCCACCAAATAATTATGAACATTCTTACTGAACATTCTCATCATCAATATGAAGGGTGGGACCTTAAGCTTGTCTTTGTAATTCATTACATTTGTATGTGTAGCCTATGACTTGTTAGCTACATAATATCTCCCAATCAAGGCTTTGAGTAATAGTTCTCTTTGTTTAGTGATATAAGCAAACTCATACAGAGTGATATTAGCTTTAATCTTCTTCATTCCTTTTATGATGTTGTATCCCCTCTTGCTTTATGATTTAGTGGGTTATAGCTAATCCTTTTCCTTTGGAGGAGGTGGATTAGCTTCATCCCTTTGATTTGGAGTAGTGGTGTTATTATTAGGAGGCATAAACGTAGTGAGAGGCTATTTTTCATTAGATTGTAGTTAATACTTTGAAATTATTAGAATGTATGGATCTCATATGTGTTATCCTCTAGTTCATTCTCCTTTTCCATAGTTAATGAAAAGTTATAGGTGTTAAAGACCATTATCATGCTGGGGTGACTTGAAGTGTAAGAGGGAGGTGGCTTAAGTGGATTTACCAATATAATTTGTCTATTCAATTCTATTTGAAATATCTCAAAGGCTATGCATAACTCTATGCAATCTAGTTTTCCATGCTTAGTTGTGTTATGAATCCTACACCAATTGGGTAATACCACCTCCAAGATGTTTATTTAATGAATCTTGTTAGATGGATGTTCAATATTATTCTAAAGTCTATTGAATGGCTAGTTGTACCTATGGTAGTCAAAAAATTTATTGGTATGTTGGCCACTAGAATTTCCCATACACTTCTACATAATCAATAATTCATTAATAATTTTTTGTACCATCCTTTGCATGGCGTCTATTTTAGCTTTGTTAGAATCAATAGCAAGTCTTTAAGTGGTAGAATTATTGACTAGAACTAAAGCCTAAAATATATGGGGATTAGTTGTTTGGATAGGTTTATTCAAGAAACTCAGACTCTAATTAGGTGTTGCATGAGCAAGGAAAATTAAATATGGGTCTGGGTATGATTATGAGCCATAATATTTTGGCTAGAATTTGGGACTAGATTTAATGTTGGGTAGGCTTGATAAACATTTTGCCCCACTAAGCCTTGTGATTGAGGGTTCATTTGTTTATCAACCTATATATCCTTTTCATATGCATGGGACAAAAAAAAATCCAACTATTCTATGTACAAACACCACAGTTGTGGGATCTAAAGCATTTTTATACATCTCAAGAGCTAATACAACATTTAGCTTATATGATTTTTATATTAAACTATAAATTTTCTAAAATATTGAATTAAATTCCCTTATGGGTCCATTAGGCTCTCTTTTCATTCTAGTGAAGAGTTGGTATATAATGCTAGGGCTAGTGACTTAGACAAACTATCATAAAAAGGTGGTCTGACACTCACTCTAGGATTTGCGTGAGCTCTTAGTGATATTAAGAAACCAATCATAGGTAAAATATTCTAATGTAAAAGTGAAGAGCCTAGAAGCTACATCCCCATAGACTATATTTAATATTCCTAAGGTTGTCTTGAAGGCTTTCACATCTTCTTTAATAGTCTTACCCCTTGAGGAAGAAAAGGTAGGGAGGTACTTCTCAAGATTTTTGGGTGGATCATGAAAATATACTAGAGTGTTAAAGGCATAACCAGTTAACCAAGTCTTGTCCATTAGATGTGGGAGGGTCTACCTATTTGGATAATATGTTTTACCTTAGGATCTTCTCAAAATACCTCTATCTATCCTAACCTTTTTATGGGTTTGCAAGGGTGAATGTATCAAGTTATTACCAGAGGCATATCCAGTGTAACTCAAGTGATTTTTATGTCTTAGAAATGAAAGAAACCCTCCTTATCATGCCAAAAAATAGGTTTAATGTTTTATGTGTGTTTTATACACACCTAAAAAACCTTTACAAGGTAACCTTTAACATTTTAAGATCTTAGTAGAGGTGAACTCCACTCTAGGGCACAAGTTGTAAGGTATTGGATTTTATAGTAACCTATGGTGTGTATAAAAGCAACTATTAACCAAAATGGTTTAGATATGGCTGTGAATCTTAGATCTAATTGAGGTATATGATGATGGATTTATTCTAAAGTGGGCATGACTCAAAGAAACTAAAAATAGAGGAAAAGGTGAGGCAAAAAAGAGAATTATAAAAAAAGAGTATGTTATCTTTATAATTAGATTTAGAATAAATATAAACACCACTAAGTAATGCTTTCATTTTGTTATTCTGACACATATAAATGACAAACATAGTAAAAGAGTTTGAGGATTAAAATACAATCAACTAAAAGTCATTATCTAAAGGTTGTTGTTACTAAGATTGCTATTGCATCTCCTAATAAAATATTATATATAATAAATAGAAATGACCTTCAAATAGCTATAATTCACTCTAAGAATTTAAATCAAATGGCAGTTCTACACAAATATAAATATTAGCCTCGTAAACTCGTTTCATGAAAATAAGATTTATCAACCTAAAATTACTATTGTGCATTCTTAATTGACATAATCATAATAATTAGCCATAATCTACTTGAGATTGATATAAAAAATATCAATAAACTAAACTTCAAGTTATATCAATGCACATAATCAATAAAATACATAAATGAAAGAGATAGTCATACAACACAGACTTATAAAACACCCCAAAGGATTATTTTTATCTATATTGAATGTTGAAATTTCTCCTCTTTTTCAAATGTAGGAGATACATGTATACATAGAATTGGGATGGTGATGCCTCATCTTTCAAGCCATTCTCAAACATTCACTACCATTAGGACATCTCTTGAAGAGTCATGCATGGCAGACAATCATTCATAAGAGATAAAAATTGTTACAACTAAATTCTATTATAATAAACTAATGTAATTACAAAGGAAATTACCTATGAGGAGGCAATTGTAATTATTGATATTTGGGATCTGATAGTAGTTTCAATTGTAACTAGAGTTATAACTATGGTTAGTCTTACCATTTGAAAAGCAATTACAATTAAAATTTATAGTGGAGGTAAGGTAGTCAGAGATGATTGCTTGCTTGCCTAAATTTGTAAGTAGAGAGCATGGCTTACCTAAAAATCCATCTCCATTTATTTGAGGCCAATTAGACGTCTTTTGAAGAGTTTGGAGAATATATCCATCAATTTTCTACATGATTTACATGTATCCCCAAACTCCACATAAAGAGTCTCTATGTTAAGGACCCTAATTCTTGAAAAAATTATCAGCTATAAAAAGTCATCATGGGTATTATATATTATGCCCTTGACCTCTTATTTGAAATTATTTTCTATTGTCTAAAGAAGGTGTCAAATATGGCCCTAAGGAAAAAATTCATGCTTTGGTTAATCACACCATTGATTCTCATCTCCCCTAAAATTTCAATAGCCTACTCTCTTTAGTTGATGAGTTGTATAACTAAATTCACATCTCTTGATTCCACTTAATCAATCTATTTCTCCTAACAACTATGTAGTTTAGGGATCATTCTACATCAAAAGTAGTTATTAAGTTTATGTGGTCATAAGTCTTGTTCTGGGATGCTTGGCTTAGGAAATTAAGTTTGGCCTCCATTTTCTTCATCTTATTAGAAATGGGTATACATATCCTCACTTGGGTTGTAACTCCTTTGCATTTCTTATTAACTAGATAATGTCATACAATTTTCAAGATGTTCCTTGCATATTGTCCATGATGTTCCTTAGAGGTTGTATGGAGATTATTTCTTGTAGTGCCTCCATGGCCTAATCAAAGCCTTTGAAAATTTATTTTATTACTTCCCATGTAGAGTCTTCAAAAGTGTAGGGGTATTCTATATAATTGCCAATATTAGAGGGGAACATTATTATTCTCTTGGTTAAATAAAACACATCTTCTCTTTTATCCAATTCTACCTTTTGTCTTTCATCTATTATGGTTTTAATTTTGACCTTACTCATAGTCTTATTTTCTCTATTGAAATGAAACTTGAATATTAGATTCTCTACAATGACTAGGTTCGACCTACCTTCTTCTGCTCATCATATTGTTTAACTCCATTCAAGAATGTTCAAGGCATTTAATTATTTTGAAGGTTTTTCTTGCTCTATAGGAGTGGTAGATGTGTATTTCCCTAGGGGAATAATGGGATTCGGATAAGAGCTTTCTAGTTGAGGGAAAGGGGGAATAACTCCAACTAATAACCTTCTTGGGGTCCATTATGTCAATTATTTTATTCTTTTTATTTGACACATTCTATGTTGCAATGGTTGTAGATTATATTTGGGATGCATGATTAATTGGTAGTCCCAATTGAGTGGATGGTTAAGAGGGAGTAACTGGGGTAGTCAAAATGGTGGTGGATACAAAATATTCAAAATGCACTTGTTTGTTGATTTTAGAGGATTACAATCTTGAGGAAGCAAAGAATGAATAGGTAGGAGGGGTATTGATAAAAAATTGAAACTAATCCATCACCAATGTAAAATCAACCCTAGTAGGGAATTTTTAAGGTTAGATGTGGGCACCATAGTATTGATCATAGGGTTTAAGACTAGGTTTTGCTAAATTGGCATTACAACATCTGTACTAACTATAAAATAGTAGTTATGCTAGTAGGTGAGGAATAAGGAGCTTGTGCACTTACCCTTTGTGTAGTATAAATTAGGGGGACTATTGATTTATTTTTCATTATTGTGCTAGGAGGTGTTAGTTCTAGAGATAGATTCATTAATTTCCCATGTGTAGAAGTTAGAGGCTTAGAATTTACTTCATCTCCTTTATCTCCATCTGGGTCCTAAAGTAATTCATTTAAGACTGAACTAGTGCTCAAAATATAATTATCACCCTACTGAGCCTCTTCTAGTAGCCACCCATATTTGGCATCACTTTCTGTGGTCTCCCTAATGGTTTTATATAATTATGTATTTTTTTAATCTTCCCATTCCTCTTTGGTAGACCATTCCTTTTCACTAGCTGACACTACCAGCGGTTTTGCTTCCTTAGAACCTTTTATTTTATCTAATTATTACCTTAAATTTTATTTTATTGGATTACCTTGAGGAAAACTTAAAGGATTTCTCTGCTTCCTCTTGTATACAAGGGGAGGGTTCAGTAGGAGTGAAATTTGGTGTTGGAAGGGATTAAATAATAATAGTTAAATATGATGCGATAATAAGTGGTAATGAGGTGAGAGAAATAGTTGTTATTAGGGGTGAACCTAGGGAAGTAAACACTTGTTTAGGTAAAGGATATATTGATGGAGATGTTGGTGGTGAAATGGTTTTGACTAGGGGTATGAGTGGAGCCAAACCAAAAATAGGAGGAAGGAAAGATGGGAGACTTACCTGTTGCATTGTTATCAGTGGAGGAAAGGGAAACATAGAGAATGGTCCACTAGACTAAGTTACATTTGTGGGACTCTTTATAATGGTAGATAACTAAGGATGGGTGGATACTATGGTGGTTATTTCAATGGTAAACATTAGGATGTGATGTTAAGGATGCCCATGGCTGATTCCCTATCCACTTATCATAGGTTCTTGTCTTGATGGACCAAGCTATTCTTGTCTTTATGATTTAGCCTATTAGAGTATTTTCTAAGGAGGTTTTGTAATCCAATTCTCCTTATTAATTCTCTTAGATTCCTCTTACGTGGTCTCTAGATGATATTGTATGTGCCTAGCTACCACCATAGACATATTTACATTATTCATTATTGTGTGGACCTTTGTATCATTTAAATCTTTCATGAATACTTCATCACATGGATATGATATGCCATTGTAATCAATATTCACCTTCCACTAAATATTTTGAGGTGTTTCTTGTCCTTTTTTATTGGATCCCATTGCCTATAATGTGCCCACTTTAAATCATATTGCATTTTGATTTTATCCATTGGTTGAAAATGCTCCCATCTAGTGTATTGGACTCTACCAATGATTATGGGAGGTGGGTGGATAGATTCTTATCTTGAATTTCTCATTAGATGAAACATCTATAGAATCAACTAGTTGATATATAATTTACTATATTTCTACCTTATTTAGGATCAATCAGGGTACATACATAAGAGGAGCCCTAGTACCCTCTATTGTCATGACTATGTAGTCTAGATAGAGATAATAATCACCAATATTTTCAATAGTTCTTCATATTTTATTAGATAATTTGGGCATGTCATTTCCATAAAATTCTTGGTAAACCATTGGATAGAAGTTCTCAATTAGTCTAGTCATGTTATTCTTAAAGTTGTGTATTTTAAGAACATTGTATTCATCACAAATTTGGTTCTTTAGATATTCGATTGATGGCTCCCAAGGTCCTCAAAAGTTGAGTGAATTATCCCTGTTATGGCATCTACCAAATTAGACATCATATAAATTTATTTTCTAGTCTATTTGTTGAATTGAGAACTTGGCTGATCAAATTGACACTAATGATCTTACCAATTGTACGATCTTTGTAGAAGTGAGGATGGTGTCCAATAGGGGAATCCAAACCTCATTAACATAGGTTATGTTGGGTAAACCATAGTTTCAATTTAATAAGGCCATATCAATCTTAATTCCAAGCCTAAATATAGTAATGGGGATAACATAAATGAAGCCTTTAACTATGAAGGTACTAGGGTTGCCAACCTATTCCTATAACTTTCTAGTTGTAGTGTTTACATACATCCATGAATTAACTAGGGATTGATTATAGGCCATTTTAGGGAGGGGGATTTTTCAGTACTTGTCAAATCTAGGTCCACTAATATACACTGTAATGGGGTGATACATTATTATAATTTCAATATTTTTATATAAATTTGGCCATTTAAAAAGAAATCAAATAATAGGTTAATGTAGGGCATTAAATTAGGTTTTACTACAATGTTATATAGTCCCACTAATTTAATTACCACCAGGTCTTCTTTGTATCTTCATTTGAAAGTTAAGATTTGATCCTCATGACCATAGGGTTCTGCTACTTCATCTTCTTCCCATATAGTAGATTAATGTTTGAATTTGTTATTGAGGAAAACCTCATCAAACCTTATATTTGTGTACTATTTAGGTCTTACAATGGAATACGTAGATGGGGCATGTAGAATATATGAATATAAATTCATTGTTACACACCTAAGATATTTGGTTCTATAAAACTATAGAATTAGTTGGTTAAAATACATCTCAAATTCATGCATGTAGCTAATATTTAGATGGCAATGTAATTGTAATTAACTTTATCAATTACATATATTGCCTTTGGACTCTTTACCTTTGTTAAATTGAATGCATCTAGTTGGATAATTCATACAAATTAATGGCTTCAATGGTTCTGGCTTCCTTTTAATTTTTTCTATTTTCATATTTTGAATCTGTTTGGTGAAGTCTCTCCTTTTTTAAATCCTCGTCGCTAGGTGGCTTTTCTTTATTTTTCTCTAAGTGCTTTGTCATCTCTACTTGACACTTTTCAATTTTATGCCTCCTTCAAAAGCATTTTTTACCCAACCCCTACATTAATTTAAAGACATGTTATATAATTTTGTCATTACACTTTTGCTTTCATTTTCTTCTTCATTACCTCAATATTACAAGATCATGGCATGTGAAGGGTTGTCACCACTCTATTAGTCACATGAGTGTCATACATTTTTTCCTTTTTTTAGGCTTTAGGTAAGTGGGATGATGACACATGATAAAATATCGATGCTTCTCTTACCTAGGAGACTTAAAAACTTCTCAAAATACTCTGATAGTAGTGAGTTTATGAGATTGTGACACATATACTATTGTCATTGATCTACTAGTCTTAGGAATTTTTTACACCAAAACTTTAATCTACTCATCACTAGGTGAGTGGGAATGATGACACATTATAATATCTTAATATTCCACTCACTCAAGAGTCCTTTTATAAATTTCTAAGTGTCTAAGAATCTACTGGCTATTAGGTTATCACTAAGCAACATGAAACTTTTAGAACACTAAAGTATAATGCATAGTTCACTTGCCTTCGAAGATACAAGAGAGCGAGTGAATTACAAGTGGTAGGATTTAATGCATTGGAAGGTTTTTGGGTGAAATATAAGAAAATATTGTAAATAAATAATAACCTACATAAGATAAAACACAAAACAAAAACACTTTGATAAACACATAAGCTAGTTAGTTTTAAATAGGTAAAACCTGACATGTTTTTGGATAAATAACCAAACTTCATGAACCGTTAGAATTTAAAAATATTGATAGACATCCCTAAAATAAAACCAAAGTCTAAAGATATAACTTGAGAAAAGCCTAAGCATATCTTCAATTTGTAATAATAAAAGCATTGTCATGTCAGTTTAATCTTCAAGAAACAAACCTAGGCTACCCATTAATCCTAAAAAATAAATATTACTTGACAAAGTAGGTCCTTGTTTAAAAAAAATTAAATGGGGGTTATTCAAACACAAAAATTACATTCTAAGTCCACATCATTTAATAATTTAGAAACTTTAAAAATAGGATAATTTATATCACATGATGTTTGTGAAGAAGAGATTACGTCATTTTGAATGTCATGAAGATTGGTATGTCAAAATGACTATTGCATCATTTTTTAGAAATAGAAAATTAAATATTATGCTCTTTATATCTAGTTTTGTTTTTAAATAGAGATAAGGATAACATATCTTTCTTTTATAATATTATGACTATGATCAGGGTTGGCATGACATGCCATGATTTGATAAGGGTGAATACCTTGTGTGAATTAATAATAAGGCATTCAATAATAGAAATAATCAGTTTAAGATTTACCATCATTACTCAGAAAACTTTTCAAGCATTCTAAGGCCATTGTCATTTATGGTTTAAATTACTTTGGTATCCTTTCAATCACAAATTTGGGAAAGTCTACTAATAAGTGTTCTACCATGGGGCGAGATTTGAACAGAGTGGAACCCATGAATGCTAATCACATCAAAAATAAGCTAAAGCTTTGGGAAATTCACCACACAAGGGTTATTACCAATTTCATTGATCACATTTATGGATATTATGTTTATATCTCACATCAATTTTATAAGAATTGGGTTGACAGGGTGGTCAATATCTATAATATTTCCATATAAATCATTGAGGAGCTTATCTCCAGGGTTACAGGGCTCAATATTGAATAGAATAAGTATATAAGGTTAAACACAAACCTTGAGTAGGATAAGGAGAAATTTATGGTTGGTGATGAGAGTCTCATATCTTTTCAAGGTGGATTTAAAAGGGAGGATTTCCCAATTCCTTTTGATAAAGTGGTTAAGCAGGTCATTATGTATTTTACCCTTGATAGACACTACAAGTTTATGCATTACTATCATCTTCCATTCCTTAATTATCTCTATCATAATATCCCCATTATAATTATTTTCTATATTATTTATTTGTTGGATCATTATTTCAATGAGGTTCAATTAGGTAAGAAAATGGAGTCACTGCATCAAGTAGTCATTTTTGCTATCTATAAGTTTTTCCAAGCCCATAACCTCATTCTTTAGTATCCCATTGCTAAGAAGAATCATATAAAACTTTCTCTTATTCATCCTTCCAATTTATTTTGATAATTATTTTTAATCCGAAACCTAAGAAGGTTGAGGCCCTGGTTTCACCTCACAATAGGGTGGATTACAAGGAAAATCACATAGTCAATGATTAGCCCTTCCAAGACCTAGATTCATTGATTAATCTAGAGGAACATACCAATAGAAAGATCAAAAAGCATATTGTCAAGTCAAATTATATTTAAATCAAGGTTAATTCACATTTCATTAGGAAAGGGGAGAAGTAAAATGCATCAAGAAACAAGGTTATTAATGAAAATGTTGGTGTTAAGACTGGTGATCCCCAACCTGATGTTCAGGTCAACTTTGATATTAATTCTATGAAGGATGTGGATAACAATCAAAGAAGACTGGAGAAGTTAGAGGATGAAGTGAACCTACATAAATATTTTCTTTGATGGTTTATGAAGGATCATACTTGCCTGAAGCAAAACATTAATAATTTCAATAAGAAGGATGGGCTTTTTTGCATGAGGGATAAAGAAATAGAAATGTCTACTCAAATTGAGCTTCTTACGGACAAAATTACCATGTTATAAAGGGATAATAAATAACCCAATGATAATCTCAATCTCCTTTAAATTTTTGGTAAGGTTAAGGTTAATAATTCTATGCAAAGTATGGAAGGTTTGTCTATGTTTTTTAATACTAAAAAATATAATAAGGATGGTACTAGGCCCAAGAAGAAGCTCAAAGGTATCACCAGTAATAATTAAAAGAACAAGTTGGTAGCTAGATTGGATAAGAAATTTCATATTATGATTGAGGAGTGGTCCACAACATATGAGGAATGAAAGAAAACCCATAGTTAATTTTGTCTTCTTTTTTATGAAGGCTGCATGACAGCTATTTCTCTGTTATTTTGTTCATGTGGATAAGTCTTTGCTTACTATGTTTGTATTTGGCCATAGTGGTGGTTCTTTTGTATGGGTAGGGTCCCTTTAAAACCCACTTTTACCTTCAATAAAAACATCTATTTCTTCTATATAGGGAATACAAGAATCATATTTCTCTATTTGCAACATCTATAGAAAGAGAAAGAGAGGCACTTTCAATTTTTATACCACTGGTATCATATGTAGAGAGAAAAATAAACACTTTCCATTTTTGTAAAATTTTCATCATCTAATAAAGGAAATTAATTTTTAACTTTTTTAACATTGACATCATCTAATAAAGAAGATTCACATTCAAGTTTTGTAACATTTACATTATCTAGTAAAAAATAAGTATATTCAAGTTGTATAACATTTGCACCATATAGTAAAATTCATTTTTTTTCATATTTGCATCATCTATATCATGAGAAACATCTATGAATGTAATATTAGTGTTATAAAGACTAATGCAAATTTTCATTTGACCACATTTTTGGTTAGTGGGAAATGATATCAATTTAATTACCTTGTTAATTTATGAGAATAATTAAACCAACAATTAAACTTGATACAACATAACCAACACTCACGTATAACCTCATCAATAAAAGATGGGATAAGGCAATGAATTTATTTATCAATCCTAATACTTTCACTAATTGTCAACCCAAGGTCGTATACCCTTACAATGTGTTTACATTGTATATATGTCATTAAACCATGTGGAATACTGAGAGGACTAATTCACACTTGATGAAAGTGAATGATGAGAAGTAAATTATAGGAATTAAAATTGCAGTAAATTAAATTGCAATAATTACAATATAGATATGTCTTTCGAATCTTCCCGCATACAAATTAAATACATGAAAAAAATTGAAGTACATAAGAAGAAATGAAAAGACACACATGAAATTAATTATCTGTAAATACACACACAACATAATGAAACTATATAATAGATAAGACACCATAATATTAAATCCATACAATTGGGCCCTACCTTAGATGGACTAGATATTGAATACCCTCCTTACTTAAATTATGATTAAATTAAAGTAAATTATTTATTCATCTAAATGAAATTGATATATAAACATTATAATTTAATCTAATATCAAACTTTACTTATTTACTAACTTACTTCTCCCATAATTACTTGATTATTTACCCCCTCTTTGCAACATGTAAATTCTCTCTTATATAGAGAAGGTAGGGTATTGTTTTAAGATATGAAAAATTTAGAGGTTATAACCATAATCTATGGCTATTCTAAGAATATAATGATCTAACTACTACTACTACTACTACTACTACTACTACTACTACTACTAATAATAATAATAATAATAATAATAATAATAATAATAATAATAATAATAATAATAATAATAATAATAATAATAATAATAATAATAATAATAATAAGATAGCATAAATAATATATGATGTTGCAACTAACAACATAAAATATAAATCATTTTGTTCCATTGTTGCAATAGTATTGGAAGCATGTCCAATCAAGAAATAATTATAATGAGGCATTCCAAACATTGAATTTTATTTTACTTGATTATAATAACCACCATATCCCTCATATTATGAGGGAAACTGAGTTTAGATCACTAATAAGTTGTTACGATCACTACATGATGTCAATAGTAGATGTTATGACTTAGCTCTAGTTGTTATAGGTTACATAATAACAACTAAAATTTATAAATTAAAAAACATAGATTGTATCCTAGTTGCTATAGGTTTTATATTGGTTTTTATAGTTTATATCTTAGTTTTTATAGTTTATAGACTTGTTGCTACAGGTTACATCCAATAATGGCCATAAGTTTTGAACTTGTCAAACTTATCTTTCTCTTTCATACTTATAGGTATAAAAATTCTTGTGAAAAGAATATTTTATATCCTTAAATTTCCATTAGTAACATCATAAACATTAAATACATTAAGTCATACAAGTTATGTAAAGATAACCGGTTTTATCCAAGCAATGAACATATACATTATTCATATAATTTATGCATATATTAGCATAATGTAATAAAAATGAGTGTGAATAAAAAAATATGAAGTTATTATATGAATTATTAAGAAGTAATATGAAGGAAAATTCTAAACCTCATCATTAGTTATAAATATTCTCATGCTTTAACTACCACTACCAACTACCACACTCCAACAATACATCAAAATACACTAAAATTTATGTCATTTAAGATCAAATGTCTTAACTTACACCTTGATAGATCATTTTAACTTGGTGATATTTAGTTAGAATACCTACCATACACCATTTATCATCACATTTTTCCAACCCACTATAGTGTGTGTTGACATTTTTAAATCTTTGTTGGCAATTCATGTACAAGATAAGTGGTGGGAAAATATATGTGAACTAGCATAAAAACCTAGATGATTTTTAAAGACCACGCCCATGTTTAATGGGTATGTCAATCAAATGATAGTATGTCCATGTTATAATATCATATAAAGTTTCTACAGATAATTTCTAAATTTGTGTCAAGGGTGTTGGTTCCTAGTTGTACACCTCTTTCACTCAACATTGCATACATAAAGAAAATGACAAACAAAGATGAAAAAACTATTAATATATCATTGTATTTGGGTAAGGATTTGACATCAAGAATGGATTGAATGTAGAAAATTACTGAGAGACACTAACAAAGGGCATGGTCATCTCCTTGCAACTTTTAGCTCTACTTGAGCCAAGGTGAGAGGACCTAAGGGGTAGCTTACTCACATAGAGTGATACTACAATTCAACCTCTATGGGGATTTTTGGGGCAAAAATAAAATCTAACCAAGGCATAGTCAAAGTTGAAAACTCCACCTAGGAAGGGTTGTCTCATGGAATGCACAAATACACTAAGTCAAATACAAGTTACTAAATGCAAATGGAAAAGTGATTGCAACCTTCATTCTAAAGAATTTTAATTAATAGGGGTTGAATGGAAGATTTTAATTCTAGTCTTTAAAGCACAAAATGTAAACACATGTTAAGTATGTAAGTTTTTATGCATATATAGGGAAAATAACACTTATGATATGCAAAGGGCATATTATTTGTAGGGAAGGATAGGGTAGGACAAGTTAGATAAAAAATAAGGGTTGTGTGTTGGTGGTTTTCAAATAATAGGTATTTTTGCAATATTCATGACATTATTTGTTAGGAAAAAATGCAAAAGACTAAAATACAAGCTGGTGGGAACTACTAGGAGTAATTTGAAGTTATTGGTTCTAATGAAATGCAAATACCCAAAAGATTCTTGAACCCTTAAAGCATCCACTACAACTAGAATTTCAAATACTTCTCACTATTGAATCCATAAACCCAAGGTGTCTTTAAAATTTATTAAATAACATATTTCCAAATATAAATATAGAAAGGGATTTACAACCTAGATCTATGCTCAAAATGACAACTAGTAATGAACACAAACCCAACTATCCAATCAGTATAACTTGTAAAACATAGTATTATATTTGATCAATAAGAACAAGTAAGAACAATGATTATTATCATCAAATTGAAAGGAAATATTACATACATTAATTTTTCAAAATGTTTCCATGGGGACAAGCATGGTAGACATGCTCCATGTTGGATAGGGGAGACATATAAAAATGCTCTTAGAGCTTACTAATGGCTATACAAATACAACCACCTTAGAAAGAGAGGAAAAATAAATACACATACATGATCCCAAAATTTGGGAGAGACTATACATGGAGAGAAAATCAATGACCAACAATATAAACCTAGAATAGAGGAGAAGCCCCCTATTTATACATTTTTTACACCCTTTTCAAATCTGGGATTGGGGGTTACATTTTGAAAATTTGTTAAATTATAGTAAAAACCCAAAGTCCCACCAAGATGCTCCTAGTAAGAAAGAAAATACTTTACCATGCATGAAATCTTCACCCATTTGCAAGAAAAATGATTCTTCTTACTATCTCTATAGGAAATGATGAAGATTTGGAGCACATCCTTTGATTTATTAGCTAGATATGCCTTTTTGCTTGATATGGAAAGAGAATATTCATGGTGGAATCTAAACAAACCATTTGTATTTTGTGAAACGACCTAGAGATACCCTTTGACCACTCACTAGCACAATTGTAAACATATGGACAACTTCACTTCTTCATATGCACACCATATAATAATTTACTCTTCCAATGATGGCATGTAAATAATCTAGATCCATGGATATTTGAATGATATTACTCTAATGTCCCTCCTTGGCCTTGTAAACCTACAATGTCTCTCCCATGGAGGAGTTTGAACAAGAAAAACATGAGAAAATGCAATACTTAGGTTTATTTTACCTTTTTACTTTTTGGCTCCAACTTGCTTTTTCAAATTTCACATTTTGCACCTTTGCTTTTTGAAAATTTGCCTTTTATGGTTTCCTTCACATTTTTAATGCATAAATATATTATTTTTATTTTTTTGACCTTTTAGGAAAATTTTGGTCACTTTTGCAAATTTTCAATCTTCCTTTGTTTTGGGGAAATCTGGGTCCCATTTACAATTTTGTAATTTAAAAATTTACAAATTAGTTGGAGTTCCCCTGAGAAGTTCCCTTAGGGAAATGGTAACTCCATCTGCAATTTACAAATTGTAAATTTTCAAAATTACAAATTTGTACAATTACAAATTGTAGTTAGAGTTCTAGATTCACTCAAAAGTTCATTTTAGGGAATCTTAAACTCCAACAAAAAATTATAATTTGAAAAATTGTATAATTACAATTGGCTGTGGAAGTTCCCCCTTGCACTAACACCTATTGACTGACATTAACTAGGGGTTTTGGGAGACCCAGGTGCAATTTGTAATTTGCACAAGTGCAAAATACAAAATTACATTTCTCCTCCAATTCTCCATAAAGTTATCTTTGATTTGACCTTCTCCTCCTTACTTTGACTGGTGGCATTGGGAGAGTTGACTAAAATTTTCAAATTTCACTTTGGATACTTGCTTTTTATAAATTGCTTTTCCCATTGAAATTTCCTAGGGACCTTGGGGGCATCATATGTAATTTTTTAAAACTTGCACATTTTTTATTTTTCAAATTTTCACCCAAATTTGCTTTTTTAAAGCACCCTATAGAAGATTTCCCTATAATCCAAACTTTTCCATGTAGCCATTATTTGATTTAACATTTTTAGTCATTCTCTATTTTGAACCTTATTTTTCTTGGCATGTTTTATAATAACAAGACTACACTTCAAAAAATGGATGTATGACCTTGACAAATAGATGTAATTCATTTAAACTCTTAGTCATTATCATATCAATTCATAATAGCAATTTTTTTTACAATATATAGCCAATGATCTTATCCTCTACTTTAGCCATTCCATCCCTCTAGTAACAACAACAAGCTACTTTGGACTAAAATTTCCTTTCTTGTAAACCCTTCCCAAGCTAATGCCCCTTTGAAATTATATTGCCCACAAGTGCCACATTTAATTTTTGAATCTTCATGACTTTGAATATGTTCCATGGTTAACAACTCTAAATCCTTCACAATTATATTAGTGATCTCAATAGAATCATGACTATCTAGGTGGGAACATATATTCAATTTTATTTATATCAACAACAAGTCATCCCTGACTATATGTTTTTATCACAATGTCAAAGTGTCGATCAGTCATCAATATAGGAGGATGGTCACATAAAAAGTCTTACTCATATAAATCATATATTAAAAGAAGAAAATGATACATCCTTGTAAGCTAAAATATGGCAATGTCATTGAGAGAGTTCAAGTGTTAAAGGACCTGTAGGGTTTCTTAGACCTAAAGATTTTAACATTAAATCACCCAAATTGGCTTTTGATATTCATAGTAAACCAATGAAAGATGATAAAGTAGTTAGATGCATATGGGATTCAAGAGATATCTAGAAATATAATCATTCAAAAGGAATAATATCTAATATGGGGAATGAGCTAATGAGAGATCCTTCTAAGCCTTTCAATACATAAGAGAAAAGTCAAATGTTGGGATTAGTTTTCACATTGTGTGAATGTGGGTATTTATGGAGAGGTAAATAATAAGTTAAATTATTTATAGTTTACTATTTACTGAGAGGTAAATAACATATTGGTTGAGTTATCGTAAAGTAATTAATACTTATGGTTATATTATTATATGATTTGTGTGAGATTTGTTTGTCAAACCAAACTCACATAAATAGGTTTGGTTTTACTCAGGTGAGATATTGGTAGGATAATAGAATCCCCATTAATAGGGAATAGTGACTTATATATATATATATATATATATATATATGTATGTTTAAATGATTAATTAATTATAATGAGAGAAGAATAATATTGTTTTATGTTAAAATATTTTAAATATTGTCTCTCTATTCAACTCTGCATAGTGCATGATATAATTATTTGTATTAGCTCCTCCAATACCTATCATTGGTATTAGAGCAATTATGTCTATGGGCTTATGATAAGATGTGAGGGGTGATTGAAGTATACTAATGTAGATGAGAAAGGAATGTGCAATTCTACACCATTTAAAAGGATGTCAAATTGTCATTTAGATTTCTTTTAACTGTTAGATGTTTTTTTAAAACAAAAATAACATTCTAATTCATTGAAGGATGCTACTAGTTTTAGATCAATGCCTTTAGTGTTTTCTACTCTTAATCAACAAGTTTGATGGGCAATAACTTTCAACTTCAAAATGATATAAAGATTCATCTTTTGCATCATATTCTTAGTGTGTTTTACCTATCAAGATTGTGTGCATCCTATCAACTCATTCTAGTATAGATCTTGTTTTGCTATACCTATGTTCATTAAAATTGGATATCTATGTGAATTCAATCTACAAGCTACCATCATCAGTTTTGAGCTGATCCCACCATGTCACCTATTCCATACTTGTACCAATAATAACTGGTCAAATATATTCATTAATATGAGGTTTAGTCAATGCCTTTTACCTCGACGGTGAGTCCACATACTATGATCTCCATGTGATTTCCATCACGTCTATCCCACATCTTCAGTTTGAGTTTTATGTATATTTTGTTCTATGTCATATTCAATGTATAAAATAGCTTGAGGTTTAGTTATTCTATTGGTCAATTTGTATCCTTTAGAATATGTTATATTTATGCTATGTTATTAAAATTTTATATTAAGTCAAAGACATTTTTATGAATTGAGGCTTATTGGAGTCATTTTAAGATTTGTATCATAAATAAGAGTGTTTTTTGGTCATTTATATCTCATTAAGACTAGAATCAAATTATGTATTTTGTCATTAGTTATTCTCAAAAGCTTAGTTATTAGGTTTTTAATAGTCTAAATTGTTATGGTTTTGTATTATAAAAACAAAATTGAGTGTTAAAACTAAGATTATTTCTTTTAATTCGAATGTCAAAGTCATTATAAAAAAGTGTATCATTATTATTGTCAAAAATAAGCGTCTATGTGTTTTTGTTAGTGTCAAAAGTCAAGGTCAAACTCTTGTTTAGATGATTATTAGGAAAATTTTCTCAAAATATTTATACGGATGCATTATTAGTGGAAAACTAATGTCCTATTTTTGGATAAAATGAGTAAAAGAAAAAATAAAACAAACACATAAAAAATGAAAATAACTTCAAAATCTACATATTTAAAGTAATGAAGTAGGTGCACCTAGATGTTGACATTTATAGCAAAGGTATATGTATAATGAATTCCTTCATTAATAATATATTTGATAAATTTTCTCAAGAGGCATCCATGCTCGTCACAACAAGAATCTAACCATTACATCTAGGGAAATCTAGATAGTAATGCATCATGTTTTGCCATAAGATCTCGTTAAACATGTAGTTTTTGAAGGAACCAAAGCTGCCACCAAATTTACCAAATCTTGAGTAAGTAGTGAAGCAACTAGAGGATAGATGATACATAAAGGAAGGAGGTCTTTCAGTGACCTCTCATCAGTCACCAATGACGGGCTGCACCAATGACGTGGTGACATTTTGTGTGGTGTTATATTTTTAGTTGTTTAATTAGTGTGGTAGTTACATTTATTTTTTAGCATGTGTGAAAAATAAGAAAAATTGTAGCTGCTCACTTGTGAATAATATTCCTATGTAACCCTTTTTTATATTTACATAGGAGAATATTGATCTAAAAATCATTGTAGCAATCATTTTGTAAGGTTAGTGGTGAACCTAAGAAAACCATGTTTTAAGCTTAGTGGTGAACATGAGAAAATCATTTTGTAAGGTTATTGGTGAACTTGTGAAAACTATTTTAAAAGGTTATTGGTGAACCTAGAAAACTAGTTGTAGAGGAGTGTGAAGGAAGAGATGTACCATGGAACATGTATATAGAGAAGATCATGAGCACATAAAGGTGGCATACTAAAATAAAAAAATGAGATATATTTTACCATGTAAAAACTATGGGAGGAATGTTGGGATTAATTTTCACATTATGTGAATTTGGGTATTTATGGAGAGGTAAATAGTAAGTTTGAGTATTTACAGTTTACTATTTACTATGAGGTAAATAACATATTGGTTGAGTTACTATAAATTAATTAAAAATTATGATTATATTATTGTATTGTTTGTGTGAGCTTTGGTTGTTAAACCAAACTCAAGTAAATAGGTATGGTTTTACATAGGTGAGATATTGGTGGGATATTAGAATCCTCAATAATAGGGAATAGTGCCCTATGTATATATAATGTGTTCGAATGATTAATTAATTAGAATGAGAGAAGAATAATATTATTTTGTGGTAAAATATTTAGAATATTGTCTCTCTATTTAGCTCTGCATAGTGCATGAAATAATTCTTTGTATTGGCCCCTCAAATACCTATCATCAAATTCATACTAAAGGATCAAGGTATAGAAACCATAATTTTGATACACAAAAAATAGAAAGACAATGAGCTTCAAATGATTGAAACAATTTATACTGAACAAACAACATGGATTCTATATGAATGTGCATATTATTTAAATGGTTAAACCTTAGAAGACTAGGGATACATACCTGTTCACCAACTACAATGTAATATTAAAAAATATTTGTCAATTGAAGTTGTAGCCACCATCAAAACTAAGGGAGGAATATGAGTTAAGGCCATAATATTTCACAAGTGTAGTGAAATTTGCTTTTCCATATGTAAAACCATGGTCACACAAGAAGATTTTCTATCCAAGCATGTCTCTTATGCCAAACAACTGGGCATGTACTTTCCTCTTTGATTTTTTCCTACTTGTTTCTATTCCCATGTCTCATGGGATCTAAAATTGGAAGCACACATTACAATTTGTAATTGTCTAAGTGAAAATTATACTTCAACCTCCCTTTTTTGACATCCATAATTTGCATTCATTCTACATGGTCAATTTTTAATCAATGCTACACTCTTCATCATTTTATCCCTCTTCCTTATGTGGAATCCAAAACCTAGTCAACAATTTACACATTATCAAATTACAAATTACATCTACACTTCCCATTTACATCACCTACCACATTCTTATCTTCTATGAGATCTAGAGGTGTGTAAAAAATTTACAAAGTGTCTTTTCAAAATTTGCATTTTGCAAGTGTATTTCCTGTGGGGTCTGGTGGTATTGTTTATAATTGGGATACAAGTTAAACCTATAATCAATGCATATAGTTCTATGGGGTTATCACATCTCATATGCAATTATTTTTTGGTTCTTAGACTTTTGATAGACTTTAACCCATTCAAATGCAATTATGTTTAGACCCATGACCTTCCAGTGAAACTCACCAACCATTTTGAAATTTTCAAAATTGCACTTGGCCATTCCATCCTTTGGTGGAACTCTTAGTACCTTTTTTCAATTTTCAATTATAGTTAATGGTTTCATCTTTTCCAACTACCACGTGGGCATATGCCTTTTCAACATCCAATGTTAGTCTTAGTTCCTCTATCCACATGGTAAGTTTCCTTGGTATGGCTATTGAGTATCTTAGAAGTTTTCCACATAATTAGGTTTGATAATGTGAAACTAAATTTCTCTCTTGTATTTCCATGTAGGCACATATCATTCCACAAGCTTTGATGCCTAGATGTGAATAAAACATAAGCTTTGTCAAATTCTTTTCCTCCATGTGGATGCCCCCTTGCATTATTCCTCAAGAAACTACATAAATAGAGGGTAAAAATATGAGCACCAATAAAGGGAAATCTAGTCAAGCATCCAAGGTGAATCTTTAACTACATATGTCACTATTTTTACTCTTGTTTCAAGGTCTATTATAAGGAAAAATCTCTTAATTTTTAAAATCCTTTAGTGTTGTAGGTATCTAAATTTTTAATGAAAATGAAATGAAATTTTCTAAACCATGTGTATCTTTTAATAGCTTGAAAAACCCTTATTTTTATCTTAGGTTAGATCAATCAGGGCATCATATGATTAGGAAGAATGCTTCATTATTTAAAATAGCATTAGTGACTTTTGAATGATTTCACATTTATCATAGATGTATATTAGTGTAATCATTGGATAAATTATGAGAAATTTTGTTTTCATGATAAAATCTTATAAATAGTCACTATAAAAGTTGTTAAAGCCTGTGTGATTTATGTTGGCCCTTACTTCCATGTTTTGTAAGCGAGTTATGGTTTGGTTCAAATAATTTTCTATTATATCCATAATATTATTTCTTTTGACTACACCTATCATGAAAAGAAATTTATTGATTATTTGTAACTACCTAGTGTTTTCATCTCAATCATTTAGGCTAATTAAGGGTTCATGAAAATTTTGTTTCTTTATGCAAGCTAGTTTTTGTATTTTTAAGGTTTTTTTGTTGATGTAATCTATAAAAATGAATTCCATGAACCAAACCTTACCAAAATGAGGTTATTGAGAGGAGGGTTTCTCAAACTAGGATCTTGATTGAGGTTCAATTTCTTGTCTTTGAGATTTATCATGATTATTTGTATGTCACCTTCAGGTTTCAAGTGTATTATTGTAGTTTTTTATTTTTCTTTTTGTAGTATATATATATATATATATATTTTAGTTTTTTAAATTTTATCTCATGATGGTTGTTGATCTATGATCTAAGCCATACTTTGTAATTATATCATGATTCTAATGCAAAATGTATTTTTTTTAATCTAATATTTCATTATATAATTCATGTTATTATCAACTAAGTTTGTAGAATTTATTTAGCATTGGAAATGTTTCCTTTACTTCTAGGTAGTTGAACAAGAATATGAAAATAAAAATTGAATGAAATAATTGCCAAGATTTTTTGGGGAGTTTCAATTATAAAAGTAAAACCAATCGATGGTTGTAATGATTTTAATTTTTTATAGCATTTATTTGTTATTAGGTTTGTATAAACCAGCCTAATTTGGATCATGGGTCCCATGAATTAAGAAATTCATTAATTTTCTTATAAAAAAACAATAATGAATAATTTGTTGTGATAAATCACTATTAAGTAACAATTATGATTATTTTCATGTAGGAGCATAAAAATAAATAGAGTTGAAGGAAAATAAGTTAAGAATGGAAGATGCTTTAAATTCACTAAAGGTGTGGCATTCTTATTGTGAATTTTTAAATTGTACCAATTTAAGCCATATATGTGTGGATTAGATATGGTGTGAAGGAGACATAATATATATAATTTTTTGTGTTTTTTCTTTAGATAAAAAACATAGTTATAATCTAAAATAATATAAATTATGATTTTTAGCTTCATTCGAGATTGACAGGTTTATGATTAGAACGTTGATCCATCCTAATTCCTATGAGTTGAACTTGTTTTTATGGAAAAATGATATTATGAGAGATGGTTTTAAATTCCAATATGGGACAAGAATGAAATAATTAGGATAATAATGGTATAAATTTTCATCCCTTATTGGCCATTCTTGTCATTTGAAAATGAGGCTCTAAAATTTTATCGATTGCTATGGTTGCTTTAGTAATGTATTTTTCCACCTTCACAAAAAAATTTATACACATTCAATATATTGAAATATCAAACCCTACTTTCTTACATAAACACTTAAAATATCAAAAATGGGGGGAATCAGGTGAAAGGGATCGAGTTTGATCAACCTTGATCAATCCCCATTGAAATATTAAGCATTGCACTACATTCCTAGTGCTATTAAAATGGCTAAAAATACTAAAATTCTCCTACTTGTGTGTGTGTGTGTGTGTGTGTGTGTGTGTGTGTGTGTGTGTGTGTGTGTGTGTGTGTGTGTGTGTGTGTGTGTGTGTGTGTGTGTGTGTGTGTGTGTGTGTGTGTGTGTGTGTGTGTGTGTGTGAAATGATAATATTAAAATCTAGATACTTTTTCTCATATCTTACCCTTGACACAAACATGTAAATGTAACAATACTTTTGATGTAGCTCTTGTAATTCAAAGTAAGAAATGTATAAATTTGTATAGCTCTTAAAATGTGAGAGTGCACATACAAAATACCTTAAAAAAAAATCTATTTATAAAATGAAATCTTATAATTTGAATTAAAAAATTAGTGTTATGCATAATGGACCCAAAATACCCTAAAGGGGACTCAAAGTTAATGGCTATAAAGAGTAAACATGTTGAAAGAGAATTTAAAATATCAAGGGACAAGATCAATGGGAATATGACATGATATAGGATAGGATAATAATTTTCCTATATCTTACCATGGGGTTAAAATAACCTCAAAATGCCAAAATTTAGAGATATCTATTTTTAAATGTTTTTTAAAGAAAAGTGGGAGGGAAAATAGGGTCATAAAGTCATAAAATTAAAAATTAAAAAGGGGGGACTTAAAATACATGTGTCATTAAAGTGTTTAATTGTTAGCAAAGATATATAGAAACAAAGTGATTAAAAGATATTTTGAAAAAAAAATTGTGCCAAGTTTGTGTGTATACATTTCCCTCCTTTAATCTAGCATTTTAATGAAACTACAAATATTAATGAAAGGGAAAAAGATAATGAAAAATTATGTATATGATTATTGTGCAAACTTGTCATGTACAATTATGACCCAAAGTGTTTCTGTATATATATATATATATATATATATATATATATATATATGTAATTAGATATGATTATTGTTCAAGTTAAACAAAATATATAGTCATAAATGTAATATTACAAATATTATTAAAATAACAACTAAAATTGTATATGTGCCCCTACAGAAATAGGAATGTGGAGGGTCAAAATTTGACATGATCATAGTGGAGAAGAAGAATGGACTTGTATCATTTATTAATTCCTTGTATAGGTAAATGGAAAAGCTTTAAAGTGGTCAATTTGATGAACAAAACCTTTAAAGGACATAGAAACCCCAATGTGCAAACTTTATTAACTATGTTTTTGGATAAATTTGATCTTATGTTGAAATTAGAGAATTGAGGGTGATTAATCCACAATTTCAATTGTACCTATATAAAATAAATAACACTCATTGAGGGATTCATAGACCTTAATTTACTTAGTTGATATTTTAACCCCAATATGTGAAAATAGTTGGAATCCATAATGGATTCATAGGCTATAGTGGTTAAGGGTGTAGAATATCCAATTTATGTACTACACACTTTAATTGAATTAGCCATGATAGAAGGATTTAGATTCAATTGTAACTTTGTTCCTTAGTTATTTAATTTATGATAAAAAGATAATGGATGACATTTATAAACCTAACATATCCACATATAGAATATAGTATAATATATCTCATAAATTTGTATTATGTCCTTTGAATTTGAAACATAGTCAAGTGTTCATGAATTTATATCATGCCTATAGAAACCAAAATTATGTCACACGTGTGTAAATATTAGTGTCAAAACCCCCCTTGAGCCCCTTTTCAATAATAATAATTATCCTCCCTAACCCATGCTTTTACCCCTCACATATTTAATTAATTAAAATATTTAATTAAGTTAATTAAAAACCACTTATGCCACCTTACCTAACCACCTCATCCTAAGACTAATTCTCACCCTCTCAGTCACCTCAAGACTTAGTTCCCTTATCCTAACTACCCATGACATGTTCTCACCCCAAAAATAAATTCCTAACCAACTACGTCCTTCCTAACCTCCCATTTCTACCGTTTCCTAATGAATACCACACTTGGCATGAGAAACAATAGAAAATAGGAAAAAAATAGTAATTTTACCTATTTTCATGCCATCGACATTGGTTAACCCGTGGCTAACATTAGTGGGATCACCAATGTCAGTTATTTAAGCTAAACTCCAAACTAATGTTCAAGTCAGTAGAAATCAAGAATTTTAATTTCTATTTGCATACAAGCTTTTGGCATCAAACTTTTTATATCTTGGTTTACTATTACCCTACACAAGTCAATCTAGATTAGGAACCAAACTCTTGAGAGCCAAAAACAAACACCTATTTTCTCCATTCAAGGCATTGGTTCAGAAATCTTTAGAGGATCCATCCATCTGACAATTATCATTCAATCACCTTTGTAGCTAAGTACATCACTTATTCTGTAAGTCTTTAAGTAGTTACTTATAAGCACTTTATACTATTGTTTATTATTCTACACATCCTTGATTGAACCCCCATTAGGGAGTTATTAAACTTCCTTGCTTGTTTCCCCTTGTTCCAACACACCAAACCTCTGACTAGATCTATCCAAACAATACTCTCTCTCTCACAACTCTCCCCAACCTTCCTAACCTGACCAAAACCATTTCCTAAACCTAGAAAAGCCTTTTACAAGCCCTTAGGAAATTATTTCCCCTACCTACATTGGTAGCCTAACCGATATCAGTCACACTTTCTCACTAAACTCGACAGCCTAACCAACATCAGTGGCTATGGATTTCTAGTAACCCTTCTAAAACTTGCCCAAACAATTTCCCAAATACAAATTGAATATACCACCTGCACTCTGTTACTTTTTATTACACTCAGATTGTAAATAATGGTAACATAATCTTTCTTTAACTCTCTCTTTTCCACTCTCTTTGTTATTTATCACTCATTTGTTTTTAAAAAGTGGATTTTCATCTCTAAGGAAGTTAGACACTTCTTGGAACAAGTGCGTAACTTGGTAGCCCACTCATATACCTAATAATATAAATTTTTGTGGTAGTGCTTTCTTACTTGCAGTTAGTTCTCCCCAACTAAAGAGGAGTGCTCACAACATCTAGATATGGTACGCAAACTAATCCAGGTTCATTATAGTCACTTATACCTATCCTTCTCTAATTTTCTTTAGACTTGAAATAGACACATTTTTTAGCAAAACAATGCCCCCATTGATAAATGTAGAATCTATAACTGTATGTAGATGTAGATTTGTAAATTTTGTTCAAAAATTATGCATGCATCTATATCATGTACTTAAAACTATATGAATGTGTAGTATTTTCCTATAGTTTGGGTGCATATGAATGGTATATGCTCATATAATCTTTGTATTTGATTGAATTTTTTAACCCTTTTTATTCTCATAAAGTGTAATGTGTAGTACTATGATATCTATAATCTGTGACTTGTAATCTAATTGTATGTGCATGGCATATGACCCCAAATATTTTACCAATATATAAACCTATGAGGTTGCACTACGACATAATTAATGACCAATTTTGGCCTCGTAGGCAAAAAATGTCACCCCTTACAATTTAAATCCTACCTTGTCATGTTTTCTAACTTTGTTAAATAGCCATCTTAGGTGTGTTTAGCATTGTTTAAGGTAGTTTTGATAAAATTAAGGTAATGATCCTTCCTAGTCTTGTGCTTGTCTAGCCATATCATGATATGTCAAATTGATTCAAAAGGTGTTAAAGGTCTAGAATGTCTTGTTGAGTCACTTAACACATGTCAATTCATCCCATACTTCATTTTGGTCTGTATAAGTGCTTAAAAGGATGTTAGAATCTCTTTTATAACATTGTAACCCATTTCAAGTGTTTTCTTATGTTTTTTGTAACATTAAAAAGGAGTGTCTTAAAGTAAATGGTAGGTAATGAGTTTCTAGATGATATTAACATGTTGCATTCATCCCTAGAGGCATTAGAAACTCCATTAATGCAACTCCATCAGGGTTTTCTAAGTAAATATGGTAGTTTTCATGGAAAAAAAGAGTTCTCTTAAAGGGAGTTGCATGTAATTAGTGTTGAATAAAATCTTTAAGAACTTATAAAACTCATTATATTTTCCTCAAGTATAAATTCATGCATTAGATTGATTTTTAGTCCCAAACAAAGCTAAAATGTACTTATCTCTCCTATCAACTTTCTTGGCAACCCCAAAATAGTCAATAATTTTCACTCAGTATGAAGGAATTCTCTTTGGGTTTGA
>JARHVA010006860.1:215000-265000 GCA_037957365.1 Torreya grandis
TTCTATTTATATATTTTTAAAATGGTTTAGGATCAACCATGACCATCCATCTCAAGATTAAGATGTGTGGCCATAAATAAATCCAATTATGAAAATAAAATCCATAAATATCCTCATCATGATTTGGGAATAAGGGAAATTTTTGAGGCATGGGAGGCATTGATGAGGCATGGGAGGAATTGATGAGGCATGGGAGGGCTTAATCCTAATATTTTATGCATTTATGGCCTAGGGATGCCTTCCCAAGAAATGATGTCATTTGATGGTGTAGTTATTCAATACTAATTTACAAAAATTAATATTCAACAAATTTCATGGAAAATTAACTTAATATCTTGATTTTATTTAATTATCCTTAAACATGATTAGTCAACTTTGATTTAAACCTTAGCAATCTATGCACAAATTAATCAAATTGGTCAAAATGTCATATTATTGGCTCAAAATTTAACTAGATTGAAATTGGAAGTCGATGTTAGATGAGTTGAAACTGTATTCCCATTTAGGATGTTTCTAATGTAAAATAATAAAGGCACATGTATTATTCAAGAAATTTGATAGAAAAGAGCAATCTAGAGCACCTAGGTGTGAAAATGTCATTTTGACTCAAAATGATCTGATCAAAGTTAGTTGCTTCATAAATTACATTACCTCATTTAATGATACTCCAGCCAAAATAGGCACTTGAATATGATAGGTTCAAATCTTTTAATGCATTTTAGTGTTTTAAAGCAAAATTGTGTATTTTGATAGAAATTGGTCAAAAGCCTAGTTGGAGGTTATTAGTGGTCAATTTTAGGTGTCTACAGTTTTCCCCTATTTGGAAAGGCATTACAAGATATAAGCATAGTAACATCTTCTAAAATATTGAAAAGGTCCTGTATGCTTACAACTTCAATGACAATTTATGAACTAGATGATGCCCCCTCAAGGGAACAGTTGGCACAAGTCGGTTAGCAAACGGTCCCTCGAAAGAAAGAAGTAAAACAAGGGGACCAAAGAAAAGAATATGATGGGGTGAGAACACAATGATTTTTAAAAAATAGTCAAAATTAGTGATAATTCAAGTGGGATAGTGTACAATAGTTTTCCCAAAGGTGGTTATAAGCATTGTACCCCAATAGTGGCAATGTGGTATGAAAACACAATGATTTGCCCAAAGGTGGTTATAGTCATTGAGAAGATAGAGCTACCCCAGTTAAGACAAAAAAAGAAGATAAAAACATGCCTCTATGTGGGAAAAGAGAAATTAAATTGAGTGAGAACACAATGATTTGCCCAAAGGTGGTTATTATCATTGAGAAATGCAGGTGGGACGGTGTATAATGATTTCCCTATAGGCGGTTATAATCATTAGATCTTGATTATGAAAAACATGATTGATTGGCTAATGAGGATGGTAAATGGAGACACAAGGTAATGATGAATTATAAAAACCTATTATTAGGGAGATGTGTGTTTTAACTAACAAAGGTTTAAATTCTTTTGTTGTTTAATTACTCTATTTGGGATATGATTGGGATTACCGGTGCCAAGGAGATATTGATACCACCTTGCTGAGTAGACTTCTTGAAGCTAATTTTTGTTGTAGCACTTGATGGTAAGTGTCATGATAGAACACCATGAATACTAGGCCAAAATATGCATAAGGACTGACTCCCAAAATCCAATATTAAAGGGAAAATAATGCACCGATGATAAAAACCATGATGACAATCTAAACATATGAATATGGATGGATTCAAGTATAAATGTGTAAGGAATCACCCAATTAATGAATATAGACTGAATCAAGGCAATATTAATAAAAGAAAATAAATAATCACACACAAAAAAATAAAGAAACAAATAATAGTTAGTCCTAATGTTAGTACAAACAACACAACTTAAACAAAACAAACATTGCCCCTAGAAAATAGGTGACAACTTAGAAAATAAATATGATGAGGGGAATATAAGAAAAGGAAGGGGGTGGTTGAGATCTATCCATATGCATTAGGTAAGTGGGCATTGCCTACATAGTTCTATGGATGTAATATCCAACCAAAAATTTAGGCCAAATGTAGTTCTCCTAGGAAATGGGAAGAAAATGATAACAGATAAACAATAAACATGATAGATGTGATTGAAGAATAGGAATGGTATTACAAAAAGGCAAGTGTGTGAGAAAAAGGGGCCAAAAAATATTGGGAAACTAAGTGACAAGTGATTTACTTGTGACTTAGTAAGGGTTCCCAAAATGCTTAAGTTAAAGAAGTGGTCAATGTTTTTCCATTTTTTTCTAGCAATTTTACAAATGTTTTTATAATTTTCTAGGTATCTCAACTTGATCAAAGAATGATGAGATACTAAATGGTCCAAGCTAAAAAAAATGGTGAGAAAATTACTTAATATGCTCGTAAAATGGTTATATTATGGCTTAGGTTTCTCGTAAAATGGTGAGAACATGGCTTATGTTGCTTACAAAATGGTGAGAGCATGGTAGAAAGGGTGATTGATCTGACCATAACAACTATAAATCATTGCCTACATAGTCTAAAATTATGACCTAAAATCACTATATCTCCACCTTATAGCATAGGAATCTAATTGGTGTAGAAACCAATTCAAACAAAATAGGCACAGTTGATATGATGGCACAATATGTCATAGGAAATGGTTAGTTGGTATATCAAGGCATGATAAACAAGTGTTTCCCCTAGTTTACCCATATGCAATTATAACTAGGATACCATGGTGTAGGTTAATGGTATTAATTTGTCCATAGGAAGTAATAATTAAGACAATGGGAGAGAATGAAACAAGAAATGAAGGATGAAACTACCAAACTACTATCTTATTACTCAAAAATATTGTCTCTATCTGAAATGTGTGAAACAACTACTAAAACTGAAGCTAAATGCTCTTTTTGAATGTGGTTCTAGAATGAATGGAATAGAACCAAGGTCATTGGGTGGGGTAAAGAGTGAGAAATGAAATCAGTTGATGAGAAGGTATGGTAAAATGGACATGTGATATTAAAAGTGATAGGTTGGTAGGATGATAGGATGGTAAAATGGTATAGTAAAAATAAGATTAATAATATGATACAACTTTAAATGGTCCTTATAGACAATACACCAAGTCACTCAAGTTTAGTACCACTTGAGGTGGATAATGTTCATTGGCTCATCAAGTTCATGTCCATCTAGTGTGGCAAGCCTATATGCTCCTATTCCAAAGTTTGTTGAAATGATGAAAGGACCAACCCAGTTGGGTTTGAACTTACCTTTATGTTTCTTCTCAACCATGGTATTATTTTGGTTCTCATTAAGAAAAATATCACCAAGTTTAAATGCTCAATGTTTCATGCATCAATTGTAGTGGCCTCAAAGTTAGTTCTGATAAACTTGAAGATTGTTCACTGCATCCATGTGTTTCTCATCAAGTAACTCTAGTTCTTGTAGGTGAGATACTCGATATTCATTTTCATCTAAGACATGCTTGAAATAGATGTGTAGAGAAGGTAAGTCAACCTCAATAGAAATAATGGCCTCAGTACCATAAATGAGTATGGAGTGGCTCTTGTGGGTATATAGTGATTGGTATGGTATGCCCAAAGGGTGCATAAATATAAAGGCACCAATCATGACTAGCATCATTGATAATATTTTTGAGAATGTTGACAATGGTTTTTTTGATGCTTTAGCTTGGCCATTACCTTGAGGGTAATATTCCATAGAAAAATGTTTTGCGATGTTATATTCGACACATAGATTTTTGACATCCTTATTCTTAAATTATCTTCCATTATCATATATAATATTGGCGGGGATACTATAGTAACAAATGAGATGTTTGAAGGTGAACTTGGAAATTTACTTTCTAATCATGTAAGTGAGGGATATAGCTTCAACCCATTTAGTAAAATATCTAGTGGTGGTAAGGATATGTTTATGGCCATTAGATGGGTTAGGATTGATCTTCCCAATGAGGTCGAGGCCCCATATAAAAAATGGCCATGGTGTAAACATTGGTTCAAAGTCTTGGCTAAGGCATGAATCAAATTGGCATATCATTAACACTTGTCACATTTTTTTACATATGCAATGACATCTATGTCCATTATGGGCCAATAATAACTAATACACAAGAGCTTTCTAGATAGGATTTCCCCATTGGTGTGGGCTCCACATACTCCTTTATGAACTTATTGTAATGCTAGTGTAGATTCTACTAAACTTAAACAATGAATAAGATTTCCATCAAAAATACGATGGTAAAATGTTGATCTAAGTAAGTTATAATTAGTGGGTTGGTGGATGAAGGATTTGGATTATTTTTAGGACATGTTATGTGGAAAAACTTGGTCGTGGATGTAGTTATAAAGGTTGGAGTCCTAGATAGAGCTAGGTCTAACAATATCACAAATCATAGAGATGATTGAAGGTTTATGAGCTGATTCTTACAAGTTCTTTACAAGGAACTAATACTCATTAGCTATGTCTATTTATCAAATCAGAGATCCAATAATGGACATAATATCTACAATTTTATTACTTGCCCTTGGTATATGACCAAACTAAATATCAGTAATCTATCATTTGAAAGTGTTGATCATGGCCTTATATGGAACTAACTTGTCATCTTTGGTCTAAAAATGGTCTGTAACTTGATTGATGATTAAATAAGAATCACCATAAACCTTGAGATGAGATACATTCCATTGTACCACTTAGCAAAGTTGTGAAACAAGTAATTCATATTTGGATATGTTGTTGGTATAAGGAAAAATGATCTTGAATGATATAGGGATTAGATCCTCCTATGGTGTAAAAAATAAAAAAACATACCCCTAATCCATGTGTTGTGAATGATCCATCAAAATACAGATTCTAGTGCTTCTCCTCAAGATATGTATTAATCATGGTCATTATGGATTCATTAGGAAATTGGAATGTGAGTTTTATTAGAAAGGGGTGCTTTAACAAGCTGATCTGCAAGAACTTGCCCCTTAATAGCTTTTTGGTTGATGTACTCAATGTCAAACTCACTGAGAAGCATGATCCATTTGGCCATGTGGCCCTATAAAGCTATTTTAAATAGTATATACTTGAGTGGATCTACTTTTTAAATAATCATGGTCTTCTTATTTAATATGTAATAACACAATTTTTGAGCTATGAAGACCATGGCTAAACAAGATTTTTCTATGGGAATATAATTATGTTCGTACATGACTAGTGTACAAATTAAATAGTAAACATCATGCTCTTTGCCATTATCATCATGATAATCTAAAAGTAACCCTAAGGCATTATCGGAAGTAGATAGGTATAACAAGAATGGCTTTCCTAGCATAGGAGGCAACAAAATAGGTGGATTTACTAGATAGTCCTTTAGTTGTTAAAAGGTGTTTGGCAGTGATCATCCTAGTGAAATATGACTCCTTTATTTAGAAGATGTGTAAAAGGATGGCATTTATCAAATAATTGTGATATGAAGCATTGAATAGACTAGATTTTACCCTATAAAATATGGCCTTGCTTCAAATTAGTCAGTGGTTTCATCTCTATTATTGCTTGTACTTTAGCTAGATCAACTTTTATGCCTCGATGAGATATAATGAAGGTAAGAAATTTTCCTAATGTGACTCTAAAGACACAATTCTTAGGATTAAGTTTGTCTTTGTACTCATGTAGTCTTTCAAATATTCTACATAACACTATTGGATGTTTAGCCTTGGTCTTTGATTTGCCAAGAATTTCATCAACATAGTCTTTAACAATGCCATGCATCATATCATGAAATATGATGGTCATAGATCTTTGGTAGGTGGCCCCTACATTATTAAGACCAAAAAACATAACCTAATAATAAAATGTTCCTCATGGAGTGGTGAACCTTATCATATGTTGGTCTTCTGGTGCTATCCTAATTTGGTTGTACCCTGGAAAGCCATCCATTAATGAAAGCATTTCATAACCTTCTATGAAGTTAATGATCATGTCAATTTTTGGAAATGGAAAGTCATCCTTAGGGAAAGATTTATTTATATCATGGAAATCAATACAAATTTTGATCCCTTATGTATTTTTTCTAACTGACATAACATTGGAGATCCACTCTGAATAGTTGATCAATTGAATATGTCTTACTTCTAAGAGTTTTTCCAACTCTTTCTTTACCAATACATCAATGTGAGGATGAATTGTGTGTATCTTTTGTTTTACTAGTTTGGCATCAGGATTGACCACAAGGTGGTGTAGAACCAAGGCAGGGTCCAAACCTGTTATGTCAAAATATGCCCATGTAAAAATATCTACAAACTCCCTCAAAAGGGATGTAAGGACTTCACTCCTTCTCAGTAAGGGAAGCACCTAGCTTGATCCATTTTGGGTCATCCAAGGACCCGATGTTAACCTCTATTGTATTCTCCACTAGAAGGGTCAAACCATATTCAATGATAGTGGGCAAAGATTTGAATTGGTTATCAACATTAGATTCCTTTGTTATGATAGGTTATTTGAGTTCCTCTAGGCATGATGAATTAGAGTCTCCTAATAGAAGGTTTGGCCATGTAACAAAAAATATTAGAGACTCCTAGATTATTCGATCAAAAGCTTATTATTCTTCAAAATTGAACTCAAACTCATAAATAATTTCATCATTAGTGGTTTCTTGAACTATGGTTAAAGAAGGTTGGACACCCCCATCTAATGTTGTTTGAAACAAGTTTTCACCACTAGACTAATCCTTTTCTTTACTTTTACCCTAGCCAGAAAGTGCTTCAAAGAGGTTTTTACTTTGGGACCTCAATGTTTTAATCATTTACTTTTGGCTAAGGGTGTTCACCTAATCTCTAAAATAGGATTTAGGATCCAACTTGATTGATAACCCTGACTTATAGTCCCCCAATGGAACATTGTCTCTAAGGCCATGAAAATCATAGAAAGCCTCATCATTTTGGAACTCATAAATTGGCATGTTGGACTCTTGTTGGTCCTATTATATTTACTAGGGATAATATAATGGTAGTGGATTGTGATGAATGACTAATTTAAGGGTATAAATAGAATGAGGGTTAAATAAGTTGGTCTCAATGAGGTCATCAAAAAGGCATCCTCATCACTAGTTGATGGAAATGGAACATAAGTAAGGTGTATGGAGTCATGCCCAAGTGGTTTAAATCCAAGTCCATAGGGCCCTTTGTATTTGGTCATGGAAATTAGCTCAAGTGTACCCTGCTAATCTAGGTTGAGGCCTCCTCCTTCATAGTCTTGATTTTTCATTATCCTATTGGGAATAGGATACTTTTCATTCTCATAATAATCAACCTACTTTTAATTATACAACCATGATTGATCTCCCTCATGAGAGTCCTATTCTAGGCTAGTTGCTAGTACAAACATGATAGGTCCTTTACCTTTGCCTTTTTGTTGCCATTCTAGATGAAGTGTCTTGGATTTAGGCCTTCGAAAGGACTTTGGGATCTATGGAAGCTTTGAAATATGAAAGGTATCATGGGTTAAATACCCTCTTGGGCCATTGGATGAGATGGTATAATGATTGGATATTTTTGGAGGTAGCATGTGGGAAAGGGAATCAAAGGTATTAGGATCAATGTGGATATCCTCTAGTGAATCGAGGAGTATTACTTTTCCATTATCTTATTTGGCCACTAGATTCATGCCAAAGTGATAGTTATAACTCTTGAACATGGCCTCTCAATGTTTGTAGTGCTCATATAGATGTAAATCTCCTAGTATACAAACTTCCATCCTTGAATGGGAGAACTTGATGCATTGGTGCAACGTTGATGGAATTACCAAAAGTTTCATGTAACCAAGGTCTACCCAAAATCATATTATTTAATAAATCAAGATATAACACATGGCAAATTGTATCATGGGTCAAGGGCCCAAGGATAAATGGTAAATAGATGGTGCCTCTTGATTTTCATTCTTCATTATCATAGGCTTTGATGGCTATGGTCTCTACTTGAATATCTATCATGGTGTACTTGAGAATCTTTATGATCTTCAGAGAGACTATGTTTAGACTTGATCCCTTGTCTGTAAGGACACGTTTCACCTTGTGCCACTTTATGCAAACTTTAATGTACAAGGGATTATTATGCAGTGGGCCAAGGGATGACATATCACTTTGGTTGAATGTGGCTTGTTGGGTTGGAGCTAAGTATTCAACTAAAGCTTGTAATTTGTTAGGGGATATATCAGTATAAATAATGGATTGGCTAAGGAACTCATTAAAAATATGCTTATGGATTTTTCACCTATGCAACAAATATAAAATGGAAATTTGTGCAGGCATCTTTTACAATTATTCCATAATGTCAAATTTATTATCTTAGTCAATGTTAAATGGATTATTATAAGGTTAAAAAATTGGTTGGGTGATAATAAAAGTGGTAGATGGTTATGGGCCAAGAATGGTAATATTTGACAACCAAGTTGTGATTACACAATCAAGATTAAATACAAGACCATGATTGCTAACAAATACTAGTGATGGTGGGGGACCAAATAGGATAAGTCTAAGTTGTTGGTGAACCTATGCATGGTCATGATGAAATAATAGGTTATCAGTATATGGTCCAAAATTTGTGATCCTTGCTTTCTATTTTTCTTGTGTGCATTCCCAAGTCAAAGAAGGATTACCAATGTAAACTAGCTAAGTGGCATTGTTTAGAAAAGGTCTCTATTGATTGGTATTTAGTCTCAGATTGATGGAAATGGTATTGATGCTACCTCCTATAATATAGCCTAAAACCCTATTGTAGTCATGTACAACTACATGATAGGTTTGTTGGTTGTTTATATTTTGACTTTGGTTCTACCTATTGATTGGTCATTATTGGTTCTATTGTTGATCCTACTAGTTCAACATTTGTTGTTGATACTATTGATTTTGTTATTACACTAGCCATTTTTTTTTTGTGGCTATTTGTTATGTTGGGGAAAGGCATTTTGGTAGGTTTTAGGAGTTTGATTAGAAGTGGAAGCACCATCATCTAATGTTATCTCCTAATTATACAATGTATTCTCAATCAATTTTTTTCCACACAATGGTGCAAATTATGTCTGTTAAATTGATGATATTCATAGAATTCATTTTGGTGGTACCAATCATGATAAGGGATGCCTTGAGGATAATTTTTTGGTATAGGCTAGCTAATCATATTAGTGGTAGAAAGCTTTTAAAACATAGATTCAATAGGCTCTCCAAGATCACTAAAAACATGATGAGTAGGAATTATTCTCCTTGGAAGAGAGGTTTGTAAAGGAAAATCTTGTTGCATTAATTGCATAGGCTTAGGTTGTTTCATGTGTTATATTTTCTAAAAAGGTTGTGGGTTAGGAGTAAGCTAAATATGCTACATGGGTTGAGTAGATGGTGTTTCACTATTTGGATGTGTTACGACTCTATTAATCCATTTCTAAAAACATTTTTGGTGTGGTTGAATTGTCTTGGTCAATCATTGTTATTAGCTTATGTCAATTGCAATCCTTGTGCTTAGACTAGATGCTAGTTTTGGCCATTTCTTGGATCAGTACCTTGATTCTAATTTTATGATGTGAGATTGATGATCCCTTTATTAAAGAGGGCTTGCTCAATCAATAAACCTTTATCAATGATCTCCTCAAAGGTATGTGCACACTGTAGTTCTAGATGATAGGATATCTCACTATGTAAATTTTTAGTAAACATAGCACCTAATTATTTATATAGTAAACTATGCATGAATTATCTTACAAGGGCTCTTCATCATTGTGGATAAATTGTAAATCTCTCACTAGCCTTTTGATTGGCTTGTGTTAAGTCAACTAATGAAATCTCATGTTTGAGAATGTATGAAAAGTGCTTCACAAACTTGTTTGAAAGATCATCAAAATTGAATACTAAATTCTTGGGCAACTTTAAAAACCACTCCAATAATGTCTTTTTAGACTCCTTGGGAACAATAAAAAAATGCATATGTTTCTATATACCACTAGTTAGAATGTAACAAAGAACTTGGTCAAATGAGCCTTGGGATCACCTTTCCCTTTGTATTTGTCAAACTTTGGTGGTTCGTATCTTGGAGGAAATGGTATCTGTAAGTACTCCATGTTAAATGGATAAGAACACAAGTCATCCAAATTTATTTTTTTATTTTGTTTCCTAGATTAGATGGAACCAATTACATCCATCATTTGTTGTAGTTCTTGGGATAGGAAACTAGAGGGAACATTGGCTTGAGGTAGAATATTGTCTTAAGTAGATGGTTAAGGAGTCATAAGTGAAGAACTTTAACTGGGGTATAATGAAGGTGTCTATTAGGATAAATTAGTTTGGTTAGGAAATGGACTAGGAACATAAATATGTGGATTATGGTTTGATTATTTAAATTGCACGTATTGTGGTATGATATTCTAGTTTGGGTTAGGTAACTAGGTTTGGTTTTGGGAATTTTGAGGTTGAGATAGAGGGATATGGCCATATTGTGCCTAATGGGGTTAAATAGGGACTTTTTTAATAATCAAACCTTGCTATTGAGGGGGGAATTTTGAACCAAGAACCTATCATTAAACTAGTGGTACACTCTGCACAAAATGCAAAGGTTGCCTAATTGGTACTTGAGGAACATTAGAACCTCTTTGTTACATGAATCCCTATTGGGAGGTTGATGCTTTTTAGACATTAAACATGTATTATTGAACAATATTCATATGTTGTTGATTAGACATAATTTGGATTTAAAATGGTATATTGGTCTATGAGGGATGAGGTATGTTCACTACTACCTAGCAAGGTGGAACATTGGTTGCCCTTGTTGAGGTGGTAATATATTATACCTCTATTACATTGGTATGTTCTATTATGCCTAATATTATGGAATATTACTCATTATCTACTGAGTAAGATTTATCACACTTTGTTGTAGAGGCACAACATTGGTCACTAGTTGATTACTTAATCCTATTGGTTGAGTTCTTGAAGAAACAACTAGTTGAGGATTAGCAGCAGTTGTTGGTTGAGGTTGGGACATTGAAAATCCTACTCCCTAATTTTAAGAACCACTCATGGTGTTAACTAAAGGTACACTCATTTTTTTACTAGTTTTTGGGGTATTTGCACCACTTTGGTTTAGATTTTACATTGCTTGCACATTGTCCACTATGTTTTGCTCATTATTCTATGTAGAAGCAAAAGACACTTCTTCAATGGTTAGCATATGAACCAAGTTATCAAATTAAGTGTTTTTTAGGAAGGGGTCAACACCCTAATTGTCCTAACCAGTCAACTTGATTAACACTCCTATTGAAGAAACTAAATTAATGAGAGGCCTATTGGACATGGTCATTTGGTGAAAATTACATGCTAGATTTAATTATGTTTGATATGTTGTTTGCATTGTACAAAGTGATCCTCCATGAGGTCTTTGCCTTTGACACTCATATTAGGGTCATGATATGTCATTTGGACTAGAGATAAAGGATTACTAGAAGAAGCCTATTGATTATGAATTATGTTGAGGCATTCTTACTAAGCTTGACAAATTATCATGGGTGAATTTTGATAGAAACTTGGCCCCTAATTCTATAGATATACCAAGATTTCATCCTTTTTTAAAAAAAAAAGATCCTAAAATAGATAAGGATCATACATAGATGGTGTAGTAACATAGTATGATTGTTGAGGAACTAATTCCTCAACCATAAGTACCAAATCTAGATACTATTCAATTTGTTCTTGATCCTATTCTTATCCTATTTTGAGTAAGGAGGCATGTTTACCAAGTAATGATTCAATGGGTCTTGGTTCTTTGCCCATGTTTGAGTGTTATAATATGGATATAGATCCATCTCATAGGCAACATTATCCACATAGGGGTCTTGAACCATTTTTTTTGTGCAACCACATTACTAACTCTTGGATTACACATGAGGCCACTACGAGTGTAAGAATACATGTTAGTACCCATAATAAATGTTTCACAATAAAAAGAAATAGATTTATATAAACTTTGAAAAGGTAATGTCTAAAAAGATGTTCAAACTTGGTCTAACTTGGTCAAAACAATGGATATGTATATACAAAAATATTGATGTAATGACCTATGATAAAACAAGCTAACATCAAGTATCTAATCTTTAAACATCTTACACAAAAAGGTCAAGTAACAGGACCATAGATTGAAATACCAATTTCTAGGTTAAAGTGTTTCAAATCAGTCTATGCTAGGAAAAATAAAAGTTGCTAGGTCTTTTGGCCAAACATGACATCAAAATCTAGGCTCAAACAAATCATGTGATAGGTCTTTTGGCCAAATGGTGTCAAAATCTAGACTTTAAAAGATGAGATTTTTAATCTAACAGATTTAAAACACTTCTAACAAAAAGTAGGCATTTGACTCTTGGACATAAAATTTAATAATAACTATGAGGTATGAAACAAAAGGCACTTGGAGATAGTTTATTTTCTCCTAAATAATGGCACAAAGTTATATTCTTTTAACTAATAAACTATGCAAATGCGAATGATGTAACCATGCTAGACAAATGGATCTCCAAGAAAAATCAAGCTGGTTTAATCTTTGATAAACTATGACTCTAGACAAAAAGGTCTATGCAAAGAAGTCTCAAAATGATTTAAGCATTGCGCCAATGCTAAACTATTCAAAATATGTGATAAGTGCTTGTTTCAAGATTCTAAGGAAAAAAATGGTTCCAACATAATTTTGGTAGCATAACAATACCCTCCTTAAACCAAATGATACACACACACAAATTTGTACAAATTTCTAAGGAAAACTTATGCTATCAAATGGACCTAAGACAAAAGGTGCAATAGGATGGATTATACAAAAATGTAGCCTACGACTCAAAGTGTGAGTGATACTCAAGATGACTTGAGCCCTAGTAAATTATGATAATGATGTTGAGTCTAAAAATAGTTATAAATTTAAATTAGGAATTAAAATCAAGTTAAAAAAATTCAAATGCTAGTGGTGAACCCAATTTAACACATCAACCTTTAAAATTTGGAAGAGTCCAATTTCAAGTTTAAACTATCAATGAAGGACTTAAACAAAATGTGGAAAAAGGTCCAGATACAAATGGGAAACATAACTACACCAAATTTAAAGATATGACACAAAGTATATGATGATGAATTTGAACAAGGAAAAAGATGTTTTCACTTGGGCAGCATAAGGCCTCCTTTGTGCAAAGAAATTTGGGGACAATGTGTATAGTTATGCCATTTTTTGTTAACACCAAGTTTTGACTCCACACAAAAACCAAGTAATCTAAGATAGAAAAATTAACTAACTAATCATCTTAGATCATAAATTGACAAGGTATGGTAAATTGGGGTTAAATAACTAATTATTTTTCAAACATTATAGATGGAACAATTGCATAGGACTTTCATGTCCAATGTGTAAAAATAAGCTCACATCATTTGGGCCTATGATACTTGGCTTGTTGTAAAAAGGTCTAGCCCTTTTTACAATCAATACATCTATCATTTTTTGAGTTTAGTGCAATGTGAAATTTACTCATACATCCAAGGCTTAGCCTTAGGAATAGGAGATGGTTTAACCACTCAAACCTCCAATTTCAGTGGGGTGATCCCAATTTATATACCCCCCTATGTAGAGTGGTTGAAGATAACACTAGGAGATGAATTCTTGGGTAAAAGATTCCCTAAATAACTCATGGGAGGTAATGAATTCCCCCTCACAAGCCAAGATGTATGAAATAAATGACATAATGTAAAGAATTTATGGTCACCTCAAGATCACCCAATACTATTATGAGTTTTTGGGGAGGGATTTAAATGAGATTCTTTTTTATGCCTTAGACTAGGCTCAAAGTATGATGAGATGCCACTTTTGATCTTGAAATTTCCTTAAAGGGGATAGATGGGAGATCATATGCACATATCTCTTTTCACTAAAACACACAATCAATAAGCATGCTTGTAAATAATTGAAGTGAAGTTAATTTCATTGCACCAAATTGAAAGTGTTTGATTAGATTCATTACTATCCCCTTGGATTTAATATGCACAAATCTAAATAATTACAAACCAACCAAAAATAAGTTGGCACTTTTGATCCCAAAAGTTACCTAAAGGGGATGGATGGGAGAGTATACACACATAACTCCTTGTTTACTCAAACAAGTTTAGACTAAATAAATAATGAAAAAAATTACAAAAACTTTGAAGTGTATTCAATTTTATAGAACTAAACAAAATATGTGGTGGTGTTCTTTTAACCCCTTGGATTTAAGTTGTAAACTTTGAAAGAACAACTAAAACATTCAACATAAACATGAAAATTTTCCTTTTTAAACCTAAAGTGAAAAATGCCTAATTATTTTTAGAACATTCAAAAAGAAGTGTGAAAGTTCTAATTAAGCTTATTTTAGCACTTTTTAAATTAAACCCTATAATAAAATGGTCAAAACTTATTTTAACTTTGAATCATTTTTCGAAGTGAAACAAATACCTTTGTAAATTAAGCTCTCAGGTTGGGTTGAGTTACATAGTCGAGTTGGGTTGGCAGTCGAGTTGGGTTGGTAGCTGAGTTAGGGTTGGCAGCCAAGTTAGGTTGGTAGTCAAGTTGGGTTAGAAATCAAGTTAAGTTGGCATCTGAGTTGGGTTACACAATCGAGTCAGTTTACATAGTCCTGAGAATAAAACCATGACTTACAAAAAAAATGGATTTCTACTCAAATTTTTACCTTCTTTGATTTCACACTCCAAGATCCTACATGAAAATGGTTAGTAGGTTTATTATAGGTGAAATTTGACAAAATTTGTGAGGCTAGGTCCCATCAAGCATGCCATTATGTAAACTAGGAATTTAACTCAAGAGATGATGGTTATTATCGTGTTAGTTCCAAAATAAAAATAGAATGAAAGAAACACACTAACTACCATAACATCTCTAGGCCTAGTCACTAGGTGAGACATATTAACAAAACAAAATGATAAACACAAATCAAATACAAATACAAAGAAATCCTTCACCTTCCTTAGATGCTCCAAATATCTTGTTGAAGTTGCTTGCTTGACTTATGCTCAATGAGTCTTCATCAAAGGAGGCTTGGCTATCTCCTCTTCTCCTTGGCACCTTTATGATGAAATTGGCTTCAGATTGGATCAATAATTTATCATTATAAAACTAATTGAAATGGATTTTGGAATTATTTTTGCATTATAACTTTGCACTATCCAATCTTAAAAATGATGTTCATGGCTCTTCTATTTATAGATTTTCAAAATGGTGCAGGATCAACCATGACCATCCATCTCAAGATTGAGATATGTGGCCATGAATAAATATAATTATGCAAATAAAATCCATAAATACCCTCATCATGATTTGGGAAGAAGGGGCATTTATGAAGTATGGGAATAATTGATGAGGCATGGGAGGGCTCAATCCTAATATTTTGTACATTTATGGCCTAGGGATGCCTTCCCAAGAAATGATGTCATTTGATGATGCAGTTATTAAATATAAATTTCCAAAAATAAATATTCAACAATTTTCATGGAAAATTAACTTAAGCTCTTGATTTGGTTTAATTAGACTTAAACATGATTAGTCAACTCTGATGTAAACCTTGACAATGTGTGCACAAATTAATCAAATTGGTCAAAATGTCATATTATTAGCTCAAAATTTGAATAGATTAAAATTAGAAGTTGATGTTAGATGTATTGGAACCATATTCCCATTTATGATGTTTCCAATGTAAAATAAAAATAAAAAACACATGTATTATGTAATAAATTTGATACAAAAGAGCAATTCAGAGCACTTAGGTGCAAAAATGTCATTTGACTTGAAATGATCTTATCAAAGTTAGATGCTTCATAAATTGCATTACCTTATTTAATGATACTCTAGACAAAATCAACACTTGAATATGATAGTTTCAAAGTTCTTAATGCATTTTAATGTTTTTACACCAAATTGTGTATTTTGGTAGAAATTGGTCAAAAGGTTGGTTGGAGGTTATTGGTGGCTAGTTTTAGGTGTCTACATGTAGTCTACATGGTATATTTTTTATTTCAAGATGGATATGACCTAATGACCTTTAGGATGGAACCAATAAAGGAAGACACCTACTGCCTACTGGTACCCCATTTTCCTAAGGTGAATGCACCTACAGTTTGTTATAACAGACAGACTAGCCTAGGTAAGTAGATGAAGAAGTTTAGAAGGTTGGCATAAGCATAAATGGATTTAACTTTTTGATACCAATATAATCATGGTAGTATCACATATCCATATAATTATTAGACCAAAGGAGTAGGAACACCAACATAAAGTCATAATTCTGAGGTTTCTTAAAACCTTGCACAATCACTTATCCCATAAGTTTGTCTTAAAGATTTGAAGGATTGGGGACTCTACAAGGGTGATTAGACATTGAATTTTGGTGTATAAGGTCCTTATGACTTATTATATCCCTCTATGACATCACTTTTTTTGAGAAAATAAGGGAGATGGCCTCTGCTTTATCTCAAACAAAGGGCACTCCCAGTCAAGTTAGAGACTGTAAGTTACTATGTGGATGGTAAAAGAATACTATGAGGAGCCTTAAAACATTTTAGAAAGGTGTGTTGAGCGGAATTAGAGGTGAAAAAGTGTGAATATTAATTCAAAACCATTAATATCACTCAAAGGTGGTCATTTATGTAGAGACATAGGTTAGGCCTATTAGGCCTCAAACTAGACCTAAGCCCTTAAAGGCTCTGATTCATTTACATGACCACAAGACCATTAATATATATTTTATGACCTTTAGGAATAATTTGAGTGTGGATTGGAAACATCAGTCTATAAAGGGATAACACAAGTTGGTAATTTTGACCCAATTCCATCATAGGGGTACCCAAAATGTAATCAAAATCTTGATAGGCCATTTTAAAATGATCATACCTATATGGACACATTGCATGGTGCCATAAGGAGATAGGGGTAGTTGAGTAGAGTTATACACTTGGTCTCAGGGGCATTTTTTTAGAGATTGAATGTCTAGTTTTTATGAATCATCCCTAAGAACTAAAACCTCCTAAACTGTTATCTAAGACATGATGGAGAAAATATGAAAGGAGATGAATTTAAGAGGGGTATTTTGGCTTGGAAATTTTTTTTTACTTGTTTAATACTCTCAGGCTCTTGGACATCAAATTGGTTTAAACCCTACTTGTATAGACAAGTCTAAATAGGGGTTTTTGCAAGTTTTTATGTGTTTTGAAGGTATAGAGAAGAATGAATAGGTGAGAGTCATTGGGGAGGTATGAATAGACTTACTACCACTATCCATATCCATTAATCACCTTAGTTAATCATGCAAACATCTCTAAGTCATTCATCATAGGTAATCTTAGACAGGCAATGAAAAGACAAAGTGACTGCCAAGTGAGAAGATGAGAAGTCCAATTTTGGATATTTTTAAGGTCTAATTAATAGAGTAGAAAGAAAAGAGACTATGGAAAGGTGTTAAAACACCTCTTACATATATTTTTTTGAGAAAATGAATGCCAATTTGATGAAAAATGGGAAGAATAAGGCCTAAAAGAATAATGAATGATTGCAAATGGTGAGTACAAGTGTCTAGAGGATGGGTAGTAGTTAGGGAGACATATGATGACTATTATATCTTTTTTATATCCCATATAAGTTAGTTCAAATGTGTTAAGACTATCTTATTTCATTTTTGAGTAGTCAAGAGATGCATCATCATGAAGTCAATTTTCAAGAAGGCCATTTGAGGAACCTACACCAATTTGAGGAGTTTTTCATGTTTTAGATGGACACTTGTCCAAGGATATATTCATGGTTTGTTATCCACTTCATTATTATAAAATTTAATTGATAATCATCAGTTAAAACTTGTCTTTATGACACTTGAGCTCCATTTTTCTCTCTTCTCTCATACTCTATAAATGCAAGACTTTTTGGCTTTGTAAAAGAATCCACACCTGGTATAGTGAAACCCTAATAGTTTGATAATATATTTTTAATTTTAAATAAAAAGTTTCAATCTAGTTTTGATTTCATAAACTTTTTATCTAAGTGTGTGAAGTGGTGTGTAGTGAAATCTCAAGTGATTACTATATATCCTTACCTTCTCTTAGCTCTTCCATGTTTGATGTAAGTAGTTTCACTCTAATAGGTCACATGAAGTGTATTCATGTGAATTTTTCTATATTTAATTATAATGAGTATCCTTAGTGTCTACAATCTAACCTCTGGTTCACTCACCTTGAGTATTATAATGCATATCACCTCCATGTTTGAAATACTGATGTTAGAGTAATCTAAGATGATGAGACTAGTGTTGTGAGTCATTTTTCATAGTGAAATTGTATGGTAGTCTAGTGGATATGATTATATTGTATCACCTCATTAGAGTATTTTATTTTCATGTCTTTTTTATCTCTTTCTAACCAAGCAAGAAATTAGTGTAAGTGATAATCTATTAAGGATCAATTTAGGGAGACAGCCCTTAAAACTAGAGGTTTACCTCTATTATAGGCAACCCACAGGCTTAGAGGTAATACAATGTTTCCCAAATATTATATTAGGCTTGAAAAACCATCTCTAGGGTGTGATCTTTAGTGACAACAATTCTATCATACCTAGTGGGACTATTATCTTAAAGATATCTTGTTAAGGTGAATGCTGGTATTGATAACATCAAAATTGTATATGGTGTTATACTCATCATTTAGTGGCTCCATTCAAGGTAATATATAGTTGAATACCAAGTTTTATCATATCTTTGGTTCATACTTGATTGTCCTTACTAGGTCAACTTATAGTAGAGTTATCAATCTTATAAACCCACTCTTTCAACTTTAAATTACTCTTAAAGTTCAACATCCTTAACCTATATTGACATTTAAAGAACAAGAGGACTTATCAAACCAAAAAGATCAAGAGAGTGAAGAGGAAATTGAGGACAACATGGCTAGGCAACATGCCTTCCAATACTTTAACATTGAAAATCCTATCCACCTCAATACATAATATGATATACTTCTTAATGCTACCAAGAGTGTTCCCACATTCAATGGTGAAGGTCATGTCAACCCCAGTGAGAAAATTAGGGACATCTCTAACTTTTGTAGTTTTAATAATGTTATTGAAGTCAATATTTCCATTAGACTACTTGCCATGTCCTTTAGATGGAAAGCACTTGACTGGTATATGAAATTTCATGGGGGGTATATCACCACTTAGGATTATTTTGGAGAATGGTTGACATCAATGTTTGAAGATAAAAGTGATCACACATCACTTATTCACCAATTGAATGTGACTCAAAGATCCCCCAAGGAGACTAGGAATGACTTTAATGAGAGATTCCAAATAACTTGGCATAGGATACCTCCTCTCATGAGACCACCTACATGATTTGTATTCTAAACATATCTAAGGGCTATTGGAATTAACATAGCCATCATGTTTTAGTCCATGGGTGGTTACACCTTAATTGAAGATTATTACCTTTCTATTAGAGGTGAGAATGGCCTAATACAAGCTAGAAAATTACTTTCAAAAGTATCCATACTATTTATTCTAAACATGTCTACTACTACTCCAAGTGTTGTTAAAATTCCAAATGCAAATACCAAGTCTAGAGCTACACCTATGAAGGCCGAAGATACTATTGATTTGGAGTCAAGGTCTAAGGCCTTTGAGGCTCAAGTTAGGAAAATCAATATATAGTATGGAGTTAATCAAAAACCCTACCCCTATCCTCAATAAGGAAATAGGATCCCACCTCAATAATATGGTCAAGGTAGAGGGAAAGGCTATACTAATTTTAATATTCCATCTAATGCATATAACCCAACTTCCACCTCCAACACAAGAATTATGGTCCCGGTGCATAGTAACTTTGTCCAAGGAGAAGAATGGTAACAAGGATAGTTTATGGATGCAAATGAAGGTTGGGAGAAAGATTTGGTTTCTCAAGGAGGATTCACTCCTTAGTTTTTATTAGAAGATGATAATTACATGCAAGTAAATAAAGGATAGCATCCCTAAAAGTTGAACCTTGAAAACTTTCTAGCTGAAGATACATTTGTCCTTAATCAAAATAGTTTAGTTGTAGATAATAACAGATCCAAGAGGAGGCATTTAGGAGATGGTCATGGTGTTGACTTTTTTATGTCTATTTTCTAAACCCCCCTAAAATTTTCAAAGTCTATACTTGTTGTCATAGAGATGACCTTGTCATAAAGCCTAAAATTGTGTTGGGGACTCTATTAATTGATAGTATTTGTAGATGCATATTTGATTGTGAAATTGTAATGATTTGTTGATAGATTTTATTTAGGTTTTATTGGTTTTGAAGAACATGGTGGATAAATGAATAAAATATGCATATGTGATAATAGATGTGATTAGTTATTTTGCTCATCAGGCCCAACACACTTTGACAGTTTTAGTTGATGTTTGAATTTTAGTTCTTAATCATTATATTAATGATATATAGTGATGATTTGATCTTCATGAAGAATTTTGATTCATAGTTCAGATAGAAAATGGTGATATGGTTTTCCAAAAACATTGCAATTCAATTTTGGTATGAATAATTCAGTTTGTCATTATTTGATATGTTGGTTATTTGGAAGTGGCTTAGTGGTGCTCAGTATAGTTTGCTTTGATTGACATCATGGCATAAGTCATAGAATCATATTTGGCATATTAATGTCTAGATTGATTTTAGATTCAATTTAATATTTGATTTGTGATCATAATTCTAGCTTATATTTCTCATTCTTGGTACCTTGAAGATGTATAAGTTAGACACAATTTTAAAATTTGTATAATTGTCATAAGGAGTCTACTTTACTAGGACATGGGTACATGAAAATTTATAAAATTTTAAATTTGCATGTAAGGATATATTCTAATACTCATGGTATAGTATGATTCTCTGACACTAAGATAAATATGTTTGCATTTTTAAAGTTTGCATTATGAAAATTGGTCATAAGACTAGTTATTACTAAGGACCCATTGGTCACTTAGTTAATTGACATTTTTGAATTCATATTTAAGTGTTAGGACCCCCTTGATGGGTGATGAAGTAGACTTTAGTGGGTTGGACACCATTCAAAAAAATTGATTACAAGGTTATGAGTTGGCAATTGAATTTAAGTAAGGTTATGCGATTCAATATCGTTTGGATATTTGGTGGTAATTGATCATTTATGACTAACCAATCCCATCGATTGATAGAACTTAGTAAAGAGTTTAGCATTAAGATTAACTTGTTGATAGATTTTGCAAGATCAGTAAAATGGTTTAGTGGAATTGCTAAGTACACAAGAATTAATGTGAACCACTGGTTATTTAGCACGTCATTAAAGTGGTTATGGTTCAAAGGGTGGTAAATAAAAAATTGGATTTATTCATTATATGTATTCATTTTGAAAGTTCTTCACAGAAGTGAAACCTTGACAAAAAATTTAATGAGTTACTAAGCAAGGCATAAAAAAGTTATTTCGAAAGAAATTGAACTTTAAAGTTAGGAACATCAAGTTATGTTGATTGGTTTTTGGTCAAAAAGCATTTTGTGGATGAATGAAGATTTTTAGATGAAAATGATAAGTTTGAAGGTTTTTGTTTGCATGGAAATAAGTTCTGTGTTTTTGATTGAGAAAATGGAAATTGTTTAAGTTTCACTGAGTCTTTCACATTAGGTGGTCATTTATTTGGGATTGTTTAAGTATGTTGATATATGAGGTTGTATGATTCAAAAATTGTGTCCATGTAGTTGTAAATATAAAATAGAAAGTTTTATTTGAATTCGTAGATGATTGCATATTGAAAAAGTTTTGGTTATATAAGAGTTGAATATTCACATGTAGAAGGTGTTCTATTTATTTTTTTAGTCTCAAATGAAATTATTTTATCGGTATTTTGAGAATGGTATATATAAAAAAAGATATATAAATATATGCCACGAGTTTTGTTGAAAGTTTGGGTATTTTTAAAATGGTTAAGGTTTATGTCTCAAATCTATGAATATGCATTAGTTTATACTAAAATATGTTGATTTTGAGAAAACCCATGCAAGTTTGAATAAATGGTAAGTGATTTAGAATGGAGTTTTAAAATCATTTGCATACACATATTTTGGTTCTAAAATTTTGAAGATGGTATAAATGGATATGCAGATTGCTTGTATTTTTGGGTATGTGAAAGTTAGATTTGTTTGCTTAAGTATGTGAAATCATAGCTTGGTTATATATATAATGATGAGGCTTTTTCATGCTTAATAGTCTGGTTTAGAATTTCATATACGACATGCATGTGGAAAAGTTTTCTCAGTTTACAGTTGCTTTCATTTTGGGTTTTTATCCATGATATGGAGTTGATGATCTTTTAGTATGGGTCTAATTTTCTATTTGAGTTGAAATAAGTGACAAATTTTGTAGTAATAGTGGAAAAAGTTCAAATGTTTGTCAGTTGTCCCCATGCATATGTTCTTGAGTTTTGGTTTTAGAACCCTATTGAGAAATTAGGAAAGAAAATGATGCTGTTAACAAATTTAGAAATTATAGTTAATTTTTAGTGAATATTGTTACATATATAGTTATTTTATGAACTATATATATAAATTATTAAGTGGTTTGAAGCTGGTAATTGATGATTCAATTTGATACATTTGGATATATTCAAAATCATAAAGTAAATATGGTGAAATGATTTTGCATAAGGTCAATAGTCTACATCAATTTGATTAACTTGTATGAGTTTTATATGATTCTGAGTTCATGTTGACTATGGATATAGGCAGTGTTTGAAGGGTTAATTTTAGTTCATGATTTATGATGCATTGGGATAGTAATGATCTTTTGGGACTTTAGTCAAATTTTAGTATAAAATGTGTCTAAACAAATTTTGGAATTGTAGTTATTTTATTGAGATATGAGGATTGATCAGTTAACTGTGATAATTGAAAATGGAAAAAATCTATATTTTTATATATGTAGATATTTTGAATGGGTTTTAAGTTTTGGAAATATGAAGTCACATTTGAAATTTTATCTCAATATCGAGGTTTTTAATTTTTCTTTAAATCTAAATATTAAGATTGAAATTAGTTAAACATTGATTTCAGAATTCTTTGATTAAGTTCCTTTGAAGACCAATATGGTTCCAGTATAGTGTAGTTTGTAGTGTCATTATGTAGTTTTACTTTGTTATTTTATTTCAAAACTTAGTTTTTTTACTATCTTTTCAAATTTTTAGTATGTCTAGGTGGGACAAGCGAATTGGGAGTAATTATGATGGAGGATGGGGGAAAAATTCTAATAGAGGTGGCAGTTAGTTAGGTCATAACAGGAGTTATGATAGGGTTGGTTTTTATGCTACATGTTTTGGGCCTAAGTTTCCTAGGGGCACAAGAATGTCCATCCATTTTGATGCTTATGACCCAAATTTTTAGAATATCTTGAATAATTTACTTGCTAATCTAGTTAATAAAGGCTATAGAGGTCATAGAGGTTTTTGTGGGATTCAGAGCCTATACACACTCATAAAGTAGTTCTTCTCGTCATATAGAGCATGATCCTTATTTTTTTACCATTGTATCCCCCTAATTTTTTAGGTGAACTAGTTGATGAACAATTGCTTTCTAATCATTTGCATGTTGATCAGCCTAATCAACTTGAAGTTGAGATAACCAATGCTAAGGATTTTTGGAAGATGGCCACTCTTTCAGATACACTTGTCCCATATAATGCAAACCTTGGTGGGAAATATAGAAAGTTAAATTTGTTAGGTGCCCATAGTGAGCCCCTTTTGAGGTTTTAAAGGTTGAGTTTGGGAGGACAAGGATATGTCAATAAAAGGACAACCATAGACATTCTAGTTTAAACTATTGAAAATAATTCTACTATGAAAAGGACTAAGCCTAAAGCACCTAGAGAGGTTAGACTGATAAAAAGAATCAATCAAAGAGTTGATGATAACACATCTGACTGAAGAACTAGATTTTTGCCTTTTCTTGCAACTAAGATGGAGTACAACATTTGTCTACATGAGAAAGACAAAAAAATAATTAAAGTTTTATCTGATTCAGAAGATTACTAGTTGTACAAGGGATAATTTGTATTAGTGTTGAACTTTTTCATGCAGATATTGATATTTTGGGCTTAACACTTTGATAATTCAGACTTGATAATTTTGATAAATTTGGGTACATACAATGATTTTAGATTTTTTGACATAATTATATATGATTAAGTTTAATTAAAATGTGTTATGGTTTAAACATAAGTAGAATTTATCAATTTTTATATATTATTTTATGATTGTGTATCCTACTATATTATTTATCAATATGGGTCCCCACCTAGTAAGGTTTAGTACCCCAGGTCTATTATTTTTAAATACCTTGATCAAATTAAGACTTTTTAAGTCTTAACTATATCTATCCTTAACTAAATTTAGTTAATTAATTGACTTTGTCAAAATTCAATAAGTTAACATTAACCAATAACTAACTAAAGTTGGTTATAAATTATTTCATAACTAAAGTTGAGGATATAAAGGAGATCAACCATTCATTTAAAGATAGAAGCACAACAAGTACTAAAGACTTAAGTATTTTTTGAATTCCATCATTTATCTCTTCTTTCTATGTAACTTCTCTAAGATAGTATATATTTTTTAGATAGACCCAATGGTACTTCATCTGATGATTGAGTAATCACATATGCAACACAGGTATATCTAGTTATATTTATCATCTATTACCAATTATCTAAAGTTTGCTAAGTTTAATATCTTTTGATTATTTACATTTGTAGTTATATGGACAAATTTCATGTATTCAACCTAAATAATAATGATCATTTTGCTATTACATAACATTTCATTGATCTATTCGATTGAAAAGTAGTATTTCAAAGTTTTATAAAGAAAGGATGTTGGTTTTCTCATTGAATTTTATCTCATTCTACTAAGATGAATCTCATTTTGAGACTCATACATATTTGTAATTAATTAAATTTATGTTTTAAATATAAATAGAATCTTAAGATTTCTTCTAAATCTAATTTCTTTTTAGTTATAGTTTAATCTATTGTCTTTCCTATTATAGATAGTTTAGTTTATTGTGTCCTTGGTCTAAGATTATTTCTAATTATGTTTCCTTTTCACTTTGATTGTGATAGATTTCTTTAAAGGTGTCTTAGGTTGCTTAAATTTTTTAAATATTTATATTTAAATCTGTTTCAGTTTTCCTTAGTAATTATTTTTGATTTTATACTTAATATCGTATTATATAGTTTATCTAGTTCTAGTTAAATTAGATTTTAAGTTGTTAGTTTTGTTTTATTTCCTTTTGTTTAAATTTATTTAGTTTTCTTATCAATTTCATATTAAGTTCATTCTGAAATTTAATTCTTGTTTATCTTAGTTTAGTTTATTTTCATTCTCGTTAAATAGTTTATTAGATCCTTTTGTTTAGTAGAATGTTCTTAATTTTAATTTGATTTTCTATTTAGTCCTAGTTTTTATTTATTTAGTCTAATAGCTACAAGTTTGTTTATTTTAGTTTGATCTTTTAATTTTATAGGTTTTAGAATTGTCTTAATTATCTGTCATTAGTTTCCTTAGAGTAAGTTTCTAATTTTATAGTTTTAGACCTTTAGTTTGTTTATTGATTTAGTCTTTTTTCTATTAATAGAGTTTCCCCTTTTCTTAGAGTTTTTTATGTTAGTTTTATATTTTATTTCCTTTTCTATTTATATTATATTCTTTTTTTAAATCATTTTCTATTCTAGGTTTATTTCTCTTTGCTATAGGATTAAATGTTTGTTTTATTATTAGTTATTTAGTTTGATTGCCTTTTGCCTACATGTTAGTTTCTTTTTCTTTCTTTGATCTATTTCTTTTTTATGTAGTTAACCTATAAACATTGCAAGCAAAGAAGTGAAGATATATATATATATATATATATATATATATATATATATATATATAGAATTAGGTTTTTATTCTTCAAGAGACTACCCAACTAATAGGTTTTCTCTGTCAAATAGAATAGATTTCAGATTTTTACCTCAACTAATTCTTGTTTAAATAAGTGGATTTTTTATTATTATAATAGAATAGGTTGTCTTGATAACTTCTTGATTATTTCCCAAAATTTATAATAAAACCCCCTCACATCTTTAAAATCTTAGATGAACCTTTAGAACCCCTATGATTAAATTGGTCTGATTCCAACTTGACCTTTACAATATGTAGAAGGGTTGATTAATTGATGGTACAATTTTCATCATCAATAGACTCAAGTGAAAATAACCATCCTATAACAAAATAAGTTATGAGTCCAAGTGTGACAATCCTTACAAATTTTGCACCTACTTCAAATAAGAATGTTGGAAGGGTTACTCAAAGTGATCCAATGCCTCAATTTCAAGGCATTTAGTTTCCTTCAAGAATGCAAGAAAAGGAAAATGTTATTTCTTTAAACATAGTTGAAACTTTGAATAATGATAAAACATCTCTCTCCCTCTCTTTGGGAAGTACTTCACATGCCTAGTCAAAAAGAGATTATTCAAGAGAAATTGTCTCAAATTTGCATCACTCCTCAACCATCAAATCATGGTAATGTTGCACTCAATAATGCTCCCACTCACATATTTTATCCCTCTACTAAATCTAAAAATCCCCCACTCTTTGACATCACTCTCATTATTGGGGACAAGCTTGTTCATAATTGTATTATAAATAGTGGGGTTAGTACCTTAGTTATGCCCAGGGTTGTGTAAAATAAATTGGACTTGAAATATGAACCATATAATAAGGGGTGTTTCAACTTGATGCGACACTAGCTAAGTTAGTGGGACTTGTCAAAGGTTTGAGAGTTTTCTTGCATGATTGTCTTAGCCTCTTGATCCTTCAAGATATAGTAGTGGTTGATTTGCTTACTCACTTTGCTATCTACCTCTCAAAGGATTTCATGGCCAAGATAGGAGGCTATCTCTCAACTGATTAGTCTTTCTTAGCCTTCAAGACAAGGTATGGACAAAAGGTAACCATTATAACTCAACCATTATCTAAATTTCATATTGAGCCCTATTGGGAAGCAAGCTTTGACATGAATTATGTCATCAATGATCAAGAGGAGTCTTTTATAGATGATGGAGCTATTAACCAAAATTTTTGCACCCTATTTAAAAAAACATTGAACCTCAAAAATTATGTCATCTTGCTAAAACACTTAGAGGGGGCCAATGACTCAAAATATTCTGGTCTTATTATACCTTTTCATTTTGTGTGATTAGATTAAATATGTCTATTCAAGTTTTTGTTGTTTTTCATTACTTTTTCAATATACAGTAACTTATCTTAGGTGATTCTTGTTATCCACTTCAATAACATGACCATTGTCATAGTTGTCTATATTTGGCATATTAGATAACAGGGTAAATCAGATTAGTAGTTTATTGTTCAATTTTCTATCATGAGCTAGGCAAATATTATAATTTTGTCAGTTTTCAAAATTGAGCATTTATAACACATTTCATTGCACAATGTAGTGGTAGCAGTTTACATTTATTAAAATGATGCATTTGATATAGCAAGATTATAGTACATTTATTTCACATAATATATAGATTCAATCTTAATGACCAACAAATAGTAAATTAAGGTCTTAGAAAGATGCTTAAATAATTGGAAGCATTGAAGCATGAAACTTATAACTCATATTATAAGTTTTAAAATAAAACGTAGCCTATATAGATAGCTTTCAATACATGGTATTGTTAAATTTATGGGCTTTATGATTGCAAGGATGGAAACATGAATTGTAATCCATTTAAATATCCTAGAATCCACCCATTCCCAAGGGACATGGACATCAAATGTAAAGAAAATAAATGTTATGGCATTAAGGCTTTCCCTCTCATTTTGTTAACTTGTTAAAAAGGACGTATGGACATTTTTTCTAAAGAAATGACATAAAGAAAGGCATTCACATTCAATTGAGGACAACAACATTTAATAGTACTTAATGCACTTTTGGAAGTTAGAGATTTTCATAGTCATCTTTTTAGTGGGGATATTTAGTTCATTAAAAATTAGACAAGATTATGGATTATGTCTTGGATAAATTTATAAGTTTGTTGAGTTTGACTAAGGTTTTGGGTGACATGTATGAGTAGGTTTATCTTTAATGCTTATAGAAGCTATGTTTACTTCTTGTACCTTCTCCTTTGGGAATAAATCTAGAAAGAAATCTCCTTCACATTTTTTCAAAAATCTCCTTCAAGGTTTTTAATGTAGATGGTAATGAAATTGAGAAACACACCTTTAAAATTTTGATATTTTGTTTGGGACAACCTAAAAGTGCAACATTCATGACAAAATATGCTTGTTTGGGATTTTTTGGGATCTACTACGGCTCATTTTCTGTTGATAGGTGAGTTTTATTAACAACTCACTCAAATGGTTATTTTTTTGGGGGTTTTAGGAATTTTACCATGCAATGTAGGAGATATATTTGGGGTTTTTATTGGGTTCAGATCCATTTGTTCTTTTCCCCCTACTCGAGTTCATTTTTGAGATAATGTTGTGGAATGTTTGGATTTTACTAAATTTTGATATGGGTATTTGACAAATTGATTTTCGAGTAACATTTCATGATGTTGTGGTTAATTAAGTCCTAGTTTTGTAAGTTGCAAGATGAAATAAATTTATTACCTACTAGATTTAACTCAGTGTTAGTATTTTGCTCAGAATATTTGTGTATTTATACTCTTGGGGTTTCATAAAATTTCATGGCATAATTACTAGTTTTTTGAGAGATTAAAAAATTATTTTTTGTGAGATGTTTTGGAATGAAGTTTTAAGTTTGAAACCTAATGGTTTCGATCATAAAACTTAATAATTTATTTTATTAAATAAAATTTTGTTTAGGTTTTGCAATCAAAGTCGATAGCTTTGATGAGATGAAGAGATGTCATTTGCCCATGAAATTTGCTATTTGTGATGGAGTTTTCCCAAACAATAGCAAATTTCATTGTTGAATCACTTCAGTGTTGGAAAAGTAGATGTTTTGTAGTCAGGAAATAATATTGGTTTGTTCAATTTATGTGAGATTATAGAATGGTTACTACAGTTTTGACTTCATATTATGTGAACAATAATTAAAGTTGATTATGTAAAACTAGAGAATAATGTTTTGTTTTCTATAGATAATTTTTAGAATTATTTTATTTTTGTGAGACCCCATTTGATGGATATGGTTACTTGATGTATATTATTAGAATTCAGATCAAAGTGGAGCTAAATATTCATAGTGGACACATGGATTGTTTTTTATTATTTTGATCATTTTGAAATGAATTATTTTGATAGATATTGTTTTTTAAGCATGCAGATGAGATTATCATTAAATATTCTCAATTGTGATGAGGCATAATATACAACCTGGTGCATGATTTGATTTTAGTTGAAAATATTTAGTATTCAATTAAGTAATGAAAATGTATGGTCTAGTTATATTTAATTTAATCATGTCATTATGGATTGATATTTTAAGATTAGTTTATAAATGTCATTTTCATAGTGACTCCCCACCAAAATGTTTATTCAATCTTTATAAAAATAAATATTTTAAAGAGGTTGATAAAGTTTGTTATGATCTTAAAGTTTTCCTAAAATCTTTAACTTTATTTTATAGAGTTAATTTAACTTTAAATTATAAAGTTCCTTTTCTAAATTTTAAATTATAAGTTTAAACAAAAAGTTAGTTGTTGAACCAAAAAACTACTTGGAAAAGGTTATTAAAGGCAATAAACCTCATTATCAAAAAAGAGGAACTCTTATAGGTAAATGCAAGAACTCTCACTTTCATTTACACTTCTTTTCTAAGAACAAGTCTCTGAGATGATCATTATTTGCATAAGATCGATGCTCACTCAATCCAACGACATATCTCTATCTTATTTATTCTAGTTATATCCAAGTTTATTTTCAATTATTTTATGATTATTTAGTTAATATTTAGGAAATTTAATGATTTTATAAATATATATTTTCATTCATATATGTTAGAATCTAGCTATGATCTGAATACTAATGAACACACCATCCTTTGTGTGATAGAAGTTCGATGTTTACACATGTTGAAATGTCTCTTTTCAAACCTTGTAATTCATGTGATTTATTTTGTTAATAAAATAATTTCTTGTTTTGTGTTTCTTAATCATTTTGCATTATTTGATTTGGACTAACACCTCCTCTATGTATTATATCCTTTAGCGTCATGTTTCTTTCTTTAATTTTTTTTGGTGTTTAGCTGGTTATTATTCTTTAGTTCATCATTTTTCTTTATTTGTTCTCTTTTCTCTCTCTTCATTTCCATCTTCATCTCTATTCACTAGTAGTATCTTTCTTTTTATTTTGGAGAAGCATTTATGACATTTGAAACTAAAACTTTATTTACAGATTTAAAGTATGCATATGATTCTAAACACATCCCTATGATTCACATTTTACTGCCCGTCACTTAAATCTATTTCTTTACATTTTGGGTTTATCTTTGAAGTTATTTGTGAAAAATTCAAGAAAGAACACAATATATATTTACTGAATTAGGGTTCTATTCTTCATGAGATTATCTAATTAATAGGTTTTTTCAGTCGAATAGAATAAATTATAGTTTCTTATTTGAACTAGTTCATAATTTTGGTAAAGTGGATCTATGATTGTTATAAATAAAATATTTTACATTTTTATGACTTATTAGCAACATTTTATTTTTATTTTATAAAGTATCATCAAATTCAAACACATATTTAAAATTTATGTGTTATAATTTAGAGATATTTGAATACAAGTTTATTAATTAAATCATTATCCTAGACCATCCTCTTTGTGAAAACTCTTCATCCACCTATTACTTACATGAAATGAAACAATCCATTTTAAGAAAGATATTATTATCTTAGAACTTGGTCAAGTGTGTAACTAAATGCAACTTGACTTTTAAAAACCCATTACGTGTCTTACACTAATTTTTTAGTCATAGGACTCCCATGATTAAACTGGTATGATTCTGACTTAACTTTCACAACTGATTCATTAGCACAACAATTTTTAGCATCAACAAAATTTGGTGACTCCATTGGGAATCACATTTAATTATTTCTTGAATGATTTCATTTTAATTTTCTAATAATAGTTGGTCACCATACTATACTAATGTTTCCTTTAGTATCTACTGGCTATTCAGGTCTTGATTCTTATTTGAATCACCTTTTTCATGTAGCATCTTAGCTTGACTTTGATTCTAATAACATTTTCCAAGAATGGCATCTTCTCACAAACATTGTTCAAAATGACATCCACCTTGATATGGAAATCTGGCTTAATTTAATCTGGTAGGAAGGTGAGCCCCTTGAAATATTTTCTCAATGTTATTTTCTAGATTATATTGAAATTCCTTTTCATCTAAACCTGGAACAAACCTTTCTCTTATTTTATGGATGAAATTATTACCTAAAACTTATATACCTACTGCTCTAAAATAGAAAACTAGGATGTTAGACTTTTTTAAATCTCATAAATCTAATTTAGATCCTCATTCAACTAATAAATATCTCTCTTATCCTCTTAAACCAAACAATCTTACTCAAGAATGTGTTATCATTGATTAGTTGGTCAAAAATCAAGTTGATTCAAATATAGAAACTTGGTATACATTACCATACTACAAAGATGAAGCCATTGGTGAATATCTATTATGCTTCTTATCTAATTACTAGGATATTCCACCTTATTTCGGACCTAGCAAATAAAAATTTTATAGTCTTCGGATGAGTCATCTACCTAATAATCACAAAAGGGTTGCGAAAAAGATTGGACTTTTAGACTTTCAAATGGTCTTACAATTTGCTCATATCTGAAATCAAATTAAAAAGTTTTGCTAGATTTTTTCCCTAAATCATGACCTATTCAAATGTAAAAAAAATTCTGAGTTAATGGTTGAATTTGAAGACAAAGTTTTTGCTAAATTTTCTTTTTTCTTAGTTTATAACACAATTTCTAGTTCTCATTATGAATATTCTATTCATCTACAATCAAATTAGGAATTTGAAATTTCCCCTAATTATGAAGTTACTTCAATTGAGTCTATCATTACTCCTTTTAGTTAATCACAAAATAAAAATAATAGCTATGATTTTTATCTCTCAACACATGAAAATGATTTGACATCCCCTCTAAGTACTAATACTTTTAGATGCTCAAAATTAGATTTATCTGATAATAATCTTCTAAAATCACCATTATTCAACTCTTGCATAAGTGGTTTTCCTCTTTTTGATGATTTAATGATGCAACATGTAAGAAATTATGATAGTTCCAAAGTATGTCTTTATGATTTAATAAGGATGCAAAAATCCAAGGCTATGAAGTTCTTAATCTTTTAGATTTTTTTTAAATGAATATACTCGATTCCATGAAACACAATGATTTTGAGACTTTTAATTTTTCAAAAATTCAGATAGATGATAACATGATGAATTATGAATATGACAAATTTTAGTTTGCTCTACCTGAATCTAAATTTGATAAATATCTAGTGAAGTTTGAATAAAATTATGATCTTATAAATGTGAATAAATCAAAAATAATAACTTGCAAATAAGATTTGAACATTCAAAATCTTGCATTTGAATCTTTCTTGTTTCAAATTTATGATATAACACATAATCATGTTTGTGATATCAATGACTCTTTTGTGTGTCAAAACTCTAATAAAATGACTAAAAATGATAACCAAATTATTCTAAGTGAAAAAAATGAACACTTCACTAAAACATTTGAGATTTAAAATGAAATGATCATTAATGAATTTTTTAATATACTGAATCAAGATGAAAGTTTAGTTTCAACCTCAGAGGAAAGATTTGATTTTCTTGACAGGGTAGAATCTGAAGTCTCATTTGAATATTTAGGTTTCCAATTTGATTTTGATATTGAAATTTTCACTTATCATCCTTTTGATAACAATTTGCAATTTTTTCTAAACCCTATTGATCACATACATTTTTATTTTATTTTTTAAAAGTCAAGAGAAAGGCAACATGTAAGAGATTCTTTTATGTTTTTTTAGTTTATTTTAACATGCTTTTATTACTCTATTATTTGGTTATTTAGTTTTTTTAAAGTGTCTTATGTCATGTGATGTTATCCAAAATCCTGTGGAACATGATAAAACATCTTGGATTTTTTATCTTGTTATGATTTATCATGCATTTTGCCTTCCATGAGTTTTAAATCAAATTTCTATTAACCTTCATAATATTTTACATTGGAAGATTTGTGATAATATCTAGCTTTATTTACTCTAACAGTTGTACATAATTCCATTTTTGTAGGATAGTTTTCTCTTGCTCATTTTGGCTTGTTAGTTGCTTTGTGTTATTTTCATGTTGGTGATTTCAGCTATTGAATTCTAATCACCTTCGAATCCTTCATCATTATTCACTCTAATCATAGATTATTGCATTTATGAATGTAAGTTTTCTCTCATCAAAGGTTAATTTATTGATTTAACTAAAGAATCATTTGATAAATGAATTAAATCAGGTAATTAATTAGGTGAAAGGTGCTTACTTTCAGATTTTATGATTTTAGATTGTTGTAACAAGATTCATCCAACCCGTATTTCTTAGTTTAATGATTCCTTTTCTTCATACCATGTTAAGCCAGACAATTCATTCCTTTCAGTGAATACATATTTCAAGAAGTCCATGCATAATGATTTGGGAAAAAAATTACCTGGGTTGCACTCCCAAATTACTCATTTTTTCTAATCATATGTTGCATCCAAATTTTACAAACAAAACTAGCCAGTAAGATCACCAATGTTAACTAAAATTTTTGTACCCTGTTTTAAATTTTATTCAAACCTTAAAAATTATGTCATCTTGCTAAAACACTTGGTGGGGGCCAATGAATCAAAATATTTTGGTCTTATTATACCTTTTTATTTTGTGTGATTAGATTAAATATGCCTATTCAAGTGTTTGCTATTTTTCATTTCTTTTTCAATCTATAGTAAGTTATCCTAGGTGATTCTTGTTATCCACTTTAATAACATGAACATTATTATAGTTATCTATATTTGGCATATTGGATAATAGGGCAAATTATATTGGTAGTTTATTGTTCAATTTTATATCATGAGCTTAGTAAATACTGTAATTTCCTCAATTTTCATAATTGAACATCTGTCACACATTTTGTTGCACAAGGTAGTGGTAGTAATTTACATTTCTTATCATGGTGTATTTGATATAGCAAGATTATAATAGCTTTATTTCACATAATTTATAGATTCAATCTTGGTGACCAACATATATTAAATTAAATTCTTAGAAAGACACTTAAATAATTAGAAGCATTGAATCATGCAAGTTATAATTCATATTATAAGTTTCAAAATAAAACGTAGCCTTTATGGATAGCTTCTAATATGTGGTATTTTTTGATTTATGGGTCTTTTGATTTAAAGGATGTTAAAATGAATTGTAATCCACTTAAATATCCTAACATCCACACATTCCCAAGGGATGTGGACATCAAGTGTAAAGAAAATAAATGTTATGTCATTAAGGCTTTCCCTCTCATTTTGTTAACTTGGTAAAAGGGACATCTGGACATTTTCACTAAAGAAAGGTATTCACATTCAATTTAGGACAAAATTTTTTAATATTACTTTAATCACTTTTGGAAGTTAGAGATTTTCATAGTCATCTTCTTAGTGGGGATATTTAGTTCATTAGCAAATTATACAAGATTATGGATTATGTCTTGGATAAATTTTAGAGTTTGAAGAGTCTAAACAAGATTTTGGGTGGCATGTATGAGTAGGTTTATATTTAATGCTTGCAAAAGTTGCCTTTACTTTTGGTACCCTCTCCTTTGGGAATAAATCTAGAAAGAAATCTCCTTCACTATTTTTTGAAAATCTCCTTCAAGGTTTTTAATGTAGATGGTAATGAAGTTGAGAAACATGCCCTTGAAATTTCAATATTTTGTTTGGGACAACCTAAAAACATAATATCATGACAAAATATGCTTGTTTTGGATTTTTTGGGATCTACTAAGGCACATTTTTAGATGACATGTGAGTTTTCTAAATAGCAACTGACTCAAATGGTTAATTTTTTTTTTGGGTTTTCTAAATTCCATCATGCAATGTAGGAGATATATTTGGGGTTTTTATTGGGTTCAGATCCATTTGTTATTTTTTCCCTCTTTGAATTCATTTTTGAGATAATGTTGTGGAATGTTTGGGTTTTGCCAAATTTTGATTTGTGTATTTGACAAATTGATTTTTGAGCAACATTTCATGATGTTGTGGTTGAATAGATCCTGGTTTTATAAGTTGCATGTTGAAATAAATTTCTTACCTTCTGGTTTCAACTCAGTGTGGGTATTTTTCTTAGAATATTTATGTATTCATACACTTGGGGTTTCAGAAACATTTATGGTAGAATTACCAGTTTTCTGAGAGATTAAAAAATATTTTTGGTTATATGTTTTGGAATGAAGTTTTAAGTTTGAAACCTAATGGTTTCGATCATAAAACTTAATAATTTATATTATTAAAAAAAATTATGTTTAGGTTTTTTAATCAAAATTGATAGATTTGATGACATAAAGAGATATCATTTACCCTTGAAATTTTCTCTTTGTGATGGATTGTTCCCACACAATAGTAAATTCCATTGTTGAATCACTTCAATGTTGGAAAAGCATATGTTTTTATAGTTAAGAAATAATATTGGTTTGTTTGATTTGTGTGAGATTACAAAATGGTTACTAAAATTTTGACTTCATAGTATGTGATCAATATTCAACATGATTAGTCAAGTTGATGATGTAAAACCAAAGAATAATGTTTTGTTTTATGCAATGCATTTTCAAAATTATTTTATTTTTATGAGACCCCATTTGATGGATCCAGTTACTTGATGTAGATTGTCAAAATTTAGATCAAAGTGGATCTGAGCATTCATAGAGGACACATTAATTATTTTTTTCTATTTTGATCATTTTTAAATCAATTATTTTGATACAACCTTTTTTTAAGCATGCAAATGAAATTATCATTATATATTCTCACTTGTGATGAGGCATAAAAAATAACTTGGTGTATGATTTGATTTTAGTTGAACAGATTTAGTATTTGATTAAGTAACAAAAATGTATGGTCTAGTTATATTTATTTTAATCATGTTATTATGGATTGCTATTTTAAGATTAATTTATAAGAGTTAATTTCATAGCAAGCCCCCACCTGAGTGTTTATTCGATGTTTATAAAAATAAATATTTTAAAGAGGTTGATAAAGTTTGTTATGAGCTTAAAGTTTGTCTAAACTCTATAAATTTATTTTAAAAAGTTAATTTAAATTTAAATTATAAATTTCCTTTTCTAAATTTTAAATTATAAGTTTAAACAAGTTGTTGAACCAACTAACCGCTTAGCAAAGGTTATTAAAGGCAAACAACCTCATTATCAAAAAGGAAGAAATATTACAGGTAGATGTGAGAAATATCATTTTCATTTGTGCTTACTTTTTTAGAACAAGTGTCTGACATGATCATTATTTGTAGAAGATTGATGGTCACTCAATCTGATGGCATAACCCTATCTCATTTATTCTAGGTAAATCCAGGTTTATATTCAATTATTTTTTGATTATTTAGTTAATATTTGGGAAATTTAATGCTTTGATGAGTATATATTTTATTTCATATACACTACAATATAGCTATCACCTAAATACTGATGAATAGAAAACACTTTACATGACAAAAGTTTGATGTTTACCCATGCTGCAATGTCTCTATTAAAAACTTGTAATTCATGTGATTTATTTTATTAATAAAATCATTTATTTTTTTGGGTTTCTCAATCATATCTTATTATATGATTTGGTATAACACCTCCTATATGTATTATATCCTTTAGTGTAATGTTCCATTCTTTATTTTTTGTTGTTGTTTAGTTAGTTCTTTTTTTTAGTTCATCATTTTTCTTTGTTTGTTCTATATTCTTTCTCTTTGCTTCCTTCTTCATCTCTATTTGCTGGTAGTATATTTATTTTTATTTTGGAGAAGTGTTTATGAGATTTGAAATTTAAACTTTATTTTTAGAGTTAAAGTATGCATATGATTCTAAACACAACCCTATTTTAATTCACATTTTGCTGCCTATTACTTATCTTAAATCTATTTTTTTACATTTTAGGTTTATATTTAAAGTTACATGTCAAAAATTTAAGCAAGAATATAATATATATTTACTAAATCAGGTTTATTTTATTTAAGAGATTATATAATTAATAGGTTTTCTTTGTCAGATATAATAGATTATAGTTTCTTATCTGATTTGGTTCATGATTTTGGTAAAGTGGATCTCTGATTGTCATAAATGAAATATGTTATATTTTGCTGACTTATTAACAAAATTTAGTTTATCTTTTATACATTATAATCAAACACATATTTACAATTTATGAGATATAATTTAGATATATTTGAATAAAATTTTATTCATGAAATAATTATCATAGACCATCTTCCTCGTGAAAACACTTCATCCACCTATTACTTACATGAACTGAAACAATCCCTTTTAAGAAAGATATTATTTTCCAAAAACTCATTCAAGTGTGTATCTCAATGCAAATTGACTTTTTAAAACCCATTATGCACCTTGCACTGATTTTTCAATCATAGGACTCCCACAATCAAATTGGTATGATTCTGACTTAACCTTCATGATACGCAAAATGGGTGACTCATTGGCACAATAACTTTTAGCATCAATAGGATCATGTTCTAATATTTAAAGTATCTTTGAAATTTTCCTAGATGAGTATGGTTACACTTATAAACATGATCCATACCCTTTCTTTGATTAAATAGATCTTGACACATACACAATCCATGAGGTAGGTGATGGACAATCTAAGGTAAACATTGATAGTTATTTTATAAAAGCTACTAAAGGTAACTAAATTATTAATTTTAATGATGATGGGTGTTTTTAAAATCATGTTATATTAGGATGATGAAAACAATGCCATTTTGCCTACACAAAATGGAAGAATCCATGAACATGATAGTCATGAAGAAGAAGATGACCTATGGAAACAATTCCATGTCCTAGTCTAAGAATTTGAGTATTTGAGTAAGTTTACTCCCCTCCAAAGAAACATGAATATGATGATAAGGTTGCTGATGAGCCTAAAAATCATGAAGGAGAATGCCTTGATAAGCATGAAAATGAATATCTAGTCACTACCAAGAAGGTTATAGTCATGGAGAAGTCAAGTGAACATAAGGCACAGATGTTTATGTTTGAATAATAATGAAAACCTAAATTTGAGCTTGAAAAACTTTTATGTCTTGAATTAGAAAGAAAACAAGCTTGATGGTTTTGAACGTCAAGTACATCATGTCTTGAAAGAGAGTAAAGTTGAGGTAACTTTGACAACTCCTAAGTATCAGTTTGAGGAGTGTCAATTAGACATGATAGAGTTCAAGCTAGATGTATAACCAAATAAGGTTCTTGGAGGAAAATATGGAACATTCATGAAGGATCTAATAAACACACATGAAATCAACAAAATATCTACATATGGTAAGTCATTTGACTATCTACATAAACAAGTGTTCATTGATAAGTATGCTTCACATGGTGGATTGCTTTCATGGAGTAGAAATGATGCAAGATGTACTATCTTTGATCTTGGTTGAAGTTATGGTCACTTTTATTCACCTCAAATGTTGAGGTCTTGTATATATTAGGATATGTGTAATTTACTTATGTTGTGTGTGTTTCCACTAAGTGCTCTTGAGAACACAAGTGTGTTTACTCTAGTGTGTTATCTTGTGTGTCTTGTTTATTATTTTTGGTGTTGTTTGGTGTGGTTTAAAAGGTAATTTAGTGTTAGTATAGTTCATAGATGATGCCATATCCCAATAGACAGGAGAAGGCTACTGGTCTTTGGCATAATTGGCTTGCCACCCATAGGAAATCACCAAAATGTTGACTAATATGACCAAAATTCAAATTAGGTCAACCCCCTGGATATTAAAACTTATTATGGGGGTATACTAGGGTTTAAAATGTGTCCCATGGTCTTTAATAAGGTCAAACATGTTTATCTTTGTCATATTTATCTATAGTTCGTCTTATGTCATCTAGGGGTCAAGTGTGTTTGCTTTAGTTTGTTATCTTGTGTGTATTTTTTCTTTTTTTTGGTATTTTTTGGTGTGGTATCAAAGGTAATTCAGTGTTAGTATAGTGTATAGGTGACTCCATAGCCCAATAGATAGGAGAAAGTTACTAGTCTTTGGCATATCTAGCTTAACACCCCTAGGAAATCACCAAAATGTTGACTAATCTAACCACAAGTCAAATTAGGTCAACCCCATAGATATTAAAACCTATTATGGGGGTCTAATAGGGTGTAAAATGTGTCCCATGGTCTTTAATAAGGTTAAACATAAGTTTATCTTTGTCATATTTGTCTATAGTTGGTCTTATATCATCTAGGGGTCAATTTTGAGACATTTAATAGATTTTTACAATTTTCATAGGAAGAAAAGTGTGTTTAAGTGTACTTAAACATCCTATATGTTAAGTGCATGTCAAAGATGGTAGTTTTCATAGGAACTCACAACTAGAGGTGTAATGTTGAAAATAATATTAGGCAACTTCATATGGTTTTAGGTAGTTGTACAACCTATGTAGTAATTTTTGCATGTGTGGCTAATCCAAAAGTGTTTATTTATGTCCCCTCAATCCAATTCCATTGTTGGGTACCTTTGACAAACTATAAAATGTCAAAAACCATTCCATCTTTCCTATCACTCTCCTAAACAAGCTAAAAAGGTCAACCAGTTTCTACATGATATGGCCAGGAAGAGTTGAGTCATAGAAAGTGTACTTTATGGGTGGTAATAATATTTGTCTACTCAAAATTCATGTCAATATTTATAGGATTGGTGTGCTATGCTTCATGAACCATTTCTAAAATTTCTAGTGACTATTTTCTACCTACACATCCCCATGGCCTTCAAGTTTCTTCTCCATTTACATTGGTATTTTCAAACTAGTCATTGTACCTGATCTTAAGGAGTATGAACATACTTATCAAATGGTTTATAGTATATTTTTATCATGTGGAGATTAAGTAATGATCAATACCATCTCTTTGACTAGTGAGAGACTATATTGCTAGTCTATAGACAGGTTTTCACAGTAGTAGAGTTTCTTCCTCCAAAATTGGTCTTCAAGATAAAGGTAGTATGTTGTTTTCAACCTATCTAAGAATAATTATCAGTCTCTTATTTTTGAGGTTTAGTATCAAAGACTAGCACTTGATGAAGTGTAGGGCTTAAAACATACACACAATCAGTTTCCCTAGTGACTGTCACCTACAGTCAAGTGAGATTGAGCATTGTCCAGTGAATTTGACGATAAAAAATGTTTTAAGGATTGTGAATATACCCTCAAAGTGTAAATGGTGAAACTAATAACTTAAAATGGTAAGGATATTAGTTATGACAACCAATTCAACACATACAATCCAAAGAATATCTTCACCTATAGGTGGCTTCAACAGTGGTCTGAGAGTAATCAACAGAGGTTTAAAGAATGATGAGATGAGGTGTAAAAAAATAGTTTTTAGAGCATGGAAAATACCAAGATGGAAATGGTGAGGCCATAAAACTACAGGCATACTTGAATCCATGTTCATAGGTTTGGAAAGTGGCAATTGAGACACCTTACCTAAACCTATCTGAATCACATTTTGCTCATACACTTAGACATCTTATGGTGAAGTTCCTCGAAGCCTACATAGACATAATGGTTTCCATTTTGTATAAAAATCCTAATGGAAATGATTTGACACAATAAAGTGGTTTCTTAACTAAAGGATAGTGGTGTTTGAGTGATTTCTAACTCAAGCAGGCTTGACCTAAAACAATCAATAAACACTATATGAAAATGACTGTAAGCAACCTAACTTACAATGGTGAGTGAGACTATGGTATATAGCCATGAAAGAGATCATATAGGTATATAATTTTCCAATTAACCTAAATAAGGATAAAAGAAAGTGAAGTTCAAGGTTAAGAGACACACCATCACCTACAAGAATCCCTTTTCCTAGGGTAAGTACTTATAGTCAGTTTGCAAACACATAGTTTGTTGGTGATGGGGGTTGAGAGCATAGTCTGCATGGTCTAGTTGTTATATAAACATGGAAACGACCTAATGATATTAAAGATGGAACAAATAAAGTAATAGATAATACCCAGGACCCAATAGACACCTATAAGGACCTTAGTTTCCTAAGGTGAATGCACCTATAGTCTGTTACATTAGACATACTAGCCTAGGCAAGTAGATGAAGAAGCTTAGAAGGTTGGCATAATTATAGATGGATTAAAATTATTGAGACTAATGTAAAATTGGTAGTATCACATATACATATAATTATTAGACCAAAGTAGCAGGAATACCAACATACTGTCATAATTCTAAGGTTTCTTAAAACCCTATACAATCACTTGTCCCATAAGTTTGTCTTGAAGATTTGAAGCATTGGGGAATATATAAGGGTGATAAAACATTGAAGTTTGGTGTATAATGTAATTATAAACTATTATATTCCTTCATGAATTCACTTTGGCTTAGAAAATAGGGGAGATGCTCTCTATTTTATCTCAGATAGAGGGCACTCCTAGTCAAGTCAAAGACTGTAGGTTACTATGTGGATGGTAAAACCATGTGATGAGGATCCTTGAAATATTTTAGAAATGTTTGATGAGTTGAATTAGAGGTGAAAAATTGTGAATATTAATTCATATCCATTAATACCACTCAGAGGTGGTCATGTATGTAGAGACATAGGTTAGGCCTATTAGGGCTATAACTAGACCTAAATCCTTTAACGGTTTAACATCATTTCCATGACCGTAAGACCATTCCTATCCATTTGATAAACTTTAGGAGGAATTTAAGGGTGGATTGGAACCATTATTATGCAAAGGGGCAACACAAGTTGGTCATTTTGACCCAATTACATCACAGGGGTACCTAAAATGTACTCAAAATCTTGATAGACCATTTTCAAATGATCATACCTATATCGACACATTGCATTGTTCTCCAAGGAGATAGGGCTAGTTGAGTAGGGTCCTAAAATGAGTATCAATGGTATTTTCTTAGATATTGAATGTCTATTTTTTATGAATCATCCCTAAGAACCAAAACTTGCTAAAACCCTCCTAAACCCTTGTCTAAGACTCAATGAGAAAAATATGCAAGGATATGAATTCAGGTGGGGTAGTTTGGATTGGAAATTGATTCTTACTTATTTAATACTCTCTTAGGATCCTAGACATTAAAATAGTCTATACCCTATTTATACATACAACTCTAAAATTGGGTTTTTTACAAGTTTTTATCTGTTTTACAAGTACAAAGTAGAATAAATAGGTGAGATTCAATGGTGGAGGTATGTAGAGACTTATTCCCACTCTCTATATCTACTTATAACCTTAGTTAACCATATAAATATCTCTACTGAGTCATTCATCATAGGCAGTCTTAGACAGATAATGAAAAGATAAAGAATCTACTAAGTGAGAAGATGAGAAGTCCAATTTTGGATATTTTAAGGTCTAGTTCATGGATTAAAAGGACAAGGGACTTTAGAGAGGTGTCGTCAAACCTATTTCATGGATTTGGTTAAGCAACTGGAGGCCACTTGGATGACAAATGTGAATAATGAGGCCTAAAAGATACATGAATGATTGCATATAGTTAGTACAAGTGTCTAGAGGATGTCTAGTAGTTAGGGAGACATTTGATTACTATTGTATCTTATTTATAACCCCCCTAAGACAATGAACATGTGTCAATACTTCTTAAGTATATTTTTAAGTATTCAAGAGATGCCACATCATGAAGACAATTTTCAAGAATGCCATTTGAGGATCCTATGCCAGTTTTAGGAGTTTTTCATGTCTCATATGGACACTTGTCCAAGGTAACCTTAATGGTCTATTATCCACTTCATTATTTTGAAATGTAACTAGTCCTCATCAGTCGACACTTGTATATGTGACCCTTGAGCTCCACTTCTTCTCTCTCTTCTCACATACTCTATAAATGCAAGCCTTTTTGGCTTTATAAGGGAATCCACACTTGATATGGTGAAGCCCTACTAGTTTGATACTATATTTTACCTTTGAAATATAGAGTTATAATCTCATTTTTATTCCATCAAATTCTTGTCTAAGTGTGTGAAGTGGTGTTTAGTGAAATGTCAAGTGATTACTATCTATCCTTGCTTTCTCTTAGCTCTTCCAAATTTGATGCAAGTAGTTTCCAATCTAACAGGTCACATGAATTGTATTCAAGTGAATTTATCTATTTTCAAGTGTAAAGAGTAGCCTTAGTTTTTGTAATCTGACCTCTAGTTCAGTCACCTTGAGTAGTACAATGCATATCACCTTCATGTTTGAAATACTGATGTTAGAACAATCTAGGATGTTGAGACTAGTGTTGTGAGTCATATTTCATAGTTCACCTATAGGGTATTCTAGTAGAGATAATTCTAGTGTATCACCTCATTAGATTATTTTATTTTCATGTCTTTTTCTATCTCTTTCCACCTAAGGAAGTAAGTAGTGTAGGTTATAAGATATCAAGAATCAACCTAGGGAGCTAGCCCTTAAATATAGAGGTTTACCTATGCTATATGCAACCCATAGGCCTAGAGATAATCCAATGTTTCCCAAATCTTAGAGTAGGCTTGAACAACCATATCTAAGGTGAAATATTTGGTGACAATAGTTTTATAAGTTAGAATGGTTAGTATATCATGTGTTATATTTGAAATTCATCTTGATGTAAATTACGTTTGTCATAGTATATTATAAAAGATAGAATATGGCATAGTTGCACTTGATTGTTAAGAGATATTAATAAAGGCAATGGTGCTTGTATTATTAAATGCAAAATTGACCCATTTGTAAATTTGGTGATAGTAACTGATTAGCATCATGATGCGAGATAAGGTGGCATGCATATCTTAGTGAAATTTATAAAACATGTTTTTACTAAACAAAGTTTGAGATCTCACTTTTATTATTTTTAATAAATGAACTAAATTAAATGCAAATAGACATAGTAATTAATATTGTTAAAAAGTCACTTTATATAAAAGTAGGGTGTTAAAGGTTTTTGTAACTTAATTTTCACTGTTGCATTGTGCAAATTGAGATTTGAGTTTTAAAAATGATTAGTTGATGACCTACATTTCCACTACGATTTGTGTACTTATAAACTACTGTATAGACATAGATTATAGATGATCTAGTATGTATTAGAATTTTGCAATTTGTCTAGTAGCTTGTATAATATGTGATTAGTTTTATTGAAAATTTTATTTTTTTGACATTATGAGGGTTTTAAATGTGGCATCTGATGTTTTAATCCTTTTGGGATAGTATCATCCCAATTTTGATGTTATTTTCCCAAATGGGATGATACTATCCCATATGGGACATTCATGTCCATGTTTTTGTTCTTTATTGGCCAATTTTGTCTTTGTGTTATCTATTATATTTTCTTATATTTTATACATGTATATTGCATTTACTTGGATTAGAATCTAATATATTTTATGTGATATATTTTATGGCATGATCTACATACCCACAAGTTTCAATATGGGTGACACATGATTAATTTGAGTACTTTACCAGAGTCAGGGCTAGATGATGCAGATTGAAGGATATTAGAGGATACTAATTTAGTGTACATTGGTTGATTGGGATAAATTTAATATTATATTCATTTCATGACTACATTGGTGGTACAATGGAATCTAAATATATGTATTTTTTTCTTGTTGATGGGTGAGATAACCACAACACTTGAGGATGTATGGCATATCTTATGACTTCCCATGATTGGATAAGGACCCATGGTGATGGATGTATAAGGTATAGGATATATGTGGTGGGCTAAAAAATAAATTATAGGTAGACTATAGGGTGTTGATAAGGTAGTGTCATTCTGTTGGAGTAGATTGTATGATCTAATGTTCCACAAGTGTAAAAAAAATAAATGTTGTATATTGGCAATAGTTGTAGAAGTAGATGGCAGAGCTAAAGCTATATTGTAGTGTATGTGCTATATATTTTGATCTATTGAGGAGATACATATGAGGTATCCCAAAGGCATAACATGTTATCGCATCTATATCAAGAGTTATACATATTTATATTGGAGGTACACCCATGAGGTATTAGAGTTATGACATTATTGCATGTATGGGCATTTGTGCACATCCTGAGGATACATCCATTTCATATCCCTCACGAGGATTGGGATCATCTAGATATATTTTCATCTTTATGGGTGATACCATGACATAGAAGGTTGAGCATCATGGAATATAGGGTGTTTTTGCATAGGCTAACAACTACTATTATTTGATGGTGACTATATATTAGATATGGGGAATTACCTAAGGATGATTGAGAGTGTTGATGCATACAAGTTACTATGTGGATACAAGATTTATTCCCTGATGTATATGAGATATTCTAATATGAGTAAGTGACTCATCAATTTGGGTTAATTTAAGATGTACCTCTAGTTCCCTATCTATAGAAGCAAAGTATTAGATAATTTTAGAGATTGGGGGCTATACGTATATATTTGGTTCCTAATTTGGTAATGGAGAAATATACTATTTATCTAATAGCATAGGGTGATGATGTAGGGTATATATAAGCCTATATATAGTGGTGGGTTGATCAATAATGGGTTGCATTTTTTCTAGTTGTAGAAAATGATCATGTCATTATGCCCTTAACACAAGGTATTGGAGGTATGGAGATGGATTAGGTGGAAATGAATGAGGTGAAATTAGAGTGAGACACCCACCTACACCTTACACTAAAAAATATCCAGTTGATGGAGATGACTAGGTTGATTCAATTGTTTAAGCTACCATATCTAAGTGTGAGTGTTTATATGATTTTTTTCCTCAAAAAAAATTTGTAACTTCATATTAATTAAAATTAGAAATCACATAATTTATATGCAACCACATTCCAAAGGAAAAAATTCTAAATAAAGGAGGGAGAGAAACCATCCCAGCACAAAGTACCCCAAAGGGTGAGAAAAAAGACTAAACCCCTCCCCCCAAAAAAATGGGGAACCAAGGTGAAGCAATAAAATAGACAAAAAGGAGATGTAGAAACACTATCCTATGAAAAACATAGACCAAATTAATGGGAAATATATCCCATGTAATCTTTTATCCTACCTTTTTTCCTTGCTTCTTTTTAACTTCTTGCCATTCCCCTTGAGAGGGGTTCACTGTGACTATTTACAAAGTTAAAATCTGAGTATCTAAAGGAGAATGTGTCATCATAAGTTTTGTATTAAAAATGGTCACTAATTCCTTATCAGAGTCAGAGCTCTCAAAATCATTGGCTCTCTTCACCCCCACTAACAAGTTCCCATTCAGATCAATTCCCATTGATGGATTTTGTTCGTCTCCTCTTTCCATCATTAGAGGATCAATTACCTCATCCTATGTATCAAATGATTCATCTTTATTCTTTCTTGATTTTTTTTATGCTGGCAGTCTTCATATTGATAATATTATTCATCCCCTTCTTCTTACACCAAAAAACTCTATTTTTTGGATGTTGTTTTTGACCCTTTTTTCCCTAGGAAGATGAGCTTGAACTTGGGGATAAGTAACAGTAAATGACCTGGAAATTTACAATTTCTACATCATAATGTTGTGTTCTCATAATCCAATAACTAAATGTGTTGTAATTTCCCACATTTGATAGTAAATTTATGTGGAAAGACCTTGCTAAGATCTATCTCCACACAAATGCAAGAATATGTATAGAATCCCATAAATATTATGTCAGTATCACTTTTGATATATGTGCCCAAAGAATTTCCCATCTCTGGAAAAGTGCAAGTAAAATGAAGAGGTAGATTGGGTAGCCATACCTAAACTAGGACTTTGGTGACTGAGTGAGTATTTGGATGAAATGTTGGAAACCATAGAGTGATGAAGAGCCCCACATTTCCCCAAAACCAAGGACCATCTATTAAGATTCTATGATAGTCTTCCTCTTCAACAAATTATACTACAAAAATTTTTGGAGCATCACATATTCTCATAATGTTGTGTCCATTTTGAATGTAACCATTGATATAATGTTGTTGTGGAAAGCCAAAATCCATTTTTTTAATAAAAAGAGGGGTAAAAACTTTATTAAAACCAAGAATACCAAAGTATAGAATAGCCTAAGGCCAATGCCTCAAGAATCAACAAAACCATGAAAAACCAAAAGGATAATAAAATTATGCTCCAATACCAATCTCATCCTCCACAATAATCCTTTCCAAATTCTAGAAAAGTGCATAGGGCATCTGCTCCCACCCATCAAACTTCCAGCCTTCAAATTCTTATGATCCCCATCTAGCCAGGCAATCGGCCACCCTATTCCATTCCCTAGGAATATGGGCAAAAATCATAGAATCCATCCAAGAACTGACCTAAAGAATCTGCTGAACAATCAATGACAGCTGCTAACACACATCAGAGGTCTTCTTCTCAAGAAGCAAATTAACCAAAACTTGAGAATCAGCCTCACAGATCACTTTCCTCCACCCTAAATCATAAGCTCTCCTTAAAGCATGTAAAATCACATAGCCTTCCATCTGGTTGACTATTTTCACTCCTTTATTACCCACAAAAATCAAAACCACCGAACTAGTAGAATCCCTGCCAAGCCCACCTATCCTAGCCGAGCCAGGATTCCTGCAAGATGACTTGTTTATTTTAAGTTTCAAAAAACCAACAGGAGGTGGCATCCATTTCCCCATCCTTTGCACTCTTTGTTTCACCTGTCTACCTCTCCTGACACACACTGAGATCGGAGAAACCCCCTGAACACCCAACCTCTGCAATCTCAACATCACTCTTAGCCAATGGCAGGGTAATCTCACTCTTAACCCTAATAGTTTCTTGGATCATGCCTAGTATTCTAATCCAAACCTGCTAACTTCCCAAATTTTCTCCTTTGAAAATCCTATGATTTATTTCAAGCCAGACTTGCCATAAAAGGAAAATAGGACCGGTGTACCATACCTCTTGCAAAAATGAAGCTGATGAGGGTGGTCTACCTAATCTCACCTAAAAATTAGTCAAGGAGGATGCATGGACGCATTGACATTTCCATGCTGCCCACAAAAAATGCCATAGTTGCATTGAGAAGGGGCATCGAAAGAATAAATGTTGAGAATATTCCTCCTTTCTACAGCATAAGGCACACCATGAAGGGCCAACAAATCACCTCTTCTGGATATCATCCCACATCAAGCATTTATTCTAAGCCAAGGTCCAGGTGAAATAGTTACACTTCAGCCAAGAGAAACTATTCCATACTTTTTTCCACCAAGGAACTTCCCTCCCACCCTCCAATTGCTGAGAGATCAACACCTGGTACCCTGAAGACACCATGTAAGAACCCTTCAGATTGGGGGACCAAAAACCAAAATCTATTGAATTATAGATAACAACCTATTTATTCTAAATCTTCCTAATATTGAATCACATCTTCAGTAGTAATGACAACTGTCAGCCCCTCTTCAACATGATCCACAATGTAGGCTTTGGGTATGGAAGATGGCTTCAAAACTCTTGTTTTGTTGGCTATTTTTTTCAACACTTATTTAAATGGAATTGGTTTGGATGTTGAAGGAAAACCATTATTAGCAGCTCCACCATGCAATCTTAGCAATAGATTGAGGATAGAGTCTTTGCCTATATTGTAAATCAAAAGAGGATTTTAATCCTCAAATATCCCTCAAAAATAAGACATTGATAATTTATTGGTATTCCTTGTGAAATCTATATCTTCCATTTAAAATCAATCACCTATTTTGATAGTTGAAACCAAAGGAAAATGGTTTCCCCAAAAAGTGTCTTGATCATTAACAGATACCCTAATTTTGATTTTATGTTTTACTTATCAGCATTATGTTCATTATATAAATTATTTGCCATCCTATTGACAACCAAATGTCCTTTATTCTTCTCCTATCTAGTTGTCCAAGATACCATTTTTATTTCATTCATTTTATCATATGGTTTGTGAGCAACCCCAATATGACCTAGTTCATTAGAATCACTCCAAGTAAAAATGTTTCTATGAGACATTGTGTCAAATGATTTTCATGTACCTTATAGCTCATTACACATGAACAACCCATTGATTCCAGATTTGAAAGCATTTAAGTCCATTTCATTCTTAATGGATCCACTGTTAAGTAGTGTAAGTTCATATAAAACTACGTAGGTGGGCATTATTTTAATGAGTACTACCAATACTTCAATGAATATATATATCACAGGTTCAACATGTTCTTGACAATAAGATCCATGCTTGTAGTTTGACCTAGATCAGGGAATCAAATCTAAGAGATAAAAATGAGACCTATTACCCACTTTCAGGATTCCTATCACCGTCCCAGCCAAATAAAATGACTTCCCTGATATATCCTTGTTCATCTTGCCAATCTTACCATCATCAAGTCCTTTCTCTATCAAAACTCCCTTCAACTTTATACTATCAATGAAAACTATTGAAAACAATCCACCTTCAGTCACCTAAGTGAGTCCTATCACCTCCACCATCTCAGGTTCAATATATGATGGAACCCTAGGCATGGCTATGGAGAAAAATGACAAAGCCATAGTCCTTAAGAGTATCTATTATTCTCTATTTGGCCAAAATTTTCTCACTATTATTCCTATTTTCTCCTTTTTATTTGTTTTTTATGA